>OZ008357.1:5550556-5869107 GCA_963931975.1 Cataclysta lemnata
ATTTATAGTTTCTTTTTTTAATGTTAGGCATGGAAGTTCTTGCCCTTCATCTGATGGTAAGTGACGATAAGGGCTGAAGATGGAATCGAGCTTCACCTGGAACCCTAAACCACAGAGGAGCTGGCTATCTCAAGACACATTGGTGGAACAGAATAATACTGTTAACATTATTATTATGGCGACAGATTTTGATAAGATGGTGGTAGCTAGCCAGGCGGACTTCAAAGAAGTCCTACCTCCAACCAAACCGAGCACATATGAATGGAGGTGCCTCTTCATCAGTAAGCTAGCGTACCTACACCACCAACCTTATTCCAGCCTAGAGATTGTATCTTGCCCGTGAGGACCATAAATTATTACAATCAGATTAGAAATACGTGAATGCATGTTATCTTTTGTAGATGTGAATCTGAAATTACGCAGAAACCCTTGGAGCCTCCCATTAGCTTTGACAAATATGGTGATGGCGTTCATCTTTTGTTATCTCTCAATAAAACCAACTTACTAGAAAACTATTACAAGGTTAAGCATGTCCTTTAAAATGCACGTTTTATTACAGTAGTAAGACGCAATAGTGTAACAGTGACCCTAGCCAAGGGGCCAAGCTTTTCAAATGCATAGAAAATAAACGTATGTGACTGGCGTGCATAGAGGACAATAATACTACGGGAACTGACATGTTATAGAGAAAATAAAACGTCAGTTTCATACTTATGCGTTCGAATAGATAAGCCACTTGGCTATGCCCTCTGATCAGACAAAATGAAAGCATCTATGGGAAGCTCGGAGATGGGAAGCCGTGTAGTGACGGCAGAGCAGAATACAATTGACAACATTTCAAATAAAATTACCGTTTCTTTATTTTCCAATCCTGACTTCAAAAAAAATTTTTCTTAATTTTTAAAAAAAAAAATTTTTTTGAAACACCCACGGGAAAGGTTTGGGGTGGTGACAATTGTATTCTACTCTTATTACAATTTTATCTACCTCTATTTACTATCAACGTGCATTCCTTGCAACGTGTGGACTCATATAATACTATTTCACATACATCACAACACAATAGGGTAATTAACACGTAATTATTACAGCAATCAAATGTATTTATTTGTCACGGAAGAAGAGTTAGATGTTGCGAAAAGACCATATGAGATCACGATTCGTCGTAAAAGTAAGCATGAATATTATTATGTTTCACTTTCAATCGTTTTACGGCTAAAATTATAATGATGTGGTCATTAAAGGTCTTTTATTAACGTGAAAAATTTCGCCACGTTTCATATTTTCTGATTTTGTTATAATGTATTAGATCCAAAATAGCCTTCTATGCTGGCCTGGGAGCGAACAAACAACGTAGAATAGGCCAGCCCCGACTCATCCCATGGGTGTCGTAAAAGTCGACTAAGATTACCAGGTGTTGACTAATAAGCACCTTGGGGCACCCGAATGGTGGAGGGCAAACCACTAACAACAGCATACCCAAAGAGGGTTAGTGTCAGGCAGGCGGCCGGCTGTAAAACCTAAGCCAAAACTTTGAGCAGTATGGATTGGAATGGTGTCATTCCAATCACTCTCACCATTCATCGGTTTCTCGACATGATCCATTCCGTCTCTTTTCTGTACATTTATTCATCACTAGCACCTTTGCGGTGTGATGGATGATATGAATCAAAAGGGAGTGGATGGCTTAATGACGTCAGACCGATATGAATGGAAGAGGAAACATACTGCGGCGACCCCAGATAGACTGGGAACAGGGCAGGGAGAAGGTGAAGAAAGTATTAGATCAAAAATATTTTAATTATGTTAAGAAGACACCCTTATTTTTTTATTTTAATTATGTCGTTTAACAAAAAAAAGCAAGATTCCGACCCAAGTGCCAAAATACCTACGTCATGACTACGGCTGAAAGGTGAAAGGACTCTTGTGCTTCGTTCTGATGTGAAAAAAAGAGAGTGAGAAAATTTTTTTTTCCCGACGAGATTTTCTCAACATTCCATCCTCCGGGAGCCGGGGGACCTAAAAAAATAACTGATGAGTCATTGGATGTGTGACCAAATATATACTAAGATCAGGCACCTGCCCGGATAGCAGCGGACGCGGGTTCGATTCCCGCCTCAAGACCATAATTTTTCGAAATTCTTTTTCTAACCACCAAAATCTTTGTACTAATTTTTGTAACATTTATATAATGTTAAAATTAAAAATCGAATAGTTTAAATATATACTAGTTTCTCCGTCAACTCTTGATCCCGACTGCATCTGCAATAGTCAATATCCAACAATCCGCATTCGCAATCTCTTTATTTACTTTCTGCCGCACTCAGAGACGTCAATTAACTTTAATGAGTATTTAATGTCAAAAATTTTCATTCAAATCTAGACCATAGACCTGGCAAGAATAGTCACTAGTTTTGAATTGTCCTTTTTTTGACGTTAAGTACTCATTAACGTTATTTGACGTCTCTGAGTGCGGCAGTTTGTCTTGTATTACTTTATGGTGGTTTCCATTATTTTTCTATATATTCGTACATCCCTAGTTGTGATAGGTGAAATGAATCAAAATGGAGTGGATGGCTTGTTGTCTGATCGATACGAATGAAAAAGTAAACATACGCCGCCAAACCAGATAAACTGTGAACTTGGCAGGATAAATCAAACCTAAATCCCCGAAGGGGTAGGCCTAGATTAATCAATACCTACGATTAACCAAATAGGATATTGCTATTGCCATGCAGTAATATACTGCAATTTACATGCCCGATGGTGCTAACTGGTACAAAAGTTGCTCATCGCTATCGTAAGTGTCGTAACCCTTAGTCGCCTTGTATGACATCCACGGGAGGGATGGGGTGGTGACAATTGTATTCTGCTCCCCCGTCACCACATGGCTACATACAACTATACACGGCCAGATTTTAAGAAATTGTCTTATAAGCTACATGCTTAGTTAAAAGCTTGTTTAGTAAAAAGTTTACCGTACGCGATATTTTCTCAATTTTGTGCTTTATGTCAAACAAGATAGGATTGTTTATAGGTTTGAGATATTTGACAGTTCTATACAGTCTAATGTGCTGTTGATTGTACAATTATAGACTAATCTCGAGTGGTTTGAGCTTTGCTTTGATAGAATCTGTCGCCTTTTTATATAATTTAGAATCATGAATGTGGATGTAAAAACATTAATCAAGCATACATGCTTATGAACCTAAGTGACATTTATCTACTGTTCCCAAGGAACCACAGGAACTATTAATAACATCAGCGACAGGTACATTGCCATGATTATCCTTTATTCAAACTACAAAACGACGCCGACAAATAATTCGACTTCTACAGGCACTTTGGTGCGTCGGAATAAGGTCCAGTTTAGAAATTACGCGGGTCGCTGCAACACTGTACATTGCCATTATTATCTTTTATTCAAAATACAAATCGACGCTGACAATTAATTCGAATTCTGCAGGCACCTTGGTGCGTCGGAATAGGGTCTAGTTTAGAAATTTCGCGGTGCACTGCACCACTGTACTTACATTCGAGTTACGTCAGTCTTATTTGGTGTGACGCAACAACGTTGACGGAGTCCGTCACGAATTCTTTTGTTTCTATAATAGTCTTCGCTGTGACTTTGTGAAACACAAAAGCGTGTTTTTTAACTATAATTAGCCAAAAACTTGACTTTATGAGTTGTTTATATTTTTTATTCAAAAAGTTTTTATTGCAAACACTTTTAGTGATGGGACTCTATCATTACCTATAATGAGGAACAGCGGGCAAGATAAACACAGTAAGCAAGGCAAAGACTTGCTAGAATAGTTTGGTATAAGGGTCAGATTCCGGGTTCGAATCCTGGTAGGGGCAAATGTTTGTGTAATAAACACGGACACATGTTTGTTATTAAGTATACATTGATGCAGGCCTGGGAGCAATAAATAACCTAAATCTGGACTGCTGATAGAGATAGATAAAGATAGGCTAGAAATAAATCATAATTGTGTGTCATCATAATCTTTCGAAAACTTTCTGAGTCTTTTTTGTTACAATTACTATGAAGAAGTTATATAGTAAGTGTATTATAGTATAGGTACATTTGTATAGTAAGCATCGTAATTTACTTTTGAATATTTGAAAACCAATATGTGATAAAGCGAAACATATTGTAAATATCAAAATACCTTTTTAGGTGTCTTGTTAAGTAATGAAAAACATTGAGTGTTGACTCAACAAGTACATGCATCATTGCAAATTTGCTCAAAACTATTTATTGTCATGGATATATTGACTGAGACATATTTAAATACGCCTATTCATCCCTGAAGTGGTAGGCAGGGGTGAATTATACCCCACGTTTCTTTGGTCACCCATCCTATCACTGGCCTTATAATAAACATTAATTAGTTTACACATACACAGGTCCAGCACGCTAAACCACTGCGGTTTCGAGCTCTGTTAATGAATAAGTAAATATTCAATATAATAAATATTAAATTTCATTCAAATATTCATTTGAAATAGGTAATGAAATGATTGTCGATTTAACTACCATAATTATTTAAAGCCATCCTGTTTTCATGCTGGCCTGGGAGCGAAAACGTAATGCAGAATGTGGAACCCTGGTGTCCTTCGAATTACAAACTCAATATGTATTATATTTTTTTACACCTTAAGTATACCTTTTTGTTACTTAAGTTTCACAATCTAATGTCAAGCACACTCGCCACACTGCATCCTCGATTTCTTCATAATAATATTTGTTACATAACATTTATTTAGTAAGTATCAGATATTGAGCTCTAAATTCTAGAGTGTAGTAACCAAAATAGAAATATAGGAAGCCAGTATTATAAGTTTATACATTCATTAGGATCTATCTGTACAAGTGTAGCTAAAGATTTATTTCTGTAAACGTTCCAAATATAAACGTACAATATCTACGAAATTACTTTCAAATGCCGGATATTTAATTACAGCCATTTATTTGCATCGTTAAAAATGGTGCTTGTACGAAATAAATTTAAATGATAATTTTTTATTACAAAAAACAGCAACGGCTATGTTCGTTGAAGCTTGAAAATTGTTATATAACTAATTACAGGTAACCTACTTAAATATCTACTTGAATTCGGTTATTTTATTTTTATACTTCATACACAGATTTGATCGACAGACTATTATGTTAAACCCTGTAACTAGGTGGGTATGATAATGAGAAACAAAAGAATGCACGGACACACACCTATCATCATCATCATTTTCATTATCAACACAAGTATAGCTGATACAACTAAAGGTGAGACTGAACCGTCAAGGGATTGATCACAGGTCGCCGAAATTATAGCAACAACAACGACGAATGTGATATGTAGGACGCCAAGCCGACAAAGGGGTTGATCACTCGCCGAAGTCATAGCAAAAACAACTACTAATATCATACCTAGGACGTTAACTTCCGCTCTCAGAGACGACAATTAACGATAATGAGTACTTAATGTAAAAAACGACAATTCAAAACTAGTCTCTATTCTTGCCGGGTCTATAGTCTAGATTTAAATGGAATGTTTTGACATTAAGTACTCATTAAAGTTAATTGACATCTCTGAGTGCAGCATTAAGCCGATAAGGGGTTGATCGCTGGTCGCCGAAATCATAGCAACATCAACGACGAATGTGATAGCTAGAGTACTAAGCCAATAAGGGGTTGATCGCTGGTCACTAAAATCATAGCAACTACAACGACGAATGTGATAGCTAGAATACCAAGCCGATAAGGGGTTTATAGCTGGTCTTCGAAATCATAGCACAAAAAATGACGAATGTGATAGCTAGAGTACTAAGCCAATAAGGGGTTAATCGTTGGTCACTGAAATCATAGCAACAACGACGACCAATGTGATAGCTAGGCACCAAGCGAATTCACATAGTACATATTGCCGGCAGTCACAGACCACGCGCGTATAGTGTAAGTGAGTGGCGTAAGTGACAGACGTGCTGTGTTTTGAGTGGACTTTTAAAGGTTTGTTTTGTTTTTTTAAGGCACTTCGATTATCTGTTATTCGACTTAGAATAATTATTACAAATAAAAATAGATCAGAAAAAGTTGATTAATAAATTAACGAAAGTTTATTTTAGTGCATTTGAAAGAAACTTTCAACTTAACAAAGTAATTTAGATGAAGTCACTAAATATATACCAATGCTTGCAATTTAATATTTTAACTTAATAAAAAATATTGTATCATTACCCAATATGGTAAAAATAATACAATGTTTATTTATGGTTTTTGATATATTGTTCATATTCTTAAAATATTTTATTTTCATGAATATAGATGAATATAGATTTATTTATATGGACTATGGTCCAGCCAAAAAGAGCTTCTTTGTATTGACTAATTTAGTCAGTAAGTCCAGTATTGTTACGTAAGAGAACTAAGCAAAGAAAATTTAACTCTAAGCCAGGAGTAGCGATGAGAAACTTTTCGGTAACAATTTAATAATCCCTGAATAATGCTTAGCAAGACTAGAATTTCAAACAAGATTAAATAAATTGGATAATGTGATTGAGCCTAATAGCGTTAGCGAAGCAATATTTATAAACAAACACGTATCCCAAGATCCTCTGTGCTTGGTTACTTCAGCAATACTCAATACTCAATGTTTATCGTTTCCAAAATTATTACATGATGTTTTAATTACAATTTTTGACCCCGCTGGGCACAAAACCGTCAGAAGTTGTGCAATATTAAAAACAATTTCAAATTATTAACTAATGAAAAAAAAATGCAATTGTGTCAAATTTCAATGTTACTTATTATTATTACATTATAAGAAAGAAAATAAAATATTTGCAATGGAGGTCGTTGGATGGGTGACCAAAATATACTATCTAGAGTTCCTCTGTGATTCGGAAGGCATGTAGAGCCGTTGAACCCGACGGCATTTACAGTCGTCAATAGACGATAATCCGCACTATTCCAGCGCGGTGGTTCATGGCCCATTCTTTCTATATTGAATAGTACCTGTGAATGGGGATTAAATTAAGTTCCCTTCAGTCACACATTACAGAAGCAATATTTCTCTAAAAAAAATTGCTTTATCAGAAATGCATAAATACGTAGGATGCGCCAGACCAGACTCACCTCAGGGGTGTCGTAACAGTCGACTGGGGGATATTGCCCGGTGTAGACCCATAAGCAACTTGGGGTACCCGAATGGCACTACCTTACAAAATTCTACATGGTAATTTTGATTGCAGTGATCTAACAGATTATATTCGATACCGAATACCTAGTAGCTCGGTACGTATTCGTTCGATGTATAGTCAAAAACTAATACCAAAAGAGGGTTGGTGTCAGGCAGGCGGCCGGCTGTAAAACCTAATCCAAAACTTTGAGCAGTTTGGATTGGAATGTTGTCATTCCAATCGCTTTCTCCATTCATTGATCTCTCGACATGGTCCGTTCCGTCTCTTTCCTATACATTCATTAATCACTAGCATCTTTCCGGTGTGATGGACGATATGAATAAAAAAGGATTGGATGGCTCGATGATGTCTGACCGATTATGAATGGAAGAGGAAACGTACTGCACCGACTTCAGATAGACTGGGAACAGGGCAGGACGAAGAAGTTAGTGCTTCTCCGATAAACGTCTCAATAATTAGCTCATTGACTGTGCAGTGCGTATAATTCGTCTCAATTACCTACCTTATTGTGTAGTGCGGATAATTGCTATTATAACGAAACTATTTTCCGTCCGTTGTTTCGCTTCCTCGGAAATATTGTTCCGGGCCAAAAACTGTTCTACTCCTTACATCCTATGTTACTGCAACCGGGTGCAGCTTTGAAGGTAGGAGAAAAAAATGTGATGCGCCGTGTTGCAGAGTAAAATAGGCCTGGTTTATGTATGTATGTATAAAAATAGTCGATGTACTATCCACAAAAGTTGTCTAATTTATGCACTTACTAAGGTAGATTCAAATCTGTATTTCAATGCTTTCTTGTATGATACGTATCTCCAAGTATTTTTAATTTAAAATGTATCAAAATTTAAAATGTAGGAAAAACTCAACTTAACTTTTAATGGGAATAAGTGTATCATGTTGATAATAGACCATATTTCACCATACATTCCTAATTTAAGTACTAGGGTGTATTAATAAAGTACATTTTATGTTAAGTATGCCATGTGGTGACGGCAGGACAGAATACAATAGTCACCACCCCTATCCCACGGGCGTCGTACAAGGCAACTAAGGGTAAATAGGTATAGGGATTAATAATAGGCAGCAGCGTTCCTCTTATCATCATGACCAGGATGGCAGAATATAGGGAGAATACATAACCAACCACGCTGGCGCAGTGGTTGGTGGGTATTAACCACTGCAGATGCAGCCGGGACCAAGGGCTTAACGTGCCTTCCGAAGCACGGAGGAACTCGAGTAAATAATTTTTTGATCACCCTTCCAATGACAGCCTTAGCGAACATTGCATTATTTACGCAAACGCAGGCAAAGCGCGCTATACCACTGCGTTAGCGAGCTGCTCCTACTGCATGTATGTAAGATGAGAATGAGCCTTAACTTACTACGCAGGCCCAGTCGTTCCCAGTGGTGTATTATCGACAGCAGACAGTCAGGACTTATCTTAACTAACGTGCCTACCTAAGCATGCAGAAATTTCGAAGACAATTTTATGGTCACCCATCCACCAGCCTGCGACCATTGCTTAGTTTACGCAATCGTAGCGAACTAGCTACTGCCAAACCCTTATTTAGCTTATCGGTTAAATTTTATATTTATTCTTCAACAGATGGCTTTTGAGGATAGACAACATCCTCTTTACCCGTACACGGAGGAAGAGAAACAGGAGATACGGAAGGAGTTGGGTATGAAAGAGACGACCATACAGGATGACATCGACGCCATCATGGATTGGTTCAAGAAGCAGCCTCACTTGATCGACGCCGGTATAAGTGAGTAAAACTTATGCCTACTTTTACACAATAGTACATATTTTATTACCCAGGGTGTTAAAACAAAAAAATTCTCAGATAGGGCGATAAATATTATGCAATCTGAGGCCTTCTTTTTTAACGCCGAAAGTAAGTACAAAATTTCAAAAACACATGACAAGAAAGTGGCATTTTCCGACCGCTAAGCGTACGGAAAATTCCACTTCCTAGTTAGGAGTAGACATAAAATTAATTATCTCACACAATCTATGCATCTGTTGGAATACGGAAGATACTCCGCATCGTCAAAGAAAAGGGAGATCTTCCGTGAGCCGGGTGTGCGTTCGGGGACCGCGTTCCGATTGTACTTCTTAGGATCTTGTATATATTCTGAGTTCTGCCAGAAACTTTGTAATCGTGATTCAGGTCTTGCTAATCTTGTCCTGCCTTATCACAACAGCCATTAGGTCTAATGTTGATTTGACTCCATTGTAATCTTCGCCTGAAGTGTTACACTTTTCGCTGATCAACCATTTCACGGTTACTCGACTCTTTGTTTGTGTATCGCTATGACGTAGCCGCTACACAACTTTTCAATGATTTTCCTTCCTTTGACATCCATCAACATTAATGTCCCTAACATAATTGACGAAAAGTGCTGTTTTTCACCTCTGCCTACCCCTTTGGGGATATAGGCGTGATTTATGTATGTAAGTATTTACTTCAGCGAAATTGTAATCGACATTCTAATGCTTACAATACTAACTTTATTTCGTACATGCCAAATCGAGTACAGTTAAACGCACCTAAACTTACGCGGTTATATAACACGTTACGTCGCTGCCATTGACCCGCGAGTCGACTCCATTACATATTTCAATGCTGAATGCGGGTAGAAGATTAATTAGTGAACGTTACATCATGTTTGGTGTACAAGAAATTAATGTGCGGATAGTGATACATAATTAGGGGAAGGTAGCATAAAACGGACAGCCGAGCTGAAGAGGGCACGCTCCTATGTAAAATAATATAACTTCTGTACACCCAAAGGCATACGTGGAAACATAAATTTGCACCAGGCCCCTGAAGGGCACAGATAATAAGGCTCACGGGAATATAATATTACCAAGTTAATTAATAATAACTATCAAATTATTTCATAAGCGAAAGTGTTTATTTTATGCACTATGGGTCAACCACTTTGGGTCACTTTCCACTAGATACATAAATCACGACGGCAGAGATCCAACTGTGACCACTCCTATCTCCCCGAAATTGTTGTATCGTACAAGACAATTGAGAGTTTTAAAGCTATTGTACCTTCTTCTTCCTGCCCTGTTCCCAGTCTATCTGGGGTCGGCGCAGTATGTTTCCTCTTCCATTTATCCGCTCCCTTTTGATTCATATCATCCAGCCCACCGTAAAGGTGCTAGTGATGAATAAATGTATAGAAAAGAGACGGAACGGACCATGTCGAGAGATCTATGAACGGAGAGAGTGATTAGAATGGCAATATTCCAATCCATACTGCTTAAGGTTTTGGCTTAGGTTTTACAGCCGGCCGCCTGCCTGACACCAACCCTCTTTGGGTATGCTGTTGTTGGTGGTTTGCCCTCCACCATTCGGGTGCCCCAAGGTGCTTATTGGTCTACACCGGGCAATCTCCCTTAGTCGGCTTTTACGACACCCATGGGATGAGTTGGGGCTGGCCTATTCTACGTTATTTGTTCGGTAGCGAACAAATAACGTAGAATAGGCCAGCCCAGAATAGGCCAGCATAGAAGGCAAGAAGAATTTAAAGCTATTGTACCACCTAGTAATAATATACTGCGATTTATGTTTCCGATATAATTATGACAATAGACTTGTTGTGACCCTATCGTACCTAGACTAATTGGGAAAATGCAGGTGTCAATACACCTCTACATTCCTTAGGAATAAATTGGCGTGATGCATTATGTTTTTTGTGTGTTGATAATTATAACCACAGAACAGAGACTGAAAATATTGATTGTGTGACGCTTCTACTTACTTCTTACATACGTAAATCAAGCCCGTTTATTCCTGAAGGGGTAGGCAGAAGTGTATTAACACCCAAGTTTCGCCAATTATGTTCGGTCCCATGAAGGGAAGAGCCTGTTACCACCAAACGGGTCCTTATCATTTAATTTTGTCGCCTTGTACGGGGGATGGAGGGGGGACAATTGTATGCTGCTCTGCCGTTTCGTCAGCTGCATTATGGGTGCCTACGATATGACATATCATATCGTGGGCACCCATAACGCAGCTGACGAAAAATAGAGACATTCTCTGCGTTAAGGGTGACCATAACGCAGCTGGATATGATAGTGAAAGAGATATTCTCTTTTGGTATGCCATTGGGAGAAGAAATCATGTCTAACGACTCCTCACGTCTCGTTTTACTGAGTTACCTTAAACATATGTTCCGTTTGACCTATTTTCATGTGCGTCCGTCTAATTAAGATGCTAACAGCAGCCTCCTTATAACCACAATTGAGACCAAGGGCTGTACGTGACATTTGGATACCGACCTGCGTTGCGCCTTCGTAGCCTTATGACAATGCAGCATAAAGACCTTTTTTGGACGACAAATCGATCTAGGATTTTACACTGCCTACGGCTGACTTCCTTGCCGAGGAAAAGAAATAGTTATAGTAAACAAAGATACCGTGTGGCCGTGTGGTGACGGCAGAGCAGAATACAATTGTTACCACCCCCATATCTCCCGTGGGTGTCGTAAAAGTCAACTAAGGGTAAACACAGCGATGAGAAAGAGGCAGAAGCATTCCTGGGGGCCTAGCCAATTATGTGTCTTTTCTATTCGGACGCATACAAAACAAATGTATGAAACTTACGTTTTGTTTTCTCTGTAATACGTCAGTTTCATACATTTGTTTTCTATGCTTTGAATAGATTTGCCACCTGGCTAAGACCACTGTTATATCACCTAGCAATATAATGCGATTTATATGTGCTCGATAGATGGCAATAGGCTCGCCACCTATTACATGGGACCTAACTTAACCGACGAAAAGTGGATGTTTAATTAACTCTGCATACCCCTTTGGGGATATATACATACATACATACATAAATCACGCCTATATCCCCGAAGGGGTAGGCAGAGGTGAACTAGCACCCACGTTTCGCCAGTTATGTTAGGTCCCACGTAACAGGTGGCGAGCCTATTGCCATTTATCGGGCACAAAAGTCGCAGTAGGTACATAGCTAGATGGTATAAGAGGAACGCTGCTGCCCATTCCTCATCACTGATTTATCCTTAGTCGCCTTGTACGACACCCACGAGAGAGATTTGGGGTGGTGACAATTGTATCCTACTCTGCCGTCACCACACGGCAAATATATAGCCGTGATTTATGTATGTAAACAAAGATACGAGTTTCTTCTTCGAAAGACTTGAGAAGCGAACCCAATTTTAAATGCCAGCGAGATTGCAAGTGAATTTTTCTAGGAAGGTTGCGTAAAATTAAGGGTTTTATCGGCAGCTAGGGACACTCGGGAGCAGCGTATTTCTCAAATATTTAAATATTTATCGCGTAGGATTGGGGGCTAGAGCGGCAGTATCAAGGATGTTTAAAGTGAAAATGGTACTTGGAAAAACCGTTGTAAGAGCAAATCTTATAATGTAATTTTAAATTAATATATCGGATATCATAATAAATATCATCATATCATTAACTTCCTGTCCATCTACATTTTTCGAGAAATTGACTTTTTTATGTTTTTGAAATTAAGGTTTGAGACTAAACTAATTTTTCTAATGAAAAAGTTTAAAATGAAACTAAAATTTGTAATGAAAAATTTTAATGTTTTTATTACTTTGTGTAAATTGTTGTCTATGTTAAAAGATATTGGCACTTCGCCGTCGATATGCACAATCTTCCCTAAGGGGTAGGCAGTAGGGTATTAACATCCGCGTTTCTCACAGGTCCCGTGTAATGTAACATTTAATAAATACATACGTGCATAAATCACGTCTTTCTCCAGGCAGAGGTGCTTTTACTCCCACGTCTGCCAGTTTATTTCAGGTCCCATGAGGGGTGAACCTTTTTTTTCTTTAACGGAGTGGAATGCATTTACGCACCGTATCGGCCGCTAGCTAGACGGCCGACGTGTGTGGGACTCGCCCAACTCATGACGGAGTCGGGAATATACCACTAAACCACTCCGGTGTTCCCCAAGCCCTTCGAGCGGGGAGAGTCTGAGATCCGCCGCGAGGCAATTCACCAGTCAATGAGGGGCGAACCTATTGCCACTCACCGGGAACCTCAATCGCAGTAATTTCTTAGGTTGAGGAACGCGGTATAGCAGTCTTTTACGACACCCGCGTGAGAGATAGCGTGTGGGGACAATCCAATTGTATTGGTAACATGAATTTGCATGATTTTATTTATAAATACCCAAAGAGGGTTGTTATCAGGCAGGTGGCCGGCTGCAAGACCTAGGACATAACCTTGAGCAGTATAGATGGATGGCCATTTCAATGTTGTTAACCCGCAAAATATCGATTCTCGGCACAGTCTGGTGGATGATACCTACTTTTGTTTTGAATGCGTACCAAAGGAATTGGGTGACTTGAAGAGATCTGCCCGTATTCATATGAATGGAAGACGAAAACCTTCTGCGCTGACCACAGATTACCTGGGAACAAGGCAGGGCAGACCATGATTTCCATTAATTTTCTTTGATAAATCACACATTGAACTGGAAGGATTGCTATTTAGAAATAAGGCCGCCTATCATAATATTCAGTTTCAAATAATGTTCCTTTTTTATGACTTTATATGTTTAATAATAGTATATTATATACCAAAGGTGATAAAACAAAGAATGCCTCTCAAATAAATGGCCTCAGATCTTCAAATACTTGCGATCTGAGGTCTTCTTTTCTATCACCACGGGTAAGATCATATATTTATGGCACCTCCTGACCAAGAAGCGGGATTTTCCGTACGCGTAGCGGGCAGTCCACTTTATGGTCAGGTGTGACCATAAAGTGGATTATTATCATTATAATTGTTTCCAGGTCGAGCGATGGTCGAACGCATACTTATCACAGCCAAAGGCTCGCTGGAGAAGACCAAACAGCGAATCGACAACCTGTACAAATACCGCGCCCTTGCTCCGGAACTGATACAGAACAGGGAGAAGGACCTCTCGCCTTTCTATGGAGACTTGTGGACGTTTTAGTAAGTACATACTCAGCTGTTTTAGTAATCTATTCATACATTAAATGTATCACCATAATAATAATGTTAACTGCATTATTGTGTTCCGACAATTGCGTGGAGCTCGCTTCCATCTTCGGCCCTTATCGTCACTTACCATCAGGTGAGATGAAGGAGAAGAGTTTTCCCTGTCTAACATAAAAACTGGGCCAGCCTGGTGGGTTGTGGCCCGTTACCCCTATATTCTTCCGTTCAAAGGGAAGGCCTATGCTCCAACAGGGGTGGTGATGATGACATTCGTGAATAAGTACGAAAGAGGAAGTCTGAAAGTGGCGCCAGTGGCAGAGAAGTTGAAAAGGAGCCGTATAGTTTGGTATGGACATGTAATGAGACGGGATGCATGAATGTAAATAGCAATTAAGAACATGAGATGATGGGATGCGTGAGGTATGATATGAAGGTGATGGGTGTTTATAAGGAGATGACGGTTGACAGAAGAGATTGGAGAAAGAGGATATATTGCGTCGACCCCAAATAGGATGGGATAAGGGCAGGGTGAAGATGAGTACCTGACATTCATCATCATCAACGTCAGCCCTTTAATGTCCCCACTGCTGGGGCACAGGTCTTGGCTATGGATAGAAGAATGTGTGAGAATAATAGGCCACGAAGTAACTCTAGATAATATATAATTATTCGATTTTGAAGAACAGCTCAAAATATTGGACAGATTATCGTCTCCGTCTTCCCCGCATCATAGGCGTTACTCTAGAAGTTTATTTCGTTCGATCGAGTCTTTGCGTCTTTGTCGCTCTTATTTTAACACGCAGTGGCGTGAGAAAGACGGATAGATGTGAGTTCATCGTTCGAAGTTTCAGAGTAGACCTCCAGGGCAAAAATGTTTCGAAATTTAAGTGACTTCAATATCTTTGTAGTATGTATTATAGAAAGGTAATACCATAATACAATCTGTAACCGACGCATCCCACTCATTTAAAAAGTCTATCACCGCAGTTAATACTCGTATTGCTTGATAGCATCAGAGGAATTAATACTGCTGCCCACTCCTCGTCGCTGTCTTTACCCTTAGTGGCCTTGTACGACACCCACGGGAGATATGGGAGTTGTGACAATTGGAATCTGCTCTGCCGTCGCATGCCTAGGAAAGCATGGCGGCAAGTAAAGCGTGAGATGCGCTTAATCTATACTATAAATATTATAAAGCTGAAGAGTTTCTTTGGTTAAACGCGCTAATCTCAGGAACTACTGACTCAAATTGAAAAATTATTTTTGTTTTCGAATAAAATAACCGACATTAACGCGAGCGATGCCGTGGGCGACTACTAGTAACAGATATGTGCTATTCTGGTCTCGATATTTCCACAGTTTGACCTTAACCGTAACACTGAGTGGGCCCACACTGACCTCTTGTTACTCCATCCTGTCCTCTAACTTAGTCGATCGGCGAGAGAATGGAAATGTAAACATGTGATAGTAACGTTATTGTTTCTTGTTTCAAGAATCTAAATTTGATGATACGTGATTCTTTGCCATCCTTATGTGGAGGCCATGAGAATGAGTTTTCTGTTGGCCTTTATGAGAACAGTAAGATACGAATTTAATTTGCATTCCAGGGTTTAGTTTTGAACATCTATAAAATTGCGGATTGTGGAGGATGCGGGTTCGATTTCGCATCAGAGGCGTTACTCAGGAAGTTTATTTAATTCGATCGAGTCTTTACGTCATTGTCGCTCTTATTTTAACACGCAGCGGCGTGAGAAAGACGGATAGATGTGAGTTAATCGTCCGGAGTTTTAGAGTAGACCACCAGGACAGTTACGTCTGCTTCCATAAGGGGCAAAATGAACATTTCATATTTCCATCTGATTCAACGTGAGTCGTATCTGTGTGGTTGGCATATTCCGCTTTCACCATGCACCCTTAAGACGTATGTCGTAAATGGCGAGGGAGTTTCCTAGGGTCTAATTCTTTTAAAATCAACTTAGGTATCGCTTCTGTCTCAGTAATGTTCCAATAGTTTATTACAACTACCTTTATCTACAGGGTGAAATCGAAATGAATCGACAATTTTTTATGGGGGGTTCTAGTGCTATTAAACATTATATTAATAAGGTTTAAAAACATATCTAAGTCGACAAAAAAGTATCAATATTTTCCTACTCTTTTACTCGAAACTGGTAAATATACAGATTAAAAACATAAAACAAAAAAAAATAATAGAAAATTTATTTAAGAAAAATATTAAATAAAATTTTTAATATTAAATAAAATTAAAAAAATCGTTCGTAATTCGCGGGCTGCTAAGCGGACGGGTGCGTGCGGCTAGGTAGTAGAACGCTGTAGGTACAATCACGCGCAAAGTGCGTCGACTGCAACTAATAAATCTAATAATTGCGTTCGTGTATTTTATTACTTACTTTTTCTTTACAATTTTAATTATTTCTATAACGATCATTATAGCGGTTAAAATGTCCTGTAAAATTTTGTCGACCGATTTCAAATTCAGGGTGAATTTGAAATCGGTCGACAAAATTTTACAGTGATTGAAGAAAATCGAATCATTGTAATTGTGTCGCAAATAAAACGTGGTCCAATTTAGTATTAAGTGGTTCATTTTACCGTACCATACCATTCTACCATTCTTTATACGTAAATAATGTCACATAACAAATGCCCGCTTGAGACACCTTGCCAGTATTAGGCACACTCCCCCATTTAAACCAAATATTATGCTTCACAGTGTTCCTTCATGTTTACTTCCATGTCGGATATTTGCAGAAGAGATAAAACAGAGGTCTGTGGGATGTTGACATATTTTATCGACTGTACAAAGAAATCGACTAGTAACACCGTTGGGCACATTGCAAAATATTATATCAATTGTACCCACTGCATAATTAGCCCGTTAACAGCGTATTCTTTCAGCGTTGGGCTAACAGAACGCAATATCCGTAATTACCATTTCAAAATGCTCAGTTCGCTTTGAGCTGAAATTAAAAATACTTAAGTAATGAATGTTTTCAACATTCTGGTTGCGCTACAAGTGTCTTAACTCTCAATACTATATAATTGGAATGTTATGTCTCAAATTATATGTTGTAAAGGTAACCTGAATGCTGTCTATTACATTAAATTGGATATAGCGGAGCCGTACAAATACTTACGCGGCTGCATTCAGTTAAATGCAACCACAGTTTTGGTTCTGTTAATCGCGTGAATAACGTAAAAATAATAAATATTTCTTACACTCACACCAATCATCTAGGCAAAATAAGTAGCATAGGCACTTGCGGTATGGATACTCGATCCCGGATTTTTTTAAATATTTATACACATTAATTCTTTCATGCTGGCCTGGAGCGAAAAAATAACGAAAATAGTCCCCCCTATTCATCCCATGGGTTGTCGTAAAGGGTAATTACCCGGTGTAGACCAATAAGCACCTTGATACACCAGAATGTTGGAGGGTAAACCACCAACAACAGCATACCGAAACAGGGTTGTTGTCAGGCAGTTGGCCGGATTAAAAGCTATTATCTTGAAAACAAACATGATTTGCAATATTTATAAAATAGGTAGATAGAACTCATCAATCAATCAATAATCAACGAAATAATATATTAGCATGTATTATTCCGGTGGTTAGAAAATTTAAATCGAATAATGTATTATTCTGTTCCATCATCATGTAACGTTGTCATTTTGTCACTTGTCAAAGTCGTCAAAGTCAAAATTGACAAACTGACTGACAGTGACAATGACATTAGTTGTCATAATAATTTTGGGTTAGCAAAGAGAAATTGGCATAATTGGGGACTTATAAAAAAAAAAAAAAAAAAAAAAAGGAAAAAGTTCAGATAAGAGTTGCTTGGTTTGGGTGGTTATATAACCCCCAAGTGTTATAAAAAATATTACTTTACTTTTTCCTTGGTTTCCAGACAATAATTTTGTATTTCGGCAGGTTAGGATTTTATTTAGTATTTATTCGGCGTTTAGGTTTTGTTAGGTCTTCAGTGGTCATATTTGTTGCTTGAAATTCCCTTAGAATCGATTTTTTAGAGATCGAAGAAATTGTCAATTTGTCAATGTTATCTTGGCTGTATGATACAGAATCGTTGCCCTAGTCCGGCCTAGTAGCCTTAAAGAAGGTCAGGATTCGATTGTAAAACTACACGGCCAATGACGAGCGCTTATTTTGAAATTCGGAAGTGGATTTCATTCCGTTTTAAAATTCCTAGCGAGACGCTGTAAAATTTTGATGGTCTTCTTATCTTGGTGGAATTTTCCAAATTTCAGAAGAATTTTATAAATATTATATCGGAGCAAGAAAGTGATTCTCCGAATAACAGCTGTTATTAAAAGGAATACATACTGTGTCACTGACCCGAAAGGGTCCTTTGGTACGAGTAAAGAGACTCCAGTTAAAGCTGTCTTGATTGTGGACTGGACCTAGCGGGTAATCCTGTGAGGCATTGCTACTCCCTACTACACTTCTCTACAGTCAGGTACCTTACTAACCACCAGGCGGCTGAAGGCTCGGAGATAAAGATAGACTTCTATAGATATAGACAGATTAATATAATTTAGATTCATATACTCGTCCCACTCGTTATCGACCAGAACGACTCCACCCGAACTCCTTGGTCTTGGTTCTTTTTAATTACCGCTTATGTAAATTTTAAATTATAAATTGTGTTAAATTTGTATTAAATTGCAATTATAAATTTACTACTGTCCAACTGGTTGTTTTTATTTTATTGTCACCATTAGGTATATTAGGTAGAAGGGGGGAAATCTAAATTATTATTATATAGGAACACATAAGCGGGAAAAAATACAAGTATTACATGGCGCCCGAACAGGGACATGAACCCTGGACCCTTGGATATTTTTATATATTTACTAAATACACACACCACAACTAGCAGATAGATATTTTGCTGACGGGACATCGGCAGTGGACCAACTAGATCTACAACGTTGCACGGATAAGCCACGAGCTTGTCCAAATTTTCAATTAGTAGATGGTAGGTTAATGCGTTTTACGAAAGGCACAAATAAACTAGGTAGTGATTTCCAATGGAAAGAGGTAGTCCCATTAGAATTTAGAGAGGTTATAATTTTACAAAATCATTCTGTACCTACTGCTGCACACTTGGGTGTGGCAAAAACATATAAACGCTTAAAGTTAAGATATTTTTGGCCTGGTATGTATAAAGATACCGCGGACTTTATTAAAAAATGTACTGTTTGCAATGCTTATAAACACAGCACACTGGCAACACCGGGATTTATGGGTGAACCTAAAATTTGTTGCAGGCCATTCCAGTGCATCAGCATAGATCTAGTTGGTCCACTGCCGATGTCCCGTCAGCAAAATATCTATCTGCTAGTTGTGGTGTGTGTATTTAGTAAATATTGTTTAATGTTTCCATTACGTAGGGCCACCGGCAAAGTTATTGCTCAACGTTTGGAGGATCATGTATTTCTTGTGCACGGAATCCCTCAAACTGTAATGTCTGACAACGGTTCACAATTTGTTAGTCGAGAGATTCGTTCTATGTACGAGAAATATAATATCCCCCAAATACACTTGGGACCCGTGTACTGTCCTCAGGTGAATACCGTAGAGCGTTATAACCGTACAGTGATCACGGCGGTTGCGTCTTTCGTTGAAAGCGATCATAGAACTTGGGACGTGAATATACATAAAATACAGTTCGCAATGAATACGGCTGTGAACGAGGCGACCTCGTATACACCGTTCATGCTCGTTCACGGTAGGGAAGCCGTTGCGGATGGCAACATTTATAGTGAATTCACGGATATCGATGAGTTAATCGTGCAACCACGGGATGCGTATATCAGTGATCTAGGTCATCTCAAAGACGTCTTTGTGAATGTAAAATCATCTCTTCGCAAGGCTCATGAGCATAACGTACGGTACTATAATAAAAAGCGGCGTGATATAACGTACAACGTAGGTGATAACATTTGGAAACGTACATACAAACAAAGTGTTGCAGATAGATATTTTTCGGCAAAATTAGCTCCCAAATATGAGCTATGTAAAATCATTAGAAAACTGTCTCCGTTAGTGTATGAACTTGAGGACGAGAATGGCAAGTTCATAGGCAAATGGCACATAAAGGATTTTAAAATTTTAGATTCGGCATCAGATGACTGATGTCACACAGTAACCTTTTTTTTCTTTTATTTACCTTTTAGCATTATTATACATTTTGCTAGATTTTTTTTCTCATTTTCCCCCGTGTGTTGGGCGGGCGTAAGAATTCCTACACTGCCATAATTCCACCCGGCATGTCGTAAGAGTCGACTAACGTGGGTAATAGCACTCGTAACAACAGTTGGTGCGGCGGGTGTCCACCACCTCTGTGCCTCGATTAAGATTCTCTTGTTTCCCATCTTTTCCCACTTAACGTAACTTTTTTCCAAATTTTGTAATGTAATTCTTTTTCTAACATTTATAATTTGGGGAATACAAAAGAGAGTTTTAAACCGAGACACAGGGCGGGCACCGGCTAAATGGGCGTGGAGTTAATTTTACAACTTGCAACACTAGGCTTTCTAGCTTTGTGGTTTTGTGAGTTGTGTCGCCATCTGGTGGCATTGTTTTGTATTATCTCGGGAACATTGGTGCCTCTCAAGCATGCTTGTATCGCGAAATAATATTTTAATTATTCCAATATTATTATTCGGTTTTTACCGTGGAATGAAATTTTCTTTTACATTTTAACATTTTACCTACTGATTAACTTAAATTGAAATATTTTAGTGTTTTTGCACGTTTCATTTTAATAAAGTTAGGACTATAAAGTCGGGATTATGGTTTGTAAAATGTGGGGTGGTTGGTATGACAGCTGTCATACTCGTACACATTTCTGTCTATCCTTTTCGCACTTATAGCATTTAGATATTTGTTGCCTGCTGTCATATCGATCAGGCTGGGTTTTGCGAACTACAGTTCTCGGAAATTTGAATCGTTTTAAAATTTTTTTTGGCAAAGTAATTATTTTAGGGGGTTTTCAGTATCCGTTTCAGTCGTATAGGTAGGAAGGTAATGGGATTCGGGTTTGACGTGGGCGTCAAGCACGAATTCACTTACGTGAATTCTTTCGAGGGAAAGGGGATATTGTAACGTTGTCATTTTGTCACTTGTCAAAGTCGTCAAAGTCAAAATTGACAAACTGACTGACAGTGACAATGACATTAGTTGTCATAATAATTTTGGGTTAGCAAAGAGAAATTGGCATAATTGGGGACTTATAAAAAAAAAAAAAAAAAAAAAAGGAAAAAGTTCAGATAAGAGTTGCTTGGTTTGGGTGGTTATATAACCCCCAAGTGTTATAAAAAATATTACTTTACTTTTTCCTTGGTTTCCAGACAATAATTTTGTATTTCGGCAGGTTAGGATTTTATTTAGTATTTATTCGGCGTTTAGGTTTTGTTAGGTCTTCAGTGGTCATATTTGTTGCTTGAAATTCCCTTAGAATCGATTTTTTAGAGATCGAAGAAATTGTCAATTTGTCAATGTTATCTTGGCTGTATGATACAGAATCGTTGCCCTAGTCCGGCCTAGTAGCCTTAAAGAAGGTCAGGATTCGATTGTAAAACTACACGGCCAATGACGAGCGCTTATTTTGAAATTCGGAAGTGGATTTCATTCCGTTTTAAAATTCCTAGCGAGACGCTGTAAAATTTTGATGGTCTTCTTATCTTGGTGGAATTTTCCAAATTTCAGAAGAATTTTATAAATATTATATCGGAGCAAGAAAGTGATTCTCCGAATAACAGCTGTTATTAAAAGGAATACATACTGTGTCACTGACCCGAAAGGGTCCTTTGGTACGAGTAAAGAGACTCCAGTTAAAGCTGTCTTGATTGTGGACTGGACCTAGCGGGTAATCCTGTGAGGCATTGCTACTCCCTACTACACTTCTCTACAGTCAGGTACCTTACTAACCACCAGGCGGCTGAAGGCTCGGAGATAAAGATAGACTTCTATAGATATAGACAGATTAATATAATTTAGATTCATATACTCGTCCCACTCGTTATCGACCAGAACGACTCCACCCGAACTCCTTGGTCTTGGTTCTTTTTAATTACCGCTTATGTAAATTTTAAATTATAAATTGTGTTAAATTTGTATTAAATTGCAATTATAAATTTACTACTGTCCAACTGGTTGTTTTTATTTTATTGTCACCATTAGGTATATTAGGTAGAAGCCCTGCCTTCTATGCTGGCCTGGGAGCGAACAAATAACGTAGAATAGGCCAGCCCCAACTCATCCCATGGGTGTCGTAAAAGTCGACTAAGGGAGATGGCCCGGTGTAAACCAATAAGCACCTTGGGGCTCCCTAATGGTGGAGGGCAAACCACCAACAACAGCGTACCCAAAGAGGGTTGGTGTCAGGCAGGCGGCCGGCTGTAAAACCTAAGCCAAAACCTTGAGCAGTATGGATTGGAATGTTGTCATTCTAATCACTCTCTCCGTTCATGGGTCTCTCGACATGGTCCGTTCAGTCTCTTTTCTATACATTCATTCATCACTAGCACCTTTACGGTGGGATGGATGATATGAATCAAAAGGGAGTGGATGGCTTGATGACGTCTGACATATGAATGGAAGAGGAAACATACTGCGCCGACCCCAGATAGACTGGGAACAGGGCAGGAAGAAGAAAGGTATATTAGGTAGAAGGGGGGAAATCTAAATTATTATTATATAGGAACACATAAGCGGGAAAAAATACAAGTATTACAATCATGACAATGATTAGTATGACATGGTGTGTCTTAGTAAATATTTTTTCTTGTTTTTCAGCCGACAAGCAGCTATGCCTAAACTGTACAAAGGGCACAGAATATCAATTATAAAGTTTGAGGACCCCGACCCCGGAAATTTTTTTATCGACGTATTGTTCCGAAACACATTTATGGTGCGTATGAGTTTCACTGTAACTTTCTTCAGATGGATTTAAAATATTTATCGTATTATTACTATTCTTAAGCCGTGTGGTGACGGCAGAGTAGAATACAATTGTCACCACCCCAAATCTCTCCCGTGGGTGTCGTACAAGGCGACTAAGGATAAATCAGTGATAAGGAATGGGCAGCAGCGTTCCTTTTATACAACCTAGCAATGTACTGCGACTTTTGTGCCCGATAAATGGCAATAGGCTCGCCACCTATTACATGGGACCTGACATAATTGGCGAAACGAGGGTGCAAGTTCACCTCTGCCTACCCCTTCGGGGATATAGGCGTGATTTATATATGTATGTATGTTATTATTCTTGATTTTCAATTGAACATTATATAAATACCACCAACCCACCAACCCGTATTAGGCCAGCGAGGTGCATTATGGCTAGTTTTCCATATGTTCTTCCATCCATAGGAAAGGCCTGTGCCTCAGCAGTGGGGACGTTAAAAAGACTTTGATGATGATGATGATTATATAAATGTTAGCAAAATATTGCAATGAAAAAAAGTTATAATAAAGAAAGAAAAAATTGTACAATTAAAAAGTTCGAAAAATTATAGTCATGATTCGGAAATCGAAACCAACATCTTGTTTGACCTATGCTGGTGGTATATTATATATTTATTTGTAATAATTTTCTCATGTTTATTAATGTTCAAATAAAAACCTAAATAATACAATTTATTTAGTAAAATTAAATGAATAAACAAAATTGCCGCTATCACACTTAACTGGTTTTTTTTTTTTACACTCACACCTATCATCTTTCCCAAAGTAAGTAGCCTAAGCACTTGTGTTATGGATACTAGATGACGGACATATTTTTAATATAATTATGTATATAAATGTTGCAAATATACTACATAAACAAATACACAACCATGACTCGGAAACAAACATTTGTGGTCATCACAAAGTTTGTCCCTACCAGGATTCGAACCCGGGACCTCTTGGCCAATACCCAGCAATCTGAACATTCGACCAATGCGGCTGTCTAAAATATGCGAATGTTTACGAATATCCTGCCATATTAAGAGATTACGTACAACATTTAAACACTTGAAGCTGAGAATCAGAATAATGACACAATTTTTTATGATTTTTCAGTTGGGCGACATCAGATTGGAATACGACTACATGCTAGGCGAGATATGGGTGATAGACATTCAACACTGCACGCTTGGCCACTTGCTTCGACTGAATCCCATAATTATGCACAAAACAGCGCAGATATTTCAGGTAACTAATTAATTTTATAAGTTTATACACATATAAGATTCTGTCGTTATCTGTGGTTCGGAACTTGTGACCTTCATGCATCGGAAAACACCTCGACTAATATAGCTTCTTTATATCATCATCATCATGAGTCCTTTGAATATCCCCGCTGGGGCACAGCTGGGGCACAGGCTTTCACTATATGGATTAATATAGGAATAGCCGCAGAGAATACGCTGGCCCAGTGCGAATTGGTAGGTATTAACGACTGCAAATGTAGCCGGGATCAACGGCTTAAAGTACTTTTTAAACCACGGAGGAACTCGAGTTAATGTCTTTTTGGTCACAAATTCAATGGCTAGCCTTAGCGAATATTGCTTAGTTTACGCAATCGCAAGCCGAGAGCGGCAAACCACTGCGCCCTCGAGCTCCTCTGCCAGCTCTCTATCCACAATAAACCAAAGAAATTGTGGTTAGGAAAAGTTATAAAATTATATTCTTATTGCGGGAAACGAACCCGGGTCCTCTGCAATCCAGGCAGATGTCTGTACCACTCAGACAACTATAACTTTCCGAACTTTTTCTTAGTCATACATTTTCTAACATTTAATAATGTTCAAATAAAAATCAAAGTATTTTTAAATACTCTTCCATGGCTATAGCATGGAAAAGGTGGTTGAAATGTAACGTAGTTAATTAACCTTCACATCCGTTTAACCAACAAACGAATGAATTATCAAATGCATTATCACGAAGCACATCGGCTGTGAAGAATGTCGCTCGCGTGCTAGCTTCGCCGATTTAGGACAATTTATTACGAAAGGTTTATACAATACGTTAGGGTGCTGACACACTCTACTGTAACAAACACTAGCATCGATTTGCTTCACTATTCTTAAGTTGAATTATAAGTTTGTATTTTATTCCACATGCATATGTTTTATTAATATTCACTTTTATTGGCATGAGCAACAACACATTTGAAATAAAACAAATTGTTGTTTGGCATTGTTATTATTTAACCTGACATTTTGATCACTTTACAGTGGCAATAATAAACCACTGTACAAATCCACAACACCTAAATATACCACCTAAATATATAATAAATATACCTAAATATCCAAAACACCTAAATATACGCTAGTTACATCGGTTAAAGTTGTTATATTTCAAATCTACATGCATAATATAGCGCGTGTGGCCTGCGATTGCATAGACTAAGCAAAAGTTAAGTTCATTCCGTCTTTTGGATGGGTGACCAAATAATAATATTAAATAGTCCCGGCTGCATCTGCAGTTGTCAATAGCCACCAATCAGCACTGAGTTTTCGTGGGGTTTTATGACCCATTCTCCCTATATTCTTCCATCTATAGGGCCGGGAAAACAATCTATCTATCATGTTATAAACATCTAAACCCCTTGAATATTATAATACTTTTAAATAGTTATTACAATATTTGTTGGTGCAAATGCAATTTGAGAAAGGGATAATTTTTCTGTTAAGCCAGATGTGAAGTGACGTTCGTAGCAAATTGGCAGTCTTGGTGGCACCTTTACTGTCTTCATTGAGTCCATATTGGCCTGCGGTTATGAGTTGTTCGATTGGAATAAGAAAGCACCTGATATTGCACAC
Source organism: Cataclysta lemnata (assembly GCA_963931975.1). Taxonomy (NCBI): domain Eukaryota; kingdom Metazoa; phylum Arthropoda; class Insecta; order Lepidoptera; family Crambidae; genus Cataclysta; species Cataclysta lemnata. The sequence continues at coordinate 5,576,607 of OZ008357.1, forward strand.
CAACATCCGCACTTATTACGGCAAGCGACGGATGGTGTAACTCGAATAGCCTCGGGTTTTGTGTCAAGCGCAATCTGCCGCTTGAATCAAGTGCATTCGAAAACGAATTATTTTATCGAGCAATGTCCTAATTAACCGCCAGTTTTTGACATTTTATCATATAGCGGAACTGTCAAAAACTGCCGGGTATATTTTAATCGATCGTTCTACATGTTGGTGAACTCCATCGCCTGTTTAAGTGTTGGTGAACTCAAGCCTATGTTACGCCGTGTGGTAGAGCAGAAAAAGGCAGAACAGAATACAATTGTCACCTCCCCCATCTCTACCGTGGGTGTCGTACAAGGGGACTAAGGGTAAAGACAGCGATGAGTAATGGGCAGCACCATTTCTCTCATATTACATAGCAATATACTACGATTTATATGAGTATTATAAATTAACTTAGGGTAATGATTAGGATATTGCTCGCAATCCAATTGGCATATAATGGCAATTGGCTCGCCACCTATAACATGGGGCCTAACTTATTTGGCGAAAAGTAGGTGTACTGCGATTTCCGTGCCCGTTAAATGGCAATAGGCTCGCCACCTATTACATGGGACTTAACCTAAAACTTGAGTGTTAATTCACCTCTGCCTACCCTTCCGGATTTACGGCGTGATTTATGTATGCGTGTATGTATTCTCTTAAAAATACTAAGGCAGAACAGAATACAATTGTCACCTCCCCCATCTCTACCGTGGGTGTCGTACAAGGGGACTAAGGGTAAAGACAGCGATGAGTAATGGGCAGCACCATTTCTCTCATATTACATAGCAATATACTACGATTTATATGAGTATTATAAATTAACTTAGGGTAATGATTAGGATATTGCTCGCAATCCAATTGGCATATAATGGCAATTGGCTCGCCACCTATAACATGGGGCCTAACTTATTTGGCGAAAAGTAGGTGTACTGCGATTTCCGTGCCCGTTAAATGGCAATAGGCTCGCCACCTATTACATGGGACTTAACCTAAAACTTGAGTGTTAATTCACCTCTGCCTACCCTTCCGGATTTACGGCGTGATTTATGTATGCGTGTATGTATTCTCTTAAAAATACTAGGTTTCGGCTCAACTCGTCCCTTGAATCTTGCCCCTTTCGATTAAAGTGTTTTACTCACCCCATTTTTTTTTTACATTTTATCACTTCCAGCTCACCATTGAAAACTCCTCCTTTAAATGAATTGAATTTAAATATTGTTCTCTTTATTTCAATGACCCAATCTATATTTCAGGAAGGGTTCGGTCTCCGGGTGACGGCTATGCACGTGCTGAACTGCCCCACGATAGGGCAGACCCTCATGAGTGTGATGAAGCAGTTCTTCAAGCCGAAGCTCCTCGACCGCACAATCTTCCACAAAAGCCTGGATGACCTTTACCAGCACATACCGAAACAGTATCTGCCTAAGGACTACGGCGGTGATGAACCCTCGCTGGAGTACTACAGAGGTACTTAGAGCTAAACTGCGTTGTTCAGTCAAGAGCACGTTAGACTACGCGCCAAGAGTCATAATTATAGATGCAAAGGCAGCTTCATCCAGTTTTACGAAAAAAATTTTTGGTGTTGTCTTTGGTATTACTCTATTGGATAATTTGGATAATGCGATTTTTGCTACAAACCTAAGATTTTGATGGCAATTTAATACGGGATATTCCTTATTTTGCTACAAACTAAATAAGTCAACCAATTAAGCTGATTTTACACTGACAGACTGTCACGAAAAAATTAGATGATTGTGGACATTAAATTTTATGGACGTTGTGATTTATATGTCTAAGCAGTTAAAGTTATGTATAGTCTGACGTTATGTTGATGATAACCATACTGTACCACTTCTGAAACACTTAAAAAAAGAGAAGGCTGTACAAAACGGGTATACAGCCTAAAACGGGCACTCTTCTGTTCATAATAATTTTCAAGCTAGGTGGATCCACCAATAGAGGTTTATGTCAAAAGTACCCATAACCGACTTGCAGATTGGATAAAGTAGAAGAAGTATGAAAGGATCAAAGAAGGAAAGTAATCTCAAATAATTCAATAATACAGTTTGACATTTTTGTTTCAGAAAAATACGAAGAAGAATTCAAAGGCGCCAAAACCAAACAGTTTCTATTGAAATGTGGCAAACTTATTTCGAACGAAGCCAAAAGGCCCGGACAGATATACCAGGAACAGATGATTGGGTCATTTAAGAAGTTGGATCTTGATTAAACTATGCGTTTCGTTAGCAGGAACTTACTTGCATTAAGTGCCGTGAAGTATTTGAGTTGCGAAAGCGAACTATGTTTAATAGTCATACTGTGCAGTTGTGTATTGATAAAAACAACGTATTGATGTGTATTGTGTATTGATAAAAAAACAAGGGTTTTTACTTGCAAGCAAGTGTTAAACATGGTTATGACCTATCGTGACTTGTGTGGATACCAATTAGTATCAAAAGTAAGGTCATTTCAGAAACAGCAGTTGCGTAATAAAAATCCATACAACTTTGCGATACAGCAAACCGCTGTGTAATGAGAGACGCTGTGTAATGAGAATCTTATTTAAATTTAGAAGCTACTTTTGGCGCCCAGCTGTACAAAAAAAAAAGAAATTTAAAATTGGAATATTTTGAAACGGCTCTAGGAAATAATAGTTTTCTTTTGGTTACACTTTTGTTTAATTAACCTATAATTATTATGGTCGTAGAAATAGTAAATTATGCCAGTGCGTTAGAAATAGTAATTGTAACACTCTTGCAAATCTATTGTGACACTAATGCGCCTCGTGTTACAATGACCACCATTTCACTGCAGTGGCATAAACTACTAATTGCTATTTTTGTATGCAATTGTGATAACTAGCTAGCTGTAATCGTGTCAGTTGTAAAAACTACGATATTGACAAACGGGTGATAATACTAATGTATTCATCATCATCTATCTATTTATGTCCCCATTACTAGCCTTTTCATGTCCCCATTGCTGGGGCACAGGCCTTCCCTATGAATAGAAGAATATAGGGAGAATGGGCCATAACCTACCAAGTTGGCCCTGTGCGGATTGGTGGGTGTGATAATAATTTAAAAAAAAACATTGTGTGTTACAGATTTACTTTTGCGATAAATTAAGAAAGGTGTGTTTTTGATTTGTTTCCGTGTGGTTTTAAGAAGCAATGGCGGCCTGTTGTGATGTTCGTGGCAATGTTACAATTTAATAATTAATTTAGTAATTTATAAATTGACCAAACCTACTATGGTTTATCAGATAGATAGGTTATTGAAATATTTGACAACACATTAACAAGTAAAATCTATAAGTCTATTATTAAGATTTTTCGGAAGAATAATGTAAAAACGGTGTGATTTAATTATTGTATTTGTAGGTTATTTGTTTATCTTGATTTTGATTTAAATTTACAAATTTCTGTTCAAATTATAATAATAAATAAATCTTTGTAAGCTGTAAGAGAATTATTTGTTTATTAACATTTGCGTAGCTTTTGCTATTTTCTCACATGGTAAGATATGTGCATGGCTGATGGTTGCGGCATCGATTCTATGTAGTCGCCGTGCGGGTGCCGGAGGCATAGTATACAATTAATAAATATTTCTTACACTCCCACCTATAATCTTTTATCGTCATTTTATCACCTTTTAACCGTCCGTGGTCTAGTGGTTTTCCCACAGGAATTAAGATCCAGAGGTCCCGGGTTCGATCACAAATTTGTGCTCGGGTTGGTTCGTGGTAGGACTACTTCCAGGTCCGCCTGGTTAGCTACCACCGTATTATCAAAAATCTGTCGCCATAATAATAAAGAGAACAGTATTGTTGTGTTCCGAAAATGTGTGATAAGATAGCCAGCCCCTCTGTGGTTGAGGGTTCCAGGTGAAGCTCGATTCCATCTTCAGCCCTTATCGTCAGGTGAGATAAAGGGCAAAAGCTTCCCTGTCTGGCATAAAAAAATATTGCATACTATAACAGCGTGGTACACGTGTACCATATATACACTATCATATTAATAAGTAACCTTAACACCTCCCCCAATCTCTCCCGTGGGTGTCGTAAAAGGTGACTAATACCCGTTTTCACCAACAAAACCAAACTTCAAAAGGTCCCCTACGAAACTTTATCTCCTATTTAAATTAAATTAAAATTTACTCACAGCTATATTTTATAATCTAAGTTATCAGTTGTGGCCTTTTTAAGCATATCTGCATTATTTCTATTCTTTTATTTTATATTGAAGTTTTGGTACAAACTATGATCATATTATATTAAAATTAAGAGACCCTTAAAGTTGAGAGTCGTTGGTGAAAAGAGGCACTAGTCGCCCTGTACTTTGCTCTGCCCTATATGAAAATTGTATGCCTTACCGTCAGAGCATGGCTGTTAATTTTCATTTTAAAGACATACTTAGTTAGTTTACCGCTAAACCTCACGACTGGGTCATCGCACGTATCCTGGGGGTGTTGATAATTGTATTCTGCCATCACCACTCGGCTATTGAATGCTAATTGAATATGTCATTATAATGAAATGACATATTCAATTTAATATAGTAGGTAATGTGATGATTCATGTACCCAAAGAGGGTTGGTGTCAGGTAGGCGGCCGGCTATAAACCCTAAGCCAAAACCTTGAGCAGTATGGATTGTAATGTCGTTACCCCAATCTTTCTCTCCATTCATCGGTCTTTCAACATAGTCATTTTTGTACTTAAGATTCATTCATCACTAGGACTAGCACCTTTTCGGTCTGATAAGTCAAAATGGAACGGATGGCTTGATGAAGTCTTCCGATACTTCGATATGAACGGAAAAGGAATACTGCGCCACACCTAGACAAACTGGGAACAGGACAGAAAGATTACACAAATGGTGATTCAATTTAATATAGCTGGCTTGTAACCCGCACCGCATCAGGATTCCCTGATAGCGTATTTAGGAATGAGAATTGTAAATTGGGAACGACACAGCGAAATGATATAGAATGTGACAAAGGCTGGTTTGGTGTAGCTGCTTTTATTTGGGGTGTAAATAAAACTCCAGGCCTCATTGTGGAACAACGAATATGTTTATTTTTCCGTTTGACGTTGATAAAGAATCCTCTCGGTGTGACTAAGTACTGTCGTTGCCATTCGTACATCGGTGATGTTTCAAGAAAATTGATATTTTAAGTTGCCTGGTGTCGCGTAGGGATTTGTGTGGATTGGGTCGTTTGTTACTTCATAGACGAGCGGTTCGCGTATTGATTCCGAACATTTGGCTTTCAGAATTGGAAAGGATTGTTTGTAATATACTTGCAGGAATTACGCGTATTTATCACTATATTCACGGTCACGCGTTTATTAAGGGGTAAGGCCGTGTGGTGACGGCAGAGTAGAATACAATTGTCACCACCCCAAATCTCTCCCGTGGGTGTCTTACAAGGCGACTAAGGATATATCAGTGATGAGGAATGGGCAGCAGCGTTCCTCTTATACCACCTAGCAATGTACTGCGAGTTTTGTGCCCGATATATAGCAATAGGATCGCCACCTATTACATGGGACCTAACATAATTGGCGATACGTGGGTGCTAGTTCACCTCTGCCTACCCCTTCGGGGATATAGGCGTGATTTATGTATGTATGTATGTCGGCAGAGGTAAAATAACAACACCCACGGTTTTATAGCCTGCTTCTATCTATAGTCCGACAACTTCGTGCGCGACCTTCCTGCGGTATGAGGGGCGGTGGCGGGGACATGGCGCTCTGGATGTTGGCGGGGGTGGGTGATGCGGGGGAGGGAAAACTCGCTCCTCTCCACCTCACTCGCCCCCGCTAGCATCTACTGTGCCTCGTCCCCGCCACCGTCTCGTACCGCAGGAGGATCGCGCACGAACTTGTTGGACTATTGCACGTAATTCGCAGTATGTTGCCAGGAGGTGTTTGTAGAATGGTTCTCTTTGTGTTATTTGGTATGAGTTGTAAAATTTTCTTCTCTATTTGCAAGTTCCTGTTGGACGTCGGTGACCAGCTTTGCCATAAAATAATATGCTGCCTGTCCTTTTCCAGTCTTATCAGTGAAGCAGTGTCTTTTATATTTGCCCAGTTCTACAATTTCATCATCCCTTTACTATCCAAACTGGTGAGGGTTACCTATTAATGGAAGAATATTTAGGAGAATGGGCCATAACCCACCACGCTATGGGTATTAAAGACTACACGTGCAGTAGGGACCAACGTTTTAGCGATCCAGTCTCCCATTCACAGCGAAGGCATGTGCCTCGGCAGTGGGGTGGTGATGATGATTTAATGATACGGTGTAATGGAGTCATCAGCTTACCTTAATTAAAAAAAAAGTCATATCTCAGTACCTAGTGATTGATGAACTGACAGATTGTCTGTCAAACGGTTGATTGACGCACCCAGCAAAATGTATAGCGGGTTGTCAAACATAACATCGTCCCAATTCACGGGCGATTGCTCCGCTGATTGAGTGCGTTCCAACTGTCGGGGTTGCCTGATCAATCAATAGCGCAAGCAATTATGACTTGGCATTACAGACCGATAGAGGATTAGGCTTTTGTTGCTGGATTTCTACCGCGTTACCAACAAGGTGCTTATTTCTGTGAGTTTTGACATTTTCTAAATTGGCAACGATTATTATTCGAGATATTTACATTATTATATAAGTTTGAAATCTGCTTGCTTAAATTTCAATGATTGAAAATATGTGCAGAATCATTTAAAAGTTTATGAATTTTATAATAAATTAATCAATAAAAATATTAGTTAAGCTCACCTATCACCTAGCTATATAGGCCAAACTAACAGCTTAAGCACTTGTGTTATGAATACTAGATGACGGACACATTTTTATAAACGTAAGAATTATAGGTATACAAATAAATACTTAAAATCTCTTTTAGAGATAAGTTCGCCCTTGCAAACTGTATCACTTTATACTTGTTATTTTTGTGTAATTATGTGCAATTATGTGCAATAAAGAGTAATATTATATATACATAAGCGTATAAACAACCATGAGTCGAGAACAGTCTCTTTTCATCAAAAACAATCACCCGTACGGATACGACATACATACATACATAAATAACGCCTATATCCCCGAAGAGGTAGGCAGAGGTGAACTAGCACCCGCGTTTCGCCAATTATGTTAGGTCCCATGTAATAGGTGGCGAGCCTATTGCCATTTATCGGGCACAGAAGTGGCAGTAGGTACATTGCTAGGTGGTATAAGAGGAACGCTGCTGTCCATTCCCCATCACAGATTTATCCTCATCCCGGGACCTCTTGACTGATATCCAGCGTTCTGACCTTTCCACCATACCAGCCATCAAAATTCTTCGTCGCCATCCGAACTTCACTTAATTAAGCGATTCGTTGTTGACCTTGTATGTTTTCAACACTTTTGAATCAAATCAAAGATTCACGAGACAACTTTCCCTTTCGAACAAACCGAAATCCAGCATTCGCATTCACAGCAAGAACTCTTTCAATTCTCATGGCTCGTTGGCTCGCGAGCGAAGAGTCCGACGCATAAATTTTGTACAGCAACCACGCGCCAAACTGTGCAACCCTAACGAACATCTTCATTCGACTGTCAATCTTAACTAAGTTGACGTAAAGCACAAAGTCGGTTCGGGATATTTACATGTTCTCCGCAACCTGGCATGCCGTTGTCTGTACACCGTTTAACTACCAACACTTGGAAGAGACTGCGATAAATCGAAGATGAATAAATAATGCGTTGCCTACCTGAAAATTGTTATTCAACCTTTGTACTGGCTTTGGCTTAAATATTTATTAGCTGGTATCATGAGTCCCTTTCTGGGTCATTTGCAAAACCTAAGGACAGCATTCAGACGGAGAGGGTTTATCTTTGGATACATAAAAGGGTTATTGAACGTGCAAAATTTTGTAAGGGCAGTTTGTTTGCCGAATTGATAACAAAGAATTCGGTTTTATGTATAAATTTAACACATTTCTATTTTATGCCTGTGCATTATATCAAAGTGGGTTTTTTTAATTCACCTCTGCCTACCCCTTAGGCGAATATAGGCGTGATTAATGTATGTATGTATGTGTTCTACTAATAATTTGCTCGAATGATACCAATATCAAAAACTTTAGCGTTTTTTTTTTTACATTTTTAATAACTTCTTAGACGTGACATTATTTTACTTAAAATACTTTACTTTTTAAGTTGCGTTATAATTGTAATACTAAGGCCAGCCTTTTTATGACGACTTCAAGTTTTAATTATATTACTTTATCAAACAAAAAGGTTTTAAATTAATGTTGGCTAAAACAATGCGTAATTTTTTTAACACTTATATTCAGATAGAAATTGACATTCTCTCTCTCTGATTTTTTGTGAGGAGACATTTCTACAGGCGTGCGTTTAAAATTTGAATATAAATAATTACAATGCCAGCTTGCCGAAAACGCTGAAATATCGAGATTATTAACACGAAACATTTTCAAGGAAGACCTTTATAAACCAACATCAGCAGAAACAAAAGACGTCAATTATCCCGATTTAGATAATAAACAAAGATGGCCGAACGCCAACCCCTATATCGGTGAGGCGTGGACGCTTATGAATTATGAGAAGCTCATAAAGGATGAGGCTGCAGCCTATTGTCCGAGGCCAATTTGTCGCACGTAAACCACTTTTTATTGTTTTTCAATACAGAAAATAGATGGCACAGATTTATTTCGTGTTTTACTGTTTTTTCTGGTCAACCAACCTCAGAAGACCGGAAAACTGGGCAGGCCACTAATAAAGATGACTGTTTGACTGTTTTCTGACACGGTAACAGAAATGAAGAATTAACTTTCTAAGAAATACTAGGAATATAAATAATTTTCTACAATTATAATTTTTTACTTCAACTCTAAAAATCTCCGATGAGAGAATGAATACTTATATAGCAAAAAGGCAATGCCTATAATTCGCTTATTGATTATAAATGAGACTATTCGATTTCAGTATCTTGGGTGGCCGAGCGGTCAGGCACCTGCCCGGATAGCAGCGGACGCGGGTTCGATTCCCGCCTCAAGATCATAATTTTTCGAAATTCTTTTTCTAACCACCAAAATCTTTGTATAAATGAGACAATAAACACAAACGATTTTTTTGAATAAATGTGTCACTAGTGACATACAATTTGTATTTGTGAGTATTTCCCTCTAATAAATAAAATTACTTAAAGAAAAAGTTCATTTATATAATAAGTTGAAGAGCCCTGAAGAGTCAAAACACTCACTAAATTCCCAAATCCTGGAAAAGAGATTTGAACAATATTTTTTAGTATATTATTGCCGATTGACCACTTCAACTTAATACACGTATCTAAACTACACACTACCTTAATTTCGATATCAATGAACACGAATAATGTTGTCTATATTCATTAATTTGTTTCACAGAAACAGTTCCGCTATTCTGTTCGTTTCTCAAAGGCCTGACCTCTATTGTCCTTCTGTAATTGATCGCCGTCCGAAGCCTTTATTGTCTTTTCATAAGGTATCAAATGGATATAAAACGGGAGAGGGATGCAGATTATTGTTGTTACCTACGTATTAACGACACCATAAATTTTTATGTTGTTTTGTACGGTGTGGGCAATAGCGGTTGCCTAATTTTATAAAAATTTATGGGGTTGTGCTTAATAAAACACGGGGAAAATCAATTAACAAACATTTATTTTGAGGCTAAGCTAGCACATCTGATACGGTTATCTAAAACAGTCAAAATTAAATAACTGGTTAAAAAGAGTTGGAAACTTGTTTTCTGTAAAGCTATTTAAATCATTACTCAACTCTTATAGCAATAACGTCAGTGATACTCTGTCGTCGCACTCGTAAGAATATCACTGGCTAATTCAAGAACTATGCAAAGTTCATACTAACAATATTGACAAAATTAATGATCGTCATTCTTTTGACATGGCAAAAGATAAAATCAGGACCGTTGCTTAAGATCGCATCAAGAATTTAAGAATTTACGTTAGAAATCGTACTTCCGTCCCTAATAACTGTAAGTATACTGAAAGAAAGAACTACAACGTACCTCGAAGCTACAACAGTGGCTTATCTTTAGCAATGCAAGCTACATGATATCCTAGTGTAGTCGAATAAAATCTCAGAGGCTGTATGCTGACATCGACACAGAAATAAACTTAGACATTATCTACTTTAAAAACTAAAATAAAAACTGTCATGAATTGGTAGTGATATCCTCCAATAACATTCACAGAGTTTTTAGTTAGTTAAAGAAGTTTTGGCTGAGTTTGCGTTATTTTTGGTTGAGTCATGGAATGGACATTATTCTCTTTATTTCTGAGATATGTCACAGTCTGATGACAATTTTTTTATTGCTGAAACGTTAAGTTAATTTTATATTTATCTTTAATTTATTTAATAGATATTAACTGGCCTAAACCGCCGTGTGGTGACGGCAGAGTAGAATACAATTGTCACCACCCCAAATTTCTCCCGTGGGTTTCGTACAAGGCGACTAAGGATAAATTAGTGATGAGGAATGGGCAGCAGCGTTCCACTTATGCCACCTAGCAATAGTACTGCGACTTTTGTGCCCGATAGATGGCAATAGGCTCGCCACCTATTCACCTACATGGGACCTAACATGATTGGCGAAACGTGGGTGCTAGTTCACCTCTGCCTACACCTTCGGGGATATAGGCGTGATTTATGTATGTATGTATCTGGCCGAAAATGGGGAGGGGAACTGGGAGCAGCATTCCACTTATACAGTTTGGCCCCTGAGATAATACGTTTTACTTTTTTATTATTCCGCGTAGCGTATATCTCTATGGCTTCGAGAATTACACCCTTCGGAAAGAAGACGGTGGCTGTAAGTAATTGGTTTTGCTTTTATTTTTCCACTACTTGTATTCTCTTATTGTGGTAGTATCGCTCCGTCGTGAAATTTATGAAATTTAATAAAAGTCAGCACTTTAAATCATGTTGCCCAGGAATTATATTAATATGGCTTATTTCTTAATTTCTACAGTGATGCAATATCATTCTATATTCTGAATGTTGATATAAATATATACATCAGAGATGAAGTCTCCAGACACTATAATCATTCAGAAAATGAGTACCTATATAACAAATAAATCTCGCGTATTAATTCACTCATTCTGAAGATGAGATGAAAGAACGTCTATAGTCGACATTGAATAAAACAAACAAACAAAAAAGACTCCTAACTTTGTGATAGCCCAACCAAAAGATAGTCAAGTACCTAGGTCATTAACTGATAATGCAATTATAAAAACAAAGGAATGTAAAAGCCAAAGTCAGAATGGCTGTTATTGGTAGGTAGTATAAAATACTGGATCATTGGCGATACTATAAATAGTCACAGAAATATATATACCTAGTCTAATGTAAATTATATTACTCCTCCTCACGATAACACAGCAAAACAGCAGAAATATCCCAAAGGTACAATTTTATTATACTGGTTACATTATTATATTTCGGTTAAAAACACTTACTCCTAAAATATGTCATTTCAAAATCTGTAGATGGTTAGCAAAACGTACCGTTTGCTGTATTACTTAAAATTATATAAACTTTTTCTTCGCAATCCATTGTTTTTCTTTAACCCAATAATGCATTTAGAAACTTAAATTCAGTTCGCGGTTTTTTAATGTTATTTCAAGTATCTAGTCTATATTCGGAGATTGCCTTCTGAAACAAATTGAAATAGGCCATGAGACGTTCCAAGTTCTGTAACTATTTGATTTACGTAGTCAGCTTCTAGCTACAATTATGAAGGCTCATTTGTGGCTTTGCAACTGTTTGCGGGGTATGTTTACAGGTCTGTTTGTTTGTTTGTTCTCTGTTTACGCCAGGAGCACTAAATCTATATTTAGCAAAATGGCTTTCAAATACAATTAAAAACCATTTTGCTTAATAAAGGAATAGACTAGTCTGTTCGGTCAGTAATGACGTAACAAAATCAATGCTTGCATTAACTGGTTAATAGATGGGTGATAAAAAATACCAATATTATTTTGTGCTTTCAGTCGTTGAGATCCAACAACCCGCTCAAAGCACACGAATGCATTCTTTCTTTAAGAAATCCTCAGGATAAGCTCATTTGAAACATGATAATCTGATGACGTCTATCCTACTAACGAATTATGAAAAGTAATTATTAGGTAAAGGACTGGTTTGCAACTAACAAGTTGAAAAATAATTCCTATCTTTAAATTGATCGCAAAGTATAGAGAGATAATAATATCTTGTGAATTTCTTATATCTCGTATAAAGCACTGACCGAAAGCCATCTATCAAACAGTTTCAGTTATATAACCTAACATTCAAGAGGTTGACACATTCCTGTCGATACCGTCTCCAGAAGCAAAGAGTGGAAAATTCGATATTTCAACAACATGTTGTGTCCACATTACCTACGTGAGTGACCTTTCTATATTGAAACTTGCGCTCAGTATGAAAAGAAAATGAGCGATTGATTTTGGCGTATAACGTTAGTGCCGAGTGCTGTCTTATTATTTTTCACTCACATCTTCAGGATTATTGCAAGCCCTAAGAGTTAGAGTGCCTAACACTACAAAATGTATTCCATTTAATGATCGCGAATTTCAAATTCCTCAAGACGGATAACCTTGGCTGGGTCCCATCCCGACCGAGGTATGGGTTTTAACCAGCGTAAAAATAGAATAATTTCTTTTCCATATGAATCCATCCGAATGGTGCTAGTGATGAATCAATACGTATAAAAGTAATTAAATAGAACCGTGACGAGACACCAATGAAAGGAGAGTTTAATGACAACTTTCGATCGCCACTGCTCCAGGTTTTAACTAAGGAATAATGTATTTCAAATCTTAGTTACAACCTTGAATTATTATTATGATTCCACCATTTAATTTTTGTCTACAACATATTGCGTGTCCCTTATTAAGGTGGACAAACCCACAGCATCTTACTGCGTCAAATACGCCCAGAGGAGGTCCTTCAAAAATAACTTTGGAATTTCATCTCGCGGAAGCTGAAATATCTTCAATTCGTTCAGGCTTAAAGACGCTGAGCGGTATTCAATTTCATAACTTTTCAAATAACTTAATACGATTTCCAATTCGATTCCATTATTAATAGTGTAAAATATATAAGGATTCCCAAAGTTTCATAGTTCATTTTACCAAGGGAACAGATTTCGTGAATATCACATTTAATTTACTTTGTTGGCGATTCGGTTTAAATACCCGAAGTTAGTTTGTCGACGACGTGATTTTATGGTGATTATTATTAATGTATTCTTTAAAGCGTTTGCTTTAGCGGAGTTGAGTGAGATTGGTATTCCCCCAAAAATCTTATATCAAAACGTTTCAGAAATACATTACAAGCATTATTATTTTAAGTGAAAATTTGCAACAAAAGAACGTTTTTTCAACACTTTATTTCTCATTTCAATTTACTTCAGCCTCATGTTTGCAGTTTTATTTTAGTTATGGTTGTGTAGGTATAGTTAACAGACTTTGCGCTGTACTACCAACAAGTTAAGATTGACAATGGATTGAAGACAAATTTCTTCAGTTTTGGGTAATCTGGAGTGGCGTGACCGTATAATGTTCTCTTGACTTCTTGTCCGAGAATATATAACATGTTCGATGAAATCCCGCTTGGCTTACTCTAATAGATCTATGTACTTCAGGCAGGTGGAGCTAAATAATTTATTCAAGCATCTGTATTCATTATTACGATTACATCGCCTTTTTTTAAGTTTACTGCGATAAAACTCCGAGGTTTTTGCTCTTAAATTAACTTTTAGTACAGCCTAAGGGAAAAAGTCCCATAGCAGATTGACTTCCAAGGGCGGGCACTGCTGTAAGAAAATTGTTTTCACATACCCATAGGAATTGAAATGAAATGAAATAAATTATTTTTTTCTAACCACAAACTGTGTGAAAAAAAAATACTTTGTGGAGCAAACAATGAATTTAAGTATATTTTATGTAAAGTAAGAGTACGCTTACATAAATAACCTCTCTAAATATAGCAACGTTGCTATCTTTACTACTTCCCTGTCTATTCTTCTCATATCATTTATATAACACAATTATTTCTATTTTCTTCCACTTATTCTAGACTATGCCATTATTAATACAATATACTATGAAGATAACATAACCCTTCATAATAGATCTTAACCGCACTTACGAAATGCACTAAAATAAGTCGGTAACGACGCTTTCACAGTAATTACCATCTTGCAATATTTTAGTAAGTTTAGCTAGGAGCGTTAATTTGAATTTTAATTGTTCATCAGCCACTATCATCTTACTGGTATTTATTATCATTATCCGTCTATAATTACTCTCCAAGTTTTTACCGAGTCTGTCTAGTCTCTCGGAGTTCACTGAATTAATATAAGCGAGGCCATTATCTCCTAATGCTCCGTTGTTAAGGTTGAAAGTCCTTTAGCAGAAAGAAGCCGTTCAAGCGGTCAGAATTAATTCATCAAAACGTTCCACCCTGTTAACGAAACTTGTCTAGATAGTATTAGATACAACATTAGTATTATTACGTTTGCACAGTTGATTAACGACTGATGCTCTACGCAGAAGCAATATAGTTTCAACATTAGGTACCTATTTTCTAAGTTCTAAATTTAAATGGCATCGTCTTTGTTTTACGACCCAAACTATTAGGTGTCCCTTGTGCACCAAGGTGCACTGGGAGAAGGAGGTTATAATATTACAGTGGAAAAACCATTACATTAGCAGTAAGACTGCTAATTTAATGTGTAATGTTAAGTGCGTAAGTTACCATAGAAATAGTTCTACGGCTACTACGGACCATATTTTCACGGATTCGGATCGGACGTAGTGCGTAGACTTGCCACCAATTTCTTATTTTATTTCTGTTTTGGTAGTGCCTTTTACAGTTATTCTGATCATTCCAATTTCAATTCAATCGCCTACTTTTTAGCAATAGTCGTGTGATTTTTCGGCTAATTATTACAATAGAAAAGCAGTTTTTTATGGTATTGATACACACGGGCAAAACATAATTGAAACTTTGTGTTTTAATGTCTTTGATGTGAGGAAAATGAAATTTAAACGAAAATTTTGTCTAAATACCTTTTTATCTCCGCGTTCTAAAACAAAACACCCTTGAAAAGGTTTGGTACGGAACAAAGATAATTTAAACATTTCTTTTGTGTGTGAGATTAGACGGGTTTTCGACTCATTAGGTGCCCACTTTTCGCTCGTTTATTTATATTTAAGTTAAAAATGAGGGACCCTGTCTTATCATATTGCTGATAAAATGTCATCTTTTTAATATTTACGAACCATAACCGTAGGGGAGGGCAGTCCAAAGCGTCAAAAGCTGACAATATTTTTTTTTTAATTTGTGGTAACGTTTAATAGATCCAACACTTTTTATACTAAGGGTCTGTTTCACAGTCGACAAGTAAGTTCTAAGTAGCTTACTTCGCAGATCATTTGACAGTTGTAATATGAAATATGTCAATTAAACTACCAAGTAAACTACTTCGAACTTACTTGTCCATTGTGAAAAAGGGCCCTAAGTGAAACATATCTCTTACATTCTTTACTAGACACTTGGTAGCAGTTGTCACGTGTTATCATTATATAAGGTATCTAATAGCATAAATGAAAAGCGACAGAAACTTGGTTCAAACAGTCTGGCACCTTGCAACACAACAGCAAAGGTGCATTTGTAGCCTTACCGCTTGAAGACAAGGTTGACAATCCAACGGAACACCTAACAGATCATATTGCAACTTGACTAAACGCCGTGCAATAGGTTTACCACAGCTACTGTGACGTAAATAGACGGACATTCAGTTTATTGGGACGTGGTTGCTT
The DNA here is from genome assembly GCA_963931975.1 of Cataclysta lemnata. Classification (NCBI taxonomy): domain Eukaryota; kingdom Metazoa; phylum Arthropoda; class Insecta; order Lepidoptera; family Crambidae; genus Cataclysta; species Cataclysta lemnata. The sequence continues at coordinate 5,592,543 of OZ008357.1, forward strand.
TAATCTTGTTTCGTGATACCCCTGTGGATGTAGTGATTGTATTCCGATTGGTCCATTCACTTAAATAGTGCTTTGCTCCTTGTTGACGAAGGAAGGTAGGAAATGTATATTTTCGACTAGTAGCGGCTACGTCACTGCTTGTGTTAAGCTGGTTATGTGAAATAGTATGATGTTCTGGCTACCAAAAGAGCCAGGGATGGTATGAAGAAGATTAGAGTGCGAGATCTATTGTCATTACAATGTTCAATTTGTTCTAAGTAAGTCTATCCGGCATCGTCATTTTTAGACTGAGAAGTCTGGGGGCACAGGTCTTCGCTGTGGATAATAGAATATAAGGAGATAATGTGTCATAAGCTACCAAGCCGGCCCTGTGCGGATTAGTGGGTATTAACGACAAAAGACAGCTGGGACCACCGGCATAATTTACCTTCCGATGCACAGAGGAACTCGAGATAATAATTATAGTATAGCGCTCCTTTTCGAGGTTCCCTTCAAGGAAGTGTTAGAAAACTAGTAAAGAACAGGCTGTTATGGAAACGTGTCAGGTATGCCACTTTAAGTCTAATTCAGCGGTGTTGAGACTCTATTTTCATTCACGGCCCGTAGCTTAATTCCGGAAACTACTTCCGAAGCGTCTCGAATTACAAACATTGAAAATTCACCTCGGACGTCCGCGTTGAACTTTTAAATCTCATAATATTTTTATATTTGCGTACCGTCGCGGCGACGGCGGTAAATTACGTTTGCCTTTCAATTTCAATGGCGATTTTCTCGCGTTAGAACCGTTGGATCAGAATTATGTCACACGTCGAGGAAAAGTCTGTAGTAAATAGTAGTCTACATTTAGGTGGATGTCTTTGTTTTTGGAAAAATGTATGTAAATCTAAAAGCAAAAGTTATATTACTCGTGTCTAGGATATTAAAATTGGAAATGAGACCTTTCTAATGTTAGTATTTGTTTATCGCATTGTTTTATTTCGAAACTTCACAGAGTGAAAACAAACTTGAATTTGCCTAAGTTGCCCAAGTCACGTTTTGCGACGTCCGCTGCAAAAGTGCTGAAAAGTTTATTTTGTTCAGTTCTCTGATAATAATACAAGTAATATTTTTGTGACACTACGTCGTTAGGGTATTTTATTGCGTTACTTGTTCCAAACTGGATTCATATTAGATTGACGGCAGGCTTGGTCGATTGGTCAGCTGGCTATCGGCTAAGAGGTCCCAGGTTTCAATCCTGAATGAGGCAAATATTCGTGATGAGCTCAGTTCTCGATTCATGGTTGTTGCTATGTTTATATTGTATAATTACAAAGTTACTTAAAGTTAGTTTACTTTGTGCTAAATGATAGGCACGAGTGTAAGGATATTTTATTAATTTTTTTAGCAGTTCTGCAGAGCTTCATGTTAATAATACACAATTGTACAAACCGAAATCTAAGGCAAAGGGTAACATTTTATATTTCGCATGTCTTGGAAAAGATTTAAGATTGGAAATGAGACACACGTGTGTGTCACCTTAAACCAGAAAATTTATACAGAGTGAAATAAATTTGCAAAGCAGCAACATTTTCAAAAGAATATTTGTTAACTTCATCCGCTGCACTATTTAAGAAACGCGCAATAACTTAGAGTGCTAACGTACTAAAGCGCACCTACACGTGTCTACATTCGGGATGCTTCACGGAAAACCTGTAATATCTGGGAGTACACCAGTTATCCGCGTATGTACCTAATCCTGCTGAGTTCTCGAAACGGATGCTTTTAATGTTGTGGAGCGTGGAGAGGCAAGGACTGCGCCGAGAGGCATGAAATAAATCAAAATTGTTAAGACTTCTGGGTTTTATAAATTTGAAGTGCTGTTGCAACTTAAAAATGAAATACTCATTTAAATTATTATTTTGATTTTAATTTTAACATTACAACATGTACAATTATGTTAGAAAATTAGCACACAAAAAATTGTAGTCAGATAAAGTTCGAAAAATTACAGTCCCACATTCTAATTCCCGCGTCAAGATTAGGTAAAATTTTTCGAACTTTTTCTAACCTCAATTATTATTGTCTTTCTACACATTTAAAGTCGGATGATTTCGGTTGATAAACCGTCTAGACAATCCGAAGACACCACAAAAAGTCGACCGCCAAACTTAGGTGACTTATCGGCGAGCGGTCCCGAGTGAAGATAACGCCATTTTTATTTATTCACAACAACTTTATTCAGAAGTTGCCAAAAGTCATTTCGCGTTTACACTTTTTTGAAAGCTCCGAGAGCCACAAGAAACTTGTTGTCGCAGAAACAAATGAAAGTGGACGGCAATTTGTCCACAGGGCGCCCCCGCCAAATAAACGTGAAATAAGTCTTATTACAAAGTGTAAAAAGTTTAATTTCGAAATAAAAGTCAACTCGCCGTAATAGAACAAGTGAAGCACTCACACTTCGCAGCTTTTACGGCCTCATACTAAGTAAATCTCACTTTTCAAGAGCTATAAAGCGGTTGGTACATGGAAAATATTTTATTACAAAGTTAAATTACAAACTGGAGTCGTTATTAAGAGTTTATTACTAGTCGAGATTGTCATAAGCCCGGGGGTGATTCGAAATGTTAATGCTGCTGTAATGAACTTAGGGCTTATTATTATTTGGCAAATAAAAACAGCACTTAAGCTGTTTTACGGGTTTTCGCGAGCATTTTTGTTATTGTTAAGAGGTGGTCGGTGTCACCATTGAAATATATTACGCCAGGAGCTTGATTAGGTAGTGGCTAGCCAAAAGTATATCGATAGATTAATTTTTCATATTTGTTATTCATATTAAAAGACACCAATGCATCATACATACATCACGCCTATTTATCCCCAAAGGGGTAGGCAGAGGTGAATTAACACTGTTAGGTCCCCTGTAATACGGGGAGGGGTGGGATTGCCATCTTTCGGGCACGTTATTATATATGCCATATAAGAGACTAAGGGCCTGTTTCACAATCGACAGGAAATTTCTAAGTAGCTTACTTGGCAGTTCAAATGAAATATGTTTCATATTACAACTGTCAAATGATCTGCCAAGTAAGCTACTCAGAACTTGCTTGTCGATTGTGAAACAGGCCCTAAGGATATAGGAGAAAGACGGCGCATAGTATAATGGACAGTAACATTCTATTTACGCTGTCTTTATCCTTAGTCGCCCTGTACGACGCCAGTGGGAGAGATAAAATTGGTGACAATTGTTTTCTGATCTGCCGTCACCACAAAGCACCTAATTTCCATTATATCAAAGAAAATTAAGGAGCTCGCTAGCGCAGTGGCACAGCGCGCTTGGCCTGTGGTTGCGTAAACTAAGCAATTTCGCTAAGGCCGGTCATTGGATGGGTGACCAAAAATTTATTATCCCGAGTTCCTCCGTGCTTCGAAAAGCCGTTGTTCCCGGCTGCACCTGCAGTCGTTAGTACCCACCAACCCGCACTAGGCCAGCGTGGTGGGTTATGGCCCATTCTCCCTACATTCTTCCATCCATAGGGAAGGCCCGTGCCCCAGAAGTGGGGACATTAAAGGGCTGGTGATGATGATAGAAAATTGATGAAAAGAACTATGCTCAGAAAGGGATGAAAGGGGAGGATGATGTGGATGACAACATTCATCTTTGGGCATAACAAAGTTGGAGATAGGTTCCCCACAATTACGCAATGAACACTAATGTACATGTAAAATTACTTGAACAGGCACAGTAGTTGTTTCCTAACGAAATGGAATGATTAATGGGATAATTCGCGGGAGAACTAAAGTCACTAAAGCCGCCTTGAGATTAAAACGGATCCGCATGTTGAAATGTAGATGGATTGGATAATACACAGGGAGCGGAATTTGGGCAAAAGTTCTGGCGGTATGACCGCGACATTGTAATCTCACTTAATTTGAGGTGACTTCAAAGATGTTTCCGTAATACGCAGTATAACAGAATACGCAAATATATAAATCACGCCTATATCCCCGAAGGGGTAGGCAGAGGTGAATTAGCACCTACGTTTCGCCATTTATGTTAGGTCCCATGTAATAGGTGGCGAGCCTATTGCCAGCACTAAAGTTGCAGTACATTACTAGGTGGTAAAAGAGGAACGTTGCTGCCCATTCCTAATCACTGTGTCATATATCAGAATCTTTTTTTAATGCTACACAGGGAAGCTCTTGGCTCTTTTTTATGATAGATAGCTGTTGCCCTCTATCTCACCTTAAATGGTAGACGGCCGCCTTGGTCGAATGCTCAGATTGCTGGGTATTGGCCAAGAGGTCCCGGGTTCGAATCCTGGTAGGGGCAAACTTTGTGATGACCACAAATGTTTGTTCCCGAGTCATGGTTGTGTATATGTTTATGTAGTATATTTTCAACATTTATATACATAATTATATTAAAAATATGTCCGTCATCTAGTATCCATAACACAAGTGCTTAGGCTACTTACTTTGGGCTAGATGATAGGTGTGAGTGTAAAAATATTTATTTATTATTTATGGTAAGTGACGATAAGGCACAGTAGTTGTTTCCTAACGAAATTCCTAACGAAAAAGATAGAATTGAGCTTCACCTGGAACCCTCAACCACAGAGGGGCTGGCTATCACAAATTGACGGAACACAAAAATGCTGTTATCAGTTTCATTAAAGCGACAGATTTTGATAAGATACCGATAGATAGCCAGGCTTGACGAAGTCTGACCGATATGAATGGAAGAGGCAACATACTGCGCCGACCCCAAATATCCTGGGAACAGGGCAGGTAGAAAAAGAAGCAGGTAGATAGCCAGGCGGACTAGAAAAAGGTCCTACCACCAACCAAGTCGATTACAAATGTAAGGCAACTTAAACAAAGCAAACTTTAATTAGAACAAGTAAAGATTTCCCGCATCAAGACTTAAATTTTTCGAACTTTTTCTACCACAATTCTTTCCTTGTTACTTTTTTTCTGCCACCCATGAAAAGTATCGTTCTTATTATTCGATTGAGCAACTCTAATGCACAAAAATTTTACACACCAGGAAGATTACATAATACAGAAGATATGAAACGCAATAATAAAAAGCCCCGGCACTCATAAAGCGTGCTTCGTTACGTTCATGCTCCTGAAAACGAACCGTAAAATTTACGGTACGGTATGGTATGGTAAATATATGAATATATTCTACGCCTCCAAAATATAACCAATCAAAAGTTAATATTGTATACACACGACCAGGAATTACGACTTAGCACGTCTAAGACAAAGAGCAAAAAAGCATAACGTAATCCGTATCTAATCCACCTCTTTTTTCCCGAAGGGATAGGTTGACAAGACAGAACAAAAAAAGGTATATCCCCTACGTAATCTACACCTGTGCTTATACCAGAAGGCAGGGGTGTGTTACCGCAATCATAACGTTAGGTATTTCAGATAGTTCCGTGTAATAAGAGGCGACGGTATTGTCATGCATCGGGTACCTGCGGGTATTTCTTCTACTCCCATTTCGAAATGTTCCAATTTTAAAACGGCAATAGTACATACATACATAATTCACGCCAATATCCCCGAAGGGGTAGGCAGAGGTGAACTAGCACCCACGCTTCGCCAATTAGGCTAGGTCCCATGTAATAGGTGGCGAGCCTATTGCCATTTATCGGGCACAAAAGTCGCAGTACTTTGCTAGTTGGTAGGTATAAGAGGAATGCTGCTGCCCATTCCTCATCACTGATTTATCCTTAGTCGCCTTCTACGACACCCACGGGAGAGGTTTGGGGTGGTGACAATTGTATTCTACTCTGCCGTCACCACACGGCCAGTATCATTATTATTAATAGCATTATTCTTATGTGTGACACTCTAACAGCCGCACTCAGAGACGTCAATTCACGATAATGAGTACTTAATGTCAAAAAATGACAATTCAAAACTAGTCGCTATTCTTGCCGGGTCTATGGTGTAGATTCAAATGATTTTTTTTGACATTAAATACTCATTAAAGTTAATTGACGTCTCTGAGTGTGGCAGTTAGTTAGTAAGTAAGTTTAGCTTACCGTTGCTGCTGTGCGAAGCTGGGGTGGTTTGTTAGTAGTGAACCTACGCTAAATATGATAGGTCTAAGGCTGGTTTTAGTGTCCCGCCGATGAACCGACCGTCCGCGCGCTGATCATGATCCATTGCCGGCCATTCAGTGGGCTTTAATAATTCACCGCCATATAAAAACAGCAATGAATGACGATCAGCGCGCCGACGGTCGGTTCGTCGGCGTGACACCAAAATCAGCCTGATATTTTATGTAAAGTTTCCTGGACTCGCTAATCCCAGTATTGCTATGTTCGTGTACCCTGCTGCCCATTCCTGCCTATGCCTCATCATATTTAAAGCTCCTCGTCGCTTTGTATGACACCCGCCTTCTGCTCTGCCGTCATGACTTGGAAAATGTTCCTTAATAAATTTATCATGATTTCTGATTCTTATTTTTATATTTTTATTGATTTTAAACCTTAAACACATTGCTAATGTTTAAATTATGGCGGCAAATATTTTACCACTGCCCTATAAGGGGTTAAAGGCCGAGAGCGGTGGAAGCAATAAGCTTCCGTATACACCCGTTTGTAGGATGGATAATCCTCCATATTTCGAGGAAGGTTCGTGCTTTGACCAGAAAGCGGTGGATTAGCGAGCCGCTGGCTTTTGAGTGTTGTGTATGAAAGGATGAGTGAGCCATTACTTGCTTAGTTTGTATTCTAGCTTTGTACCAAAAACAAAACGTGTTTCATATGGAGAGTAGGTACTATGCGATTAAAATGAGAAAGGCACTAGCCAAGCGCTATTTTGTGTCGTACGCCACTCTCATTACCTTTACTTCAGTATTTAGTTTACGTAGGTACGTAAGCCTTTACCCGAGTTAGAAAAGCAACACCGATAAAGAGGGAATGTATATTTTTACACCTGTGGGCCTAGACAAGCCACTCTGTTCGAACGAATAGAATAAAAAATATGAAACCATCGTATTACTCAGAATGGAGGACGGATGATATGAATGAAAAGGGAGTGGATGACTTGATGACGTCTGACTGATATTAATGTAAGAGGAAACATACTGCACTGACCCTAGATGAACTGGGAACAGGGCAGAAAGAAGAAGAACTGATAAAACACCATGGCGGCCGTCGCATCGTGTCAAATGTAAAAGTGGGTTTTAAAAAATGTAATTGCATCGTTTGTAACTTGCCGGTGAGTATTTGCCAATGTGAAATGCACCATGGAACAGCTGTTCTGCATATTTTTCGAAGAAAGAATACGCCTGAAACAGCGGGTACAATGAATAAAATTAATAATATTTTCCATGCCGGATTGAAAGCAAAAAATTACCGAAACATTACAACGAAATTCTACGTCACACGGCCTTTGGCGACTTTGAAAAAGAAGGACGTTCTATATTCCACAGGTAGGTACGTATTTTTTAAATACCTACTTGCCACATCAAAAAACGAGAACTCCAGATATTTTTTTTTTGGCATGCAACCACATTTTTTATCTCGACACAGGCCTGAATATATAACAAGGACGAGGGGAAGATGTGTGAATATTTTACGGGCTCTTGTTTGTTTTGGCGGCATTTTGTTTACGGTATTTATTTCAATGGCTTCGTGCACACGTCAAGATATAAAATATGGCCTGCATGTGGGATATTTACTGAACGATACGCATTTTTCTTACAATAATAATAATTTTCTATGTTGGCCTGGGAGCGAACCAATAATGCAGAATGGGCCAGCCCTGACTCCTCCCATGTGTGTCGTAAAAATCGACTAAGGGAGATTGCTCAGTGTAGACCAATAAGCACTTTGGGGCACACGAATGGTGGAGGGCAAGCCATGAAAGGAGATAGTGATTAAATGACAACATTCCAATTCATACTGCTCCAAGTTTTGGTTTAGGTTTTACAGCCGGCCGCCTGTCTGACACTAACCCTCTTTGGGGATGCTGTTGTTGGTGGTTTGCCCTCCACCATTCGGGTGCCCCAAGGTGCTTATTGGTCAACACCGGGCAATCTCCCTTAGTCGACTTTTACGACACCTATGGGATGAGTCGGGGCTGGCCTATTCTACGTTATTTGTTCGCTCCCAGGCCAGCATAGAAGACTTGATGACGTCTGACCAATATAAATGGAAGAGGAAACATACTGCGCCGAACCCAGATAGACCGGGAACAGGGCAGAGAGAAGAAGAAGCAAAATAAACTAATAAAACGAATTTTGAGCAAGGTCTTTTCTATGGAAAGATGATTACTTTCGCAGCACGCGGGAACTAGAGTTGATATATTTTTGGTCATCCATCCAATGATTGGTCTTTGCAAATGTTGCTTGGTTTACGCAATCGCAGGCCGAGTACGTCAGCCACTGCGCAATCGAGCACCTCGACCTAAGCGCCCGGTAGACAACAATAATAGGCTAACTTTGTAACTATTACATGGCATCTAACAATTTGACGAAATATTGGTATTAAAACACCTCTACCTTCACCTCAGGGGATAAAAATAGTGTGATTTACTTGCCTACAAAGACAATGCGGCACGACACGCCAGACTGTCAGAAACTGTCGAATTCCCCAATCAGTTTTCAAACTTAACTTCTTAACACGAAGTGGGTAAGATTTCCAGTCCTGTAACCTGTGTTTACGCTGGTACATTGTCGCGGGCCCTTAACTAAATTATTGCTTGCGTCGAGTCGAGCCTCCACACAATCGCTGTTGTTTGTTATTTTGGATACTTTAATTAAGACAGCCTGGAGTTTGCTTAGGACAATAGCTTGAGGCCCAAGTGTATAGTGAAGTATTGCAGGTTATTACAGCGACGCGATTAAATTAAATTCCTACAAGGGACAATTTGGAAAATGAAGGATGTTAAACAGATTAATGAAAACGCTTAATTTACGTGGAGCCAAGTGCAAATTTTGATGGGAAATTTTAATTGTTCCTCGGGGAAATGATTCGGCCTTCTCCATCCTGGCCTTTCTACCGGGATCGAAGCCAGGATTGTTTCTCTAACCTATTGTAAAATTATAAGTGAAAGTAAAAATATGACAGAGAAAAAATTGATCAAAAATATTTTGAAAAATTACTGTACTGTCTGATGCGAGACGCAGATTTGTTTCTCCGCTCGGCCGCTGTATAGTGATCGAAACAACGGGATTAATTTTCAACATGTTATCATCAAAAATACTTAATGCTAATTACATAATATATATTTAGTTTTGTTAATGTTTTTGAGTACTGGAGCGGTACAGATGTATATTAATCACAGTTTTCTAATTCTGCACCCATACCCTTATTACTTTATAGATATATGATATATTGATAGAGCAGCATGGAGGAAGATTGTCGAGCGGTCAGGGAAGCAATTTCAGGACAAGCACGACCTTCAGCATTGAAGAACACGAAGCAGAAGAATCTGCGTTACTCAGATTAACTCACAACGAGGATATGTTGGTCAATGCATGCAACTGCTGATAGTACTCTACACAGCACCATTTACGTTATCTGCTCCATCTTCGCCTCATCTTTAAAGACAAAAGACAGTCGAGCACAAAATCCACTCAACAATTCCTTTGGCTATACTGAAAGCACAGCTTATTAACATAGCCACTGACTTGAAACAAACTGGCCATTTGATCTTTGACTTTCAGTTCATTCGTTGCTTCGACAATTTGCAAAGGGACCGACTTACTAATGCTGCACAGAAGTAATCTATAAGCATATACAGATCTAGAAGGTTAATTATTAATTGCTAATTATTTCCAACACAGACAGAAAATACCTAAAAACAAAAAAAGTTCGCATCGTTTAGCAATTTTTATAAAGTACGCAGACCATCTCTACAAATCTCCGCAGATCTCAAACTTTCCAACTTCGTGAGAAGCACCTTGATGTCAATACGATGTCAGTGTATATCACATCAACCTGCTTAACTTCCATAGGCATGAGTGATGTATTCGTTCAATAGTAGGTAGCAAAAGAGCATTTTAATGTGTTTTTTATGAGATCTTCTCTCGTTTGTTTTATAATCCAAAGTCATTAAATGAATCACATAAAACAAAATGCACTCTTCCGAGATTATAATCAGAGCTGAGGAATATACTTGGACAGGTACGAGATAATTCTCTTCAACGGAAGCCTTTGCTCGATTTGAGTGAGAGAACTCGGAATTAAAAGCTCCGTAGTTAATCAAAAAAGCAATCTTACTTTCATAATAAATCCGTGAACAAGACTGGTATATGCGTAATGTTATGGTGGAGGTGATCGTAGTGATGTTCGTATGTTTCGTATTTGTATCTGCAAGAACGAAATAATAAAAAATTACTGCCACACTCAGAGACGTCAAATAACGTTAATGAGTACTTAAACCAGTCTCTATTCTTGCCGGGTCTATGGTCTAGATTTGAATGAATTTTTTTGACATTAAATTATTAAATACTCAAAGTTAATTGACGTCTCTGAGTGCGGCAGTAAGACTTATTTATTCAAATAAGGGGCCATCACATACACTCGCGAATGGGCAAAACAAAATTGTTAACCATTGAAAACATCTATCATCACCAGCTGTTGGGGATCAGGTGCCATTATTACGGTCCTAATGATCCCACTTTAATATTAAATAAAATTGGTGAAATAAAATAAAATTCAGCACATATAAAAGAAAACTGTAATGCACTGAACAAATAAAATATAATAAAAGACAAGCTGTTATTTTACCACGTTGCTTAGCAACCGCCACATATGTTATTTTACATAGTTGCCAAGCAACCACAACACCAGCCCTTTTAATGTCCCCACTGCGGGCCTAGCACGGGGGCGTGGACAAGTCTCTCTCCACCACTTGACAGTGTTTTGTCTCGAGATTTAGTGGGAGTTAGAGCGAGAGGAAAAGATTTTCTTTTACCCGAAGGAGAAGTATCCACGTCCCGAGCTACAGGGGCTGCTGGGACAGGCCGTCCCTATGGATGGAAAAATATAGGGAGAATGGGCCTTAACCCACCACGCTGGCCCAGTGCAGGTCGGTGGTTTGTCGTCCATGTCGAGAGACCGATGAACGGAGAAAGTGATTGGAATGAGAACATTCCAATCCATACTGCTCAAGGTTTTGGCTTAGGTTTTACAGCCGCCCGCCTGCCTGACACCAACCCTCTTTGAGTATGCTGTTGTTAGTGGTTTGCCCTCCACCATTCGGGTGCCCCAAGGTGCTCGACTTTTTTTCGATTAGTCGACTTTTACGACACCCATGGGATGAGACGGGGCTGGCCTATTCTACGTTATTTGTTCGCTCCCAGGCCAGCATTGAAGGCCATCTTATATACATAAGAAATACAACTCAAAAATGCTTTCCTGCAACAGTAAGTCCTACTGACATAAATTTAGATAGAACACTGAATGTTGTTATTATTTTATCGTTTAATATCTCTTGCATATGTAGATTACCTCTGCCGTCACAAAACTGCCTAAAATGGCCCCAGCATCGTATCCATCCATCTTATCGGATACGGGGCCAACACTAGCGACTAATAAAATCTCCTCGCATTTATTTTTCGCGCGGCAAATTTTCGCCGCCTAATGAATGCGCAGCTTTGTAATTTAACTTTGGAATAAAACGGTTTGCTTGTCACTCCGAGAACTTAGTGACCCGTGAGGAGTAGGTACCTACAGTTCATGCGAAATAATCCCGCCCTTAACCAGAACGAAGCCACTCAATTGTCCCACTGTGGCGCAGTAGGTTCGAAGGGTTATTTTTGCGATAGTTTAAGACGAACACTGCAGTGGTAAGCTTCTGTAACAATGTTTATTTATATGTTTTCCACATAATGGAGCTTTTTTAATGATTTCCAAGACACTATAATAAAATAGCACATTAAAGAATGAAAAAATAAGATAGTGAATATCAATTAAACATTACTTAAATTACTTTTTAGCCCGCAGTCTAATCGCTGGCTATTGGTCAAGAGGTTCCAAGTTTAAATCCTGGTAAAAGGGGTTTGTCTTCTCGAGTCGTTTATAATAATATGTTGGTTGTTTATATTATGTTTATAGATGTAATTATGTATACTTTCAATATTTTTATAGAAATATTATTTATATCATTATTTGCCCGACATCTAGTTTCAATAAAACAATCGCTAAAGCTGCTTACTTAAGGCTAGATGACAACTGTGAATATGAAAAACATTATTTATTATTAGGGGCAATTGCTTCTGCTATATAATGTTATAAAACCCATAAGGTCCAACGTTGTGAAAAAAAATACAGTACGTCACCTGTATTTTTCACCGAGTCGAATTGCAAGCAAAATATGTATTTTGTAAATTTAATTAAGCATCCCAACAAAATATAAATTTGAAATGGTTCAGTATCATTAACAATGCACGGCTGTTTTATCGTGACACTGTCATACCCAACCGCATTCGCTGAGAGTCCGATAAAATCATATTTGTATTGTTTTGTTTAAAAGCGAAATTAATTATTATCAGTGTTTCGGTTGAAAACGTTCGCGTGATGTGTATTTATGATGCAACTAGGAGGCGCTTTCTTTAGTACCCTTTGTTAAATAAATAGTGTATTAATTAGAAAATAAAATTGATACCAGACGATCTGGAGTAGGATTGCCAGAATATTTCTTTTGTGCATCATTTTTATACGCATTATCATCATAATTGATGTGTTAGAAGACTTCAGGAAAAATATATTTTTGTCACAAAATGCTAAAATACTTCCTTAAAAACCTAAAATATGTTCAAAGGACCACCCGTGTGGTGATGCTAGATCAGAATACAATTTTCAGCACCCCACATCTGTCGTAAGGCGACTAAGGGTAAAAACAGTGATGAAGAATGAATAGCGGCGTTTTTCTTATAACACGGTGCACACTACGACGTGTGTGCCCCATAGATGGCTTCATTCTCGCCCCCTATTATTTAAGACTTTAGCATGGTTTGAATTGTCGGTAGTAATAAACCCCTGCCTACCCTTTCGGGGATAAATAATCGTGAGTTATTATAATTCATATCAATTCTCAATATCACCCATCAACCAACAAGAAAATTGCTAATTATGTATTTAATTTCTCCCGTGGGTGTCGTACAAGGCGACTAAGGATAAATCAATGATGAGGAATGGGCAGCAGCGTTCCTCTTATACCACCTAGCAATAGCAATGTACTGCGACTTTTGTGAGCGATAAATAGGCTCGCCACCTATTACATGGGACCTAACATATTAGGTTGGGGAAAAAGTCTTTTCGCATTATAGTATGTATAAACTTGTAATAAAATCTCTTTGGCTATACTATTTGTATCTGGCTGGTTTTGGTATCATTAAAAGTTTAAATTTTAAAGAACATAATTCCAAATTCAAATTAGGAAAATGTGTGATTTTCATTTGTTTTTCGTGCCGCCAAGATGAGTGAATCTAATGAAGAAATTCGATACATTTTAAAATTTTACTACAAAAAAGGTAAAAATGCAACGCAAGCCGCGAAAAAAATTTGCGATGTTTATGGACCTAGTGCAGTGTCTGTGAGAGTAGCACAAATTTGGTTTAAGCGTTTTCAATCCGGAAATTTTGATGTCAAAGATGCACGTCGCTCTGGTCGCCCTATTACAGATAAAATGGATGCCATTTTTGAAAAAGTGGAGCAAGATCGGCATGTCAGTAGTTACGACGTAGCTGAAGAACTGGGAATTAATAGGAAGCAGTTTGAAAGAAAGCAGTAAAAGGCGTGTTGCTGTTCTATATTTGACAAATACTCAACAAAACTAACTGTATTCCATACATTTAAATATTTGCTGACACAATAGATTATTCTAACTGCCGCACTCAGAGACCTCAATTAACTTTAATGAGTAGGTACCTACTTAATTTTCATTCAAATTTAGACCATAGACCCGGCAAGAATAGCGACTAGTTTCGAATTGTAATGTTTTGACGTTAAGTACTCATTAACCTTATTTGACGTCTCTGAGTGCGGCAGTTAGTAGCCTTGTATTTAGGCTATACAACCTCCAACAGTATTGCCCGAAAATAAATTTCAACACAATGAAGTGTCTCGCCGTCCTGAGGCAGTGCGCAAATTGCAGTAAACAAAAGCAGCAACCCCCGGGCGGCCATGAAAAATCTAATATCACTCAAGTCGAGCGAAACTCAACAATTGGCCCTCATGAATTTTAACAAGACATTTTCTTTGCGACGCGCCAAAGGTGATCCAGGTACACGAGTTAATAAACGGAACAGAGAATAACCTTCATACAACCGCGCGAATCGGTTGCACTACTACAAGCACGCGGGTCATGTGTGCGTTACAACTGGCCGCTGTCGCGCACACGGCGAGACTGGAAAAAACCGGTTTATGACGCACAGCCAGTTGCATAACGCAGGGTTAGTGCGATGACGTTCTTAGGAAGCTTTTACTCTATTCGGTTTATCTGCTCATGTGATCCAGGTACTTAATCTCAACATTTCCACGCAAAACAGAAGAGAGTAGTGGTAAATTGAACACGCAGCAATATTCCTCAGGAAGCCGTTACTTTGTAATTTACATACATACGTAAATCGCGCCTATTTATCCCCACAAAGAGGTGTATAATCATCATCGTTTTAGTAGGAGGAGGCCGAATACGGGCATACTGCCTAAAGCACTCTAGAATTACAATTCAAAAAATGATAAATTATTCCACATACTTTTTTATTCTAAAAAGGTAAGCTTTATCTTACCTGATGGTAATTAAGGCAGGTGATGATAAGGACCGAAGATGGAATCGAGCTTCATCTGGAAACACAGGAGTTTTGTCGCAACCACGACAACCAAGTCACGGCTGATCGCGCGGAACCATCTCCGCGCTTGATCGCCGTGACCTCACCGGACATGACACCACTGGATTGGACCATACCGTCATCATCATCCCTACTTATCTCCCAGGTTCCCTCCCCCCTACATGGCATAAGTCGAGGCCCGCTCGCTGGCTCCTAGCTGGGCCTTGCCCCACGGTAAATCACCCGGCACATGGTTAGACCGAGTCGAGGACCAGACCGGGGTTGAGCACAGGGGGGCAAAGGGGAGCCCCGCCGTCTTAGATGGCGGCCCAGACCACCGGGGGACTGAGGTCCCCTGAGTTCATACCCGGGCCATGAGCTATCGCTCGATGCCCGCAGCCCGCCATCAGGCGGATGACCCGGATGATGATGACGATGACAGGAGTTTTGACTATAATATAAAACAAATTAATAGAAATTTGTGGCTAGAAAAAAATTGAAAAATTATAATCCGCCGTGCAACCCCGCGTGCTCCGCATTTCAGGCAGATTGTTAGTAACGTGTTGGTTGGCTGAGTGTTATAGGTATTTGAGTGCTTTCAAACAATACAAGAGTACAAGTACAAGAATACAATAGTACTTTCAAAAATTAATATCGTTTGGTTTTTAACGATTGCTTTGAATTAAATTTTATCGCACTATTAAAGTTAGACTCAATGTTACTTATCTATCCAGGCTAGTGCCGTGCCAGAAGATTATATCCAAGATATTATCCACCAAGTCGACGCGCCAAAATACTAAAAGAGTTTCATATTATTATCTGTGCTAAGGTTAAAGATATTGAATAGGTCTACTATCTTTAAGCTGGGATAATCTATCTTTATACTAAACTATCTTTAATAGGGGATGAGCGCATAGCCTCGCTCGTGTGTAAGAATTGATATTAAAAATTGACATAGTACAGTTCATCATCAGTTTATTTAGGGAATAAATATAGAAATCAATGTTTCTGTACCTTTAAATAAATCGATATTTGGATATTTCGCGGTTTACTAATGTTTTGCCTGAATTTGAAATTACATAATAAACAATAAAATTAAATAGATAATAAGGCCTAACATCAATTTTAGTTATTAAGATTATTTTTAAATGAAAATTTGCTGTTCATAGAGTACCAGGTGTTTAGTTATTAATTTAGTATAAATTTCTACTTTGATTCTGAAAGAAATCCCTTGAAGCATTATTCAAGCAAATTTTCTTTACAAATAAAATTAAGCAAATTCTTGATAAATAATTGACTTCGGACCGCATCAGTTGAAGCATAAGGCTGTAGGTACAGCGGAATGCAGAATTAATTAATGGTGTGCCAGCCACATCTCACAATGAGACCCTCTTCAGTCTCGGCCGCGTTAGGCCTCCCACCTTAATTTAAAATGAGAAATTCACTTAAGTGACTTTTATTGCGAACACCGAAGATCTACGAAATTCACAAGTAAACAAAGTGGCTGCGACGCGAATTCGGTATTTCAGAGAGCGCATTACTATTGTTACTCGTAATTTATTCACGCCAGGAGTGGCTGGCTGACAGCATTGGCAGAGACGTGATAACGGTGCTCAAGAGTAGCGGCGTCTTAAGTACTGGGGTAACTGCGACCTCTTGGAACTTTATTGAGAAATAGCAAATAAAAGTAACTTAGAAAATTTTAAAAACCATTGACATGCCCGATAGATAGGCTCGCCACATGTGACCTGAGATAGTTGGCGAAATGTGGGCGTTAATTCATCTGTGCTCACCAAATTGAAACATCGAATAAATATTATTTATTAAGAATTAAGTTCTTGAATAAATTCTAACTGACTGAATAAACAACACTATGAACAACGCATTTTTATGAGAAAAGGCAAATAACATAGCTGTAGTAAAATAGATCTTACCACTGACCGGAAAAAGCTGAGCGCGAAAAATGAATCGTCATGACACGAACTTTTGCAACTTCCCGTTCAATTACAGAACTTTTTTGATTCTTCTGCGCCGTAATTTATTACACTGTTTACTCTTGAAGGGATCCGTTGCACAATAGAGAATTCGAAAATAAATACATACTATACAATTTATACACTCCTTAGACGGGAGGGCTTAATTTCACATAAACAAGATAAGCGTTTTTTTTGCTTGGTTCAATAGCTATGACAACAATCGTAGGTACCTTTCACACTTTCTGAGTACAAGTATGTATTTTTTGGTAATTTAAAGAATATTAAAACTCAAAACAAGTTTTCTATTTTAATAAACCGGATCGTAATTCAATAAAAAAATTAATAATTAATAAAGCAATAATTGAATCCCCACTTATGAAATCGCTTAAAATATCATCACGGTTTATGTGGGGTCGGCGCAGTGTGTTTTCCCTTTCATTCATATCATCGGAAAGATGCTAGTCAATGAATGCCTAAATACGTGATGGAAAGAGCTATCTCCCCAGAGACCGATGAACGGTGAGAGTGATTAGAAAGAAAGAAAGAAAAACATTTATTGACCAGCACTAAGACAACACAGACAACAAAATAAGAGAAAATAAAAACCAATTACAAATAAACACTTTAAAATAGCCCTTTACCTTCCCTAAAATATAGAACGAATTTAACAAAATAAAAGGAGGAAAAAAAAGAAAATTGGAGTGTTTGGCGCGTTTCATGGTGTCAGTCAGATTCATTTTCACTAATTCAAAATTTGTTACAGAGTGGATTTTGTGCAGTGAAAGTGGTGTTATTTTGATGCACAAGCATCCGTGTTGATGTGCAATTATGCAGAATCATCGAAAATAAGTCTCATGATGTGTTTGATGTTGTGGTGAAGATCGCTATAAAAAGTGGTTTTATCCATTTCATCAAGCACCATCATTAGCTCTGTTACCATTCAATTCGCGCCAAGCACTCCCTAGATGCGTTAAAATATGTGGCACCCATATTTTAACGTAAAATTCATTTCATTCATACTTTTCACCCACTCATTATTTCATAAGACTACAGATAAAATATACACTAAAGACTTGGCTGTATGGGCTAGACCCTTTGCCTTCCCTAAAATATAGGGAGAATTTAAAACTAAAAAGAAAATTTATGCCTTGTGCATGGCCAAAAGGTACTGCCTCAGCTTGTGTTTCTGTGACATAATTTCACAGAAACGCTGTTATTATGGCAGGCCTTTCACTGTGACGTACGGAATTAATATAAATAAATTATATATAAGTAAAAAACAAAATACGATAGCAGTATTAACATTATGTACACATTATAAAATACTTATTTACTTTCATTTACTTAAATTTAATTTTATTTAGTTAAATAAATAAATATTTTATCATTCATTCAAAATTAAGAAAAGTAAACGAAAATAAATATAAGAAAGTTCCAAAAGGACTAGTTTCCAGGAACGTTAAACCTATTTAAAAAATAAAAATAAAAAAAATTAAAAATAACACGCCCACGGCCCTCGTTCCAGCGGTGTTTAGTGTATTTTATACTCTTTGCAGCGGTGTAACAAAATGGAGCTCGTAAATGTTGGCTACGTCATGGAACGAAATTGGTGTGAGTTCGATTTAAAAAATGAGACGTGAAAAAAACATTGGTAAGTATTAACCGATTTTTAAGAACATTTTTGTACGTTAAGTAGATATGTTTTGTAATGATATTTAAACACCTGTTTTGATTTTAGGTCGCGCATGGGTGGCGGGATATCGTTCCAACAGCGAGAGGCAGCAAACTTGAACGAGCCACGAAATGCACTAGTGCGATGCTTGGGAGTTGATAAAATTATAGTGCAAGCTCTCTTCTGAGCACGGTGAGCTTGTGCCCAAGTCAACTTTCGGTAGAGGTATTGAGGTTTACCAGTTTCGACTACACCAAACATGAGACAAGCAAGATGTAGCTTCCTCCGAGCTTCCATCCTCAAAATGTTTGCAGCATTGTGGAAGGGTGTAACATGTGATCGAGGGGGGACATGAAATGAGAAGCGTGCACAGGCGTTCTGCACCCTCTGGACAAGCTTTGATGTTCTGGACAAGAGGCATGGGCCATAAACTGTGTCGCAGTAGTTCAACTTAGATAAAATAAGTGCTTCACATAGCCTAATTCTCAGCCTTTCACATAGGTAGGGCCTTATATTATACAATAATTTTAAACGGTAGAAACAGTTTCTAACACACTCTGTTACATGCTTTTCAAAATTTAGGTGACTATCAAAGATTATGCCTAGATTCTTTGCTGTATCCACACGTTCAATGACAACTCCGTCAATATACATGTGTAATGGAATATTTAATGTACTTAACTTCTGCAAGTTTTTTCTTGTACCCAAAAGCATAAACTTTGATTTTTTAGGGTTAAGTACAAGAGAGTTTATCCTACACCAATTAGATATTTGGGCCAAGTCATGATTAATCTTGGAAATGGAGTTAGCACAATCCGTGATAGCAAAGGGTAGATACAACTGCAGGTCATCCGCATACAAGTGGTAATTGCAGTGCTCAATACATTTTACTATATCTGCACTGTACAAGATATAGAGTATAGGACCAAGAATCGAGCCCTGCGGTACGCCCCGTGTGACTGGAAGTGGAGGGGATTGTATGTTGGTACCAGCCACCTGTCCTAATTCTACATACTGCTGTCTTTGTGTAAGGTAGCTGTCAAACCATTTTATGGAATCATTGTCCAGGCCATAGAATCTAAGCTTAGACAGCAGCAAGGTAGTGTTGATGGAGTCAAATGCCCGCGAAAAGTCCAACAACAGCATAGCAGTGACTTTACCTTCATCCTGCGCAGTGAGAATATTATCTACCACATCAGCAAGGGCAGATGCAGTACTGTGGCTCTGGCGGAAACCAGACTGATAGCAGGGGAGTATATTTTGCTCTTCAAGGTATTTAGTCAGCTGACTGCAAACGATCTTCTCTAAGACCTTGGACAAGCAGGGTAATATACTTATAGGTCTAAGATCATGCACAGTAGCCGGCTGATTAGTTTTGGGTAGGGGTTTGACCACCGCCGTCTTCCAGATTTCAGGGAATGTGCATTCTTTTATCGACTGGTTGATCATAGTGGTGACAGTGTACAGAGACTGTGGTAGTGTCAACAGTAGCATGTCGAGTGAGAGCCCATCATGACCTTGGGCATTGGGCTTGAAACCCTTAATGACTTTCAAAACAGTATCTTTAGTAACAGTTTGCAGACTAAAGTTTGCTGGGCCAAATCTGTTATACTCTAAATAAGTCAGCTGGGATATTGAAACATGAATCTCACCAGGTATATTAAGGAAGTTTGCATTTATGACACCAGGATTATCAAAGTATGGTGTTAGATCTGACACACCCTTTTTGCTCAGCAACACAGATGTCTTCAGATTCTGCCATAGTTTCCTCGGATTATAAATGTTGGAGTTAATATGTTTCTCAAAGAAGCATGTTTTTTCATTGTGTATGGCAGTTTTGTGTTTTGAATTTTTTGTGATAATTATCTCTAATATGCATCATGTTTTTTATTGTGTCTGTAATCCACGGATGAGGAGGATGTTTAAATTTCTTTGTTTTTATTGGGGCATGGAGATCGAATAATGTAGTGATACAAAAAGTAAAAGCCTGCACAAGGGAGTCAATATTGTCTATACTGCTAAGATAATTCCAATCTACAGTGTTAAGATCCCTGTCAAAATGCTCCAGCACAATATTTTTTAGGGGTCTATAGGTTATGTATTGAGGCTGTACCTTTTCTTTTCTAATTTTAAAATGAGCTACTATCATGGCATGTCTTCCAAGGTCAGGTGAATGTTTGACTTCTACATGAGAAGACTGAATGTCAGTGCAAACCACATCTATCAAACTGCTACTGTGGTCCGTAAAGTGTGTAGGTTTATCCACAACTTGAGTTAACCCTATACTATACAAGAATTGCTCAAACATTTTGTGTTTGCTACTGTGACAGTCAAAAAGGTTAATGTTAAAGTCACCAACTATGATCATACCATCCACACTGCCAAAGGAGGTAACGGTTTTTGTGAGAGTATCCAAAAACAAAACCACATCCTGCCATGGTGGTCGATATGCAGTCCCAATCATCACAGTCAGGTTTTGCAGGCGCGCTTTGAGCCACATCTGCTCAACCGTTGGCGAAGGCGGATTAGTATGATAATATTCTAATGCATATATACTGCACAAGATTTTGATTTAGGTCTTAAAGCCAACCACCTGCCTGACACCAACCCTCTCTTTGGGTATACAGTTGTTGGTGGTTTGCACTCCACCACGCGGCAGTCCCATGGTACTTGTTGGTCTACAACGGGAAAACTTCTTTAGTTGCCTTTTTACGTCACCCCTAGGTTGAGACGGGGAGGGCAAAACGCTCTAAAGGTCCATTAAAATCCTTAAGCATAAAGTAGACATAATTAGACAGGAATAAGCAAATATTTTGTTTATTTTTGGAGTTAATTCACTTTGCGCTTAAAGGTGCGACTGTACAACCGTTTATAAATTAGCTCGCTACCATAATTAACATCACCTTTACACAAAAAAATCTCATTTGCCTCTTAATTTTTACGTTAATGGCATTGAGAAATATGCTAATTACATCAAACTCTCCGAGGAACAATAAGAAACAACAGCAAAGCGGAGCTTTGTTTAATTCAAGCAAATAAAAGAAGACATTACAAATTAATTTATATTAACTTGGAGATAAAAGTTTCAACTGCTTCTCGGATTCCATTGTGTAGGCGCAAAAGAACAACAGCTATTTACAGCAGTTATTTACAGAAGGGGCCCGATGTAATCAGGTACAGTCAGCGAAAAAATTCTTAATAGTATATTAATACGAAGAAAAAAAATGCCAGCGGTATAGGCAGCCGCTTGGATTTCTGAGGGCGCGTAATGTTAAAAAAAAAATGATTTTCCAGTTTATCTGGATTCATATCATCCATCACACTCACGGTCCGGAGACTGATGAACGGAGACGGTGATTGGGATAACTACATTCCAATACATAGTGCTCAAGGTTTTGGCTTAGTTTTACAACCGGCCGCCTACCCGACACCAACCCTGGTGGGGGTATGGTGTTGTTGGTGGTTTGCCCTCCACAATTCGGGTGCCCCATGGTGCTTGTTAGTGCTACAGGTAATCTCCCTTAGTCGACTTTTACCACAACCCTTTTTTCTCACCCAGGCTTGCATTGTCACCCTTTTATTTTTATAGCACACATAAAATCTAAATTAAAAAGCGGACATGTCAAATTGAATATCCCAAGAAATCACCATACTATCGCGGACATTTGTCGAATGAAATATTTATGAGAATAAAAATTCCGAATCAATATTCCAATAAGCGGATGCAGGCAGTAGGTGCGTTAATGAAATCTGTCTGACACCAGCAACGGCTTCAGTTTGCCAATAATATTCAATTTATTTGCAACTTATTCGAACATTAAAAATAAATGTTAGAAAAATTATTACGAAGAAAATCACCCATAAATCAGGCATACTTATCCCAAAGAGACAAACAAGCACCCATAATCACGCCTATTAATCCCTGGAGGGGTAGGAAGAGGTCAATTAGCACCCACGTTTTGCCAGTTATGTTAGTTCCCCTATAAATAGGTGACGAGTCTACTGTAATCTATTGGTCACGTATCACATTACCCGTATTACACGTCGCTTTTTAACCGATTAGACTATAATTTTTCGGATTTTTATTCTAAACACAATTATTGTCTTTGTAATTATTTTTCGAATATTAGATTAATAATCTAAAATAAATAATTGTTCAACTACAATAAATAGGTATCTACTACCCAGTGCATATATTGTAACTGTTCTGTTGCTAATAGCTTTTAACTCCATCTGCTACAAACGTAAGCGAACACAAACAGCTATCTGGAACTAATAAATGACCTTAGACATAGTTACAGAATTCCGTGCGCTACCTAAGCATTTCCCGATGTGCAGAAACGGGAGTTTCCACTCTCATACTTTCTCGTTAGTATATTTATTGATCGCAGTTCAATTGCATATTGTTACAGGAAATTATTGGGGGAAGGTGGCCCAAAATGGGAATAGTGACTAAAACTCGCACTTTCGTGTATAAAAATACGGTGTAAACTCTACTACTATTACAGCGAAATTAAAGAGACCGCGTGTTTTATTGCATTATACAGAGGTTTGAAGTAAAAAAACAATTGAATTTTACGAAAAAGTGCCTTTTAATTGTGACAAAATTAAGTGAAAAATAATTAATAATTATCTTTAATATCTGAATATATTATTGTTACGATTTATTTTTCTATTTTTTACTATCTATGACAGTAATTTAATTTTATCTTTCGTTGTATTTCATTCATAATAATATATCTCGGGGAATAGTTTAATCATCTTCGTTAGTGATAATAATATTGGGTCTAATTAATGACGTTTCAATATAAGCGAATATCCCTGTGGTCTGTGAATGTGCTTATCAAAAAAAAAACAAATGAAAGACTTCATTCATGTAGGTACTAAGATCTACATAGGTATTGTGACAATTTTATATGTCTCGTATTATGAGGCGAGTCGTACGCCTTGAGCCCTTCGGGACCAAACGCCCATATGTTATGATAAGTTATTCGAGAAGATAGTTATGCTAATACGTACATATGCATTGTGCCGTAATGAATACTTGTTAGGTAGTAATCTCCAGAGTATGGTGAGACACTCGCTGGCAGATACGCCAAGTATTCTAATGACGTAGGGCATGAAATGTAACTAAATGATTAAGCTGTTGTAATTCTGGTATGGGCTGCCATTTGCAATGAATGGGTTAGTGAGGCAAGGATAGCGAGGAATGAAAGAAAAATGCACGCATCAAAGGTAAGAATGTTAGGATGGCTGTGTGGTGTAGGAAATACAGGCTTAGAAATTATTACGCCAGGAGAAGTTTGAAAGTAGCGCCGATAGAAAAATTTAGGTGTAACAGGTTATCGTGGTACATGTGATAATGAAGGATGAATGTTACATAACTAGAAATATGTTAAGTATGTGGTTGGTGATGTGAAAGATAATGCGAGAAAGAAGGGAGTCCACTCGAATACACCAAGTATTTAATTAAGAGAAAGCTAAAAAATGGCCTAAATTTTCTAAATGTTTACGTTTAATATCATCCCTGAAGGTACTAAGTCTACGTCGGTCGCGGGGCCACTAATTCCGTTTTGTCGTGAACAAAAAATGGGTTTCCTAATAAAACGTAATGTAGCGCAAATTACAGGAGACAAAACGATCCATAACTCACAAAATTACGCCTTTCTGGGCCCACCCTAAATAGTACAAGGTCAGGGGTTATTGCCTTCTAAACAATGAAGTTGAATTGCCGCCTTTTTAGTCACACAGCTCTGTTCCTATTAATGAATAAATATTTCATTCGCTCATATTAAATTTACTATACTACATCTTCTAATATATAGAAATCTTCACTTTTAAACTTTCGCGTTGCATGATTAATATAGGTAAGAACGGGAATTAACACGATTAGGTAGGTATTTACCTTTTTTAATGCCTGACGTTTCGACCGGGTTGCACCAGCCGTGGTCACAGGCGAACTGTTCAGTTCGCTGTGTGAGTTCACCTGTGACCACGACTGCGCCACGACGGTGCCCTACATAATCGTGTTAATTCCCGTTCTTACCTATATAGAAATCTTGTGTCACATTACCTATTTGTTAATCTCCAAAACGGCTTGATTTTAATGATTTTTTTTGTGTATGGGCTATAGGTCGTAGGCTATTTTTATCAACGATTGCCGAATCAGCTAGTAATTATTAAAATATACGAAAAGGGGCCCTAGACAAGTGGCTTATCTATTCGAACGAATAAAATAGAAATGTATGACACTGACTTAGAGAATGAAAATACACCATGGTGACCGTCGTGTCAAATGTAAGAGCAGTTGTGAAAACTACTACTTAGGTCCGCAATTCTTCGGACTATGTAGGTAGCAGAGAGAAAAATCTTAACTGTCACTCTTTAATCACACACTCATAATTCATGACTCGCCTCAACTTCTCACAGCATACCGACTGCAAAGAACACAATTTACATACATACATAAATCACGCCTATATCCCCGAAGGGGTAGGCAGAGGTGAATTAACACACACATTTCGCCAATTTTGTTCGGTCCCATGTAACAGGTGGCGAGCCTATTGCCATATATCGGACACGAACAGAACCGAGGAGCTCGCTAGCGTAGTGGCACGATTGCGTAAACTAAGCAATTTCGCTAAGGCCGGTCATTAGATGGGTGACCAAAAATTTATTATCTCGATTTCCTCCGTGCTTCAGAAGGCACATTAAGCCGTTGGTCCCGGCTGTATCTGCAGTCGTTAGTACCCACCAACCCGCACTGGGCCAGCGTGGTGGGTTATGGCCCAATCTTCCTATATTCTTCCATCCATAGGGAAGACTCGTGCCCCAGTGCCTCGTGCAGTGGGGACATTAAAAGGCTGGTGATGATGATGATGATGATGATGGGCAAGAACACAATTTCTTGTACAATATTGTGTAATAAAAGTAGGCACTTCGCGCACTAATCGCAATATACGACTAATTATGTATAGATGTCACGCACTATTATTCTATCGCAACTCCTGCCAGCTGAAAAATATTATTATTTCCCTACCTATGGATCCGGGTAAAGAGTACCAAAGTCAGTTTTCAGTAAAAATCCATCGGTATATTTACATAAAACGATCATAAATTAAAGGCAGATTTTCCAATCAACTAACAAAATTCATCAGTCTTATGAATTATTACCCAGTCTAACTAAAATGTTGGACAAAGGACAAAGATGGGAGATAATTTTTATTTTACCAGCATAATACGATATCAGACGAATCCAATTTGTCCAATGATTGAACAGCACTTGGAGAAATAGATATAGTTTGGTTGTTTTCTCAAGACCACCTTTGTGACCAGCTAGGCGCGTTTGCATGCCTCGTGTAATCTGTTGTTGATTGTGTACTTCATGACATATACTGGGTGTAACAGAGAGGTGTAGTCATATTTAAAGAGGTTATACAGGCCATCAAACTGAACAACTTTCGCTAAGGGACCAAAATCGAAATCTCAGAAAAAAAAATCACTTGCCCATACTAGACCGAGAACCAACTGTAATCACTTTGTATGGGCGTTTATTTTTCCTGAGATTTCGATTTTGCTCTCCAAGCGAAAGTTGTTCAGTTTGATGGCCTGAATAACCCCTTTAAATATGACTACACCTCTCTGTTACACATTGTATATCTGCTTCAAAAATTATCCTAGGAGGATTGATGGTGCATGGACTTAGCGTATTCGGTCTGCGAATGGGTAAACTCAGGCAATTCGCTGGATGACCAAAAATATAATTGTCTCGAGTTCCTCCGGGCTTTGGAAGGCACTTTATGTTATGGTCCCTGCATTTACAGTCTGCAATAATTATTATTAAACCAAAAATCTGCACTGGGCCAGCGTGGTGGGTTACGTCCCTTTCTCCCTATATACCATAGGGAAGGCCTGTGCAGCATCAGTGGTGAATTTAAAGGACTATGGATGATGTTGTGGTGAAATTTTCTGTTTGTAACATATTTTTGTTTGTAACTGTTTGGTATGATTATTTTAAGACGAAATAAAGTACCGTGTGGTGACAGCAGAGCAGAATACAATTTGTCCCCACCCACATCTCTACCACAGGTGTCGTACAAGGCGACTAAGGGTTAAAACATCAATGTGTAACCGCATTCCTCTTAAACCACCTAGCAATATGCGATTTACGTGTCCGATACATGGCAGCCTCGCCATCCTGTGCCTGATGAATGACAATGGGCTCGCAACCTATTTCATGGGGCGTAACTTAATTGGCAAAATATGGGTGTTGATTCACCTATGCCTACCCCTCCGGAGACATAGGCGTGATTTATGTATGCATGATGATGTTGTGGTGACATTTTCTGTCGTATACTGTTTGGTATGATTATATTGTTGAATATAAAATAAAGTTCTGTGTTTGTTTTTATTTAATCTTCCCAAGAGCACTGTCTGCTCCAACCATTGCATGCCTGGTCCTCATGGGATGACGCGTGAAATTCCCGGAATCTCGGATTCAATTTACATATAGCCCGGAACATTTACCGTAAACATCCACGTTTATGGAAAATCGAAATAAGATTCACGACTCCGCGGAGCTCAGGGCTGCCAAAGGTCAGGATTTTTCGGACGCGGATGATGCCGGCGGGATTTCTAAATTGAATTGGTTATAAATATTTGATGGCGCCAGGATTACACATTTCAATTTGCTCGGGGAGACTTTGTAAATTGCTATCGTAACAATCGCGAGTGTGCACGTGTAATTGGCGGGAATTATCGGTATTGGCCGGCGCGGCAGTGTAATGTGAATTATTTAGTCATGAAAACCAAGATATTGCTTAAGTTCGATTTGGACTTCATGATTACATACATTAGTGACGCCTATTATCAACGACGAGGTGAATTAAATACTAATGATATGGGGAAGTGATTTTTTTTCTGAGTTTTCGTTTTTGGTCCCTTAGCAAAAGTTGTTCAGTTTGATGGCCTGAATAACCCCTTTCTATAAGACTACACCTCTCTGTTACACCTTGTATACACACAATTAGATAAGATAATATTTATTTATGTACTGTATATTCGTGAGGTAAATCAGCCCAAAGCGGGCACTTTTGTATATAAGTCCATGTTACATACCGATGTATACCTGTTAGCAGCGGGCATGCCTGCATACATGCCCGCTGGACCTCGCTTCCTTTAGGTCTGTGCGACGTTTGCCTAGTGCAGGACCGTCACAGTCAGTCTGGTCTATACAAACGAGCAGGCATGTCTGGCAGGCATGTCTGGCAG
Source organism: Cataclysta lemnata (assembly GCA_963931975.1). NCBI lineage: Eukaryota > Metazoa > Arthropoda > Insecta > Lepidoptera > Crambidae > Cataclysta > Cataclysta lemnata. Next base: position 5,620,243 of record OZ008357.1, read on the forward strand.
GCATGCCCGCCCGTCTAGTGCTAGTAGCAGTGTCGTTTAGCGCCCGTTTAATAGCGCCCCGCTTAAGGTTCAGCTATGAGTGATTTTCAGAAAAAAAAATAAAGACGCACTGCTAGGGAATTCAATAATTTGAAGACAAAAGATTTTTACATAATAATATGTGCCGTGTGATGACGGCAGAGTAAAATATAAATGTCACCACCCCAAATCTCGTAAGGCGACTAAGGGTTAAAACCACGTTAAAACAGTGATGAGCCATGGGCAGCAGCGTTCGTTTTATACCGACTAGCAATATACTGCAATTTAGGTGCCCGATATAATTATGGCAAAAGGCTCGCCCTCTATTATATTAGGGTACATAACTTAATTGGCGAAAAGTGGATGTTAATTCACCTGTGCTTACCCCTTCGGGGATATAAGCGTGATTTATGTATGTATGTTTGTGCGGGTTCGCTTAGGAGCGGTTTTCAGCGACAAATAAAGACACACTGATGCTAGCGAATTAGATAATTTGAACACAAAAAGATTTTTCTGTCAGATCATCTCGCCTGTTGGCAACCCTAATATTCCACTTGACCCCAACCAACAGGTGCGGTGAGGAGGCTAAACTCGCTTTTAAAATTCATGAGGCGAAATTGTCAATGGCGTCCCCCGGTGTTATTACCAGGGCTTCGAGTGATCCCTTGTATTCACAACTGGATGTACCACGCATTAATGCTGTCAACGTACAGAGCGGATAAACGTATTGTGGGAAACTATTTTTGGACTCTTTCATCGATAAAATGTGTACTAGGGATATTGCCTGGTGCAGATCAAAACTCCTTGGTGCGCCGAACGGTGGAGAGCACAACATCGAATACAGCATACTCAAAGCCCTGCCCAAAGTGGGTTGGTGTCAGGCAGCGAAGGACACACAGCTTATACACACTTACCGCTCATTCTTCAAATGAATTGCTGTGCGTTTGTCTCGCTAAAACTCGAGACGAAATAGGCCGATTTAGCTGATTTTGGTTTTGAAATGATTGTCTTGGGCCAAGCAAGGCAGGAAAGGTGAGAAATTAAGGAAAAAATGTAAAAACACCAATTTCATTTACCCATATAAACTGCTTTCCTGCGTAACATTTGACGTAACAATGGTTACCAAATCGTAACCATGGCTACGGGATAACTTATATGGCATAAAAACGTATGCCGGGTCAGCTAGTATAATATATTATTTGATAATTTTTGAAGCACGAGTATGCGTACCCTTATAAACCAACCAAGAACAACGATCACCTCTCAATTTACCTATCTTTGAATGTGCTTGACATTAAGAACTTAAAACATTCCAATGTTCGCAGCTTTGAAAATCACGGAACAACTTGTGACCCCACAATGTGACCCAAGTATCACTCAGGCAAAACGCCTCAGACCTGTAGAGCCCTTGAGACGACGTCCTACAGGAGTCGGACAGGTTGGAAATAGGTCGCCCTGAGTACAGACGGCTTCAAGTAAAGCTAAGCACACGTCACTTTTTAAAGACAACGCGAGAAGCAATGCCTTCCTTTGTGCCTTTAAAAAAGCTTGAAAACATAATTTAGAAACTCGTTGATTGATCAATCACGATGTCAGAAAAGCAAACAACATTTTTGACCAAGATGCGTGTTGATAAAAATTGTGTGGTTTTAAAAATTGTACATCTACTATTTTGAATAAATCATACACAATAGTCACATGTCTGTCGTCTATATGTCTGTTTTATGAAAGGTCAACAAATTCCTCTATATAAATTTATCAGTATGAGAGTTTTACAAGATTTACAAGATTTTATATTATGGCTCTCATTAGATTATTTGGATGTAAGTAAAATAAATAACCTATGGAATCAGAAAGATGAAGTGCCTTGGCGATATTGCTTGAAATGGTCTTTTCAGACCCTCTGAAAACTTAACTTACTGAATAAAAGCGGAAATAAAAAAGTAAAATAGGCTTGTACCGAGAGGGTACAAGCCTACATAAAGCCAACATACACACGTCCATTTATCTCCAAAGAGAGATTGACCATAATCAATTAATTGTCATCCAAGTATACTCCAACCATTTGCATTGATGATATCGTTTATATATGCCGTTGTTGTATAAAAGCCATGTGGTGACAGGAGAGGAGAATACAATTTTACTGCCTTCAGATATTTCCAATTTATGAAAAACCGACCCCGTTTTTGAAGCTCTCGAATCTACATGAAATAAATCACATTTCAAAGTTGAGCCTTCAAAAACATAAACTCTAAAATGCAAACGGCCTTTTGAAATTTTCCACATTAAAATTTATTTTAATGCGTCCACAGCGAAAACTTTACGAGACCCCAAGAAGAATTTAAGCATTGTTTATGTAAACGTAGCTCGTCTCACATCAAAAAGCACTTTACCGGAGTTCTTCGTGTGTAGTTCGAAATATGTTAAATTTTACAGTCATTTGGAGGTTTCTTAAGTTAGTATGTACGCAACAAATAATAAATAAGGGTAAAACTTGTTTAAGGACGTTGTTTTCTTAATTGGCATAAATGCAAAATCGCTTTTTTTTCTCTTAGAAGAGTTATAGAATAATATAATTAGAAAGAATATTCTTTTACTTCGTGTCTTGTTCCCAGTTCTTCCGGGATGGCCATTTTAAATGAATACCGGTCATCAATCCATCTAATACATACATACATACATATATTAATCAAGCCTATATCGTGTGAATTTGTTATTGGTTTGCTACCCAGATTGCTTTCAGATGCTGCCACTGACACAAACTATGTACAAGAAAGGACAATATCAGATTCAAACACTTCATAAATAAACAAAAAAGTCTTTAACACTTTTTTCATAACACCTATTAGACGGGAGACGGTTTTCAGTATTGCTCCACCCTAGATAGCTATGAACCATTATTCCTAAGTATTAATATTGAAAATATCATTTCCATTGTTTGTATTAATCTCTTTTTAAAAACTGTTGACACCTCTTTCAGTGCCAATTGTAAGCTCTAAGTTTTTCCAAACAGCATCCATTTAAATAATATTAGCAAGTTTAAACAAGGCGCCAATGGAACCGTGGAAATTAATTTAGTTGAAGAGATCCCTCGTTCATTAAATGTTAAGATAGAATTTTAAAGTGAGTTGGCAATATCTTTCAAGTTGAGTTATAATTACCTCTGTAACCAGATGTAGACAAAATTAGAATAACTGCATTTGAAACAAGATTTTGAGAAATCGTGTTGGAATTAAATTGATGAAAGTTCTCAAATTGTTATATCGTCCCCGCTTGATTTATTTAAACAAAGTTTCCGTATGATGACAGAAGAGTAGCATAAATTATACCTAAGTCTACCTCTACTTCGAGTTTTAAAACAACTAAGGAGAAGAACAAAGGCGGAGAAAAGAGATACCATCAATATAATGACTCATGGTCTTCGTTCTAATAATACAGCTATTACAAAGATTTTGGTGGTTAGAAAAAGAATTTCGAAAAATTATGGTCTTGATGCGGGAATCGAACCCGCGTTCGCTGCTATCTGGGTAGGTGCCTGACCGCTCCGCCAACCAAGACACTTGGTTAGTGTCTTGTCGTGTGTCTTTGGAAATCTAACCACCAAAATCTTTGTACTTTTTTTTCTAACATTTATATAATGTTAAAATTAAAATCGAATAGAATACAGCTATTGTTCTCTATTGATAGCAAAATATAAATTTTTAACTGAATAAATTGGAAAAAGGTTCTCTTAATATTACTAAATTTAACTTTTAATTAAATTGGGAAACTTAAGTTTATCTTGGTTCATCTAAATGTGTTTACCTGTGGAAACATAATATTGGAACATTATATTCCCATTAGTAATGTTAGGAGATTACGAATTTGGAACGATGATATTATCAACGTTTCAAATTCGTTACCACCAGCTAACAATATTAGCTGGTGGTAGTGGTAGTTTAAATGCACAAGTACATGGGTTTAATTATAAAGATCTAATTACTATCAGTTTTGACCATTTATCTACTTCTGGCAATTATGCTGAATGCAAAACTTGTCAAGAAGAAGAAGGAAACTATTACTCAAATTCCAGAATAGTCTGCTGGCTAATAACATTGTTAGTGTACTGAAGTTCAACGTTTCAAAGTGTTAAGCCTTTTAAGCAAAAGCAAAAGCGAACGGGCTATAATTAATACCGATTTTGAGGATGCAGTCTGAGCGATAGACGCCTGCGACGAGTGCTTCTTCATTCATAATATTTTTGTATTCAAAATGAACGTTCTCGACCCGTGAAAGTCGAAATTGAAAATTTTAGTTTGGTGCTACGGATAGTTTTTTGTCTTGGTCCAAATTGAGGCCCAGTCTGAATTTTTATGTAATGAACAAGGATTATTTTTGTGCGTTGTTTTTTTAAGCTCTCAAGCAACTACTTCGAAAATTTTAGCATTCCGTAACTTATCGTACGATTACCGATAGTTTACAAAGAGGAAGACCGCTTGGCACCTGTCACCTAAGTGTAAGTTTACGGCCCCCTCTCCCCCTTCATAAGACGTCAACACTCACCTGCGCCACCCCAACTTTTCTCTCTGCCCAGCCAAATTTGGTTAGATTTTTGGAGAGATACCTTAAACACTTTTATTATCATCAATTTTCTGATAACCGTCGGCTGACGGAAGTTTTGAGACATATTATAAGCTGATAAGGAAGATGGTTTGTTAGGCTAAATTAATCAAATAAAATCCCATAACTTATCATCATTTTAACAAAATCGCTTCCTAACAAACCCCTACCGAAGGCTGACGTTCGTTAGCAAGTAAAAGATGGTAATTCGGATAAAACTTAATTAAACTTGCTCTAGCTGTTTTCGTAAATTTGTGTTACTTTGACTATTATGTCCTTTATTAATGAACTTGTTGTACCTACGTATTCCAATTTATAGTTAAGGGAAATTTTGGGGAGACCAAAATGTGAAATTAGTTTATTAACAAGAATTATAAAAACATTAGGAAACTCTGGTCTAAGCTAGTCTAAGCACATAATAACAGGGAAAAAATCAGAATACGAAACAACAACGGTCGAAAATCTTACAATTTTCAAACTTATTTGTGTATTTTCAGTAAAACATACCAGAATTATCTCCTGTTTTATTTTATCTTCTTCCATTATGGGCAGAGAGCGAAAACATAATGTAGAATGTGCCAGCCTTGACTTACAGGGGTGTCATTGAAGTCGACTAGGGGTTATTGCCCGGTGTAGGACAGTTAAATACTCCTGCACCTGGTGACCAGCTTAGCCCGGTGCACAACCTTCCGAATAATGGTGCGTCTTTCATCACCTGTACGCTGATATGGTCTCCACCTATCAATAATATTGCTTTATTTAAAATGGAACTTCCCATTTAATGAACAAAAGATTTTAATAAAGGGTTTTCTACGAGAAATTCAGTTTTGTCTTCCTCAGATTCCTATTCAAAATGTTTATTGCCTGAAAAAAATTTAACATGAAAATTATTATAAAAGAGTTGACACGTTACACAAAGAGAGTCAGTGTACCTTTTTATCTGAACAGTTTCACGCCGGAGGCATCACGTATGATATGTTCCTTTGACAAATCACTCAGTTGCCACCGGATATCCTGTAGTCGAATGTCTGCCACGTTTGAGTTCAAAAGGTGCCTCGAACTAGAACACAATGCTCATTACTAGATCACAATTAGATTTACGAAGATAGAACGGGTAAACTTGGAAAATTTGCAAGGAAATTTCAATGAAACATAAACGCTGATGTTGAAAGAAAGTTTCGTATTTTATTTTCTGCCTCAACTGTTATGTTGCTTTATCTTGCAACAAATATCGCTTTATTGCCTACATTGTAAAAATTGCTCCTGGAAAAATTGTGGTAGGTAATAATCATGCACATAGTTCCATGCGAGCCTTACAAGGCGTTAGATATTATCTAAATGCCACATACAAAAATGAGTCGCTATGGAAAAGGTTTAGAAATTTCAGAAATGCTTACAAAAAGTTGCTATTAATTAGTATCTATTATTTTGAATGAAGAATATAATTAATTACATAATTATTACAATACTGCATACTTAAATCGAATCCAACTTAACTTTATGCTTAAAAAAGTATCCTAATACCTAGCTCAGATTTACTTGAAGTAGATTGACGTGGGTAAGATTTCTTGCTCATTGACTTTCATGAGTTAAATAGTTATTTCGGGAAATTGCTGACCCGACACTAACCACAGATTCCTCGGAACGCATTAATACGAAACCAGTGATATTAGTGAGTGCTTTCTATCTGATATAGTAGGTCTTTCTTTACCTGCTTGATTTGTGTGGTACAGACTTGGTATCGAGAGAATAACAGTGAAAACACATGGCATCGATCCATCGAAAAGAGTTGCTGCCACCGCACTGCTGCTGACTTCGGGCAAAGCCACATCAGACTGCTTGACCGTCGTACTCGAAATAGAGAATGAGATATTAAAAGAACATAAATGCGATCAGATAAACCAAAAAAGTGCGTGAGCATCGTAGCTTCTGCAAATAAGTGATCACTGCCTACCACTGTGGAAGAACGGCGTAACAATGTGTGCGTAACTAAAAAGGAAAATATTTGAGACAATGTTTGAAAACTTAAGTCCAGATCCGCATCTCCCACGAATCTGTTGGTTATCCCAACCGCTTGGCCAAAGCCAATTTTTTGTAATGATTTATTTATGGAACAATAAATTAATATTCAAATAACAAACAAAAAATATGTGTTATACTCTAACCGAGATCTTCGGTGTCTTAATAATATTCATACTAACGGACTATAGCAAGGACAGTAAATGCTTCAAGCGCCACCTATCGGAATCCAACGGAACTGGTTCAGACTAATGAAAATTGTTTTTAAAGTTGATCCGTTCCAGCGGGCCCCACGTCAAAATGAGATTCAAACTCCAATATCTGCTTCCGTGAGATATTTGGCAAGTATTAAGCCGAGCTCGTAACTTTCGGTTTTAAACTTAGTTGCCGGTTGATTTCTAGAAAATACTATTTTAATTAGCGGGCGCTGATGATTGTTTTGAATTTAACTACTGATTGATTGTTAAGCCATGTGGCGACAGCGGTGGGGAATAAATTGTCACCACCCCCATCTCTCCTATGGGTGTCGTACAAGGCGGCTAAAGGTAAAGACAGCAATGACTAATTAAAGGCAGCAGCATAACTCTTATACCACCTAGCAATATACTGCGATTCACGTGCCTGATGCATGACAATAGGCTCGCCACCTATTACATGGGTCCTAACATTTGGCGAAACGTGGGGGTTGTTTCACTTCTGCCTATAGGCGTCATTTATGTTTGTATGTTGATTGTTGAATTGTCACAAAATACGTACGTGGTCTTGGTTGAAGTATTGCTGTCAGATTGGAATGTATTAATTGTTGTTGTATAATTAACACTTTGTTAATTTAATTAAAATCTTAGATATTTTATGACAGCTTTTTCTTTCTTATAATTTTCCTAGCGTTCGTAAGTCGTATTCGTGTTTATTTTCCTAAATTAAGTTAAGTTTACGTTTGTTAGTGTTATAAAAGTTACAGATTACATTTTCACTAGAAGTTTCACTAGAAGATTAAAAAAAAAGAATGAAATTAAATCTTCTCGATTAAGTCTACATGTTCTGTATTTTATTTTGCGTATAATTAAACAAAATGTATTTTAATTTGTAGGCTGCTAAACGATTAAGCTTAAAGAAATTTCGGCAAGTGAATTAACGTTTCCGCTTATGCAAAGAATATTTTTTGGTTTATTTGTTAAGTTTAAATACAACATTAAAATGCTAATAAAACAAGTTATGGGTGACAATTGATTAGAGATATTTGACTGGTATGTATAGTCTGACGTGCACACCATAAAATAGTCACGAAAGCTTGGTGGTATTCAAAGTGACATCAGACGTAAAATTACTCGCACGTACCTCATTGAAATTCAGGAGTAAAATGGCCACTCGCGTATGCACTCCAGAGACGTATTACGGAAAACTAACATTTTAATATTTTGCAGAAACCTTTGGGAAGTTTACACATAGCTATTTTGTGGATCAACCAATAATAATAGTAAATACTTCGTTCAGAAACACTGATCACAAACATATTCCTAAACATATGCCACTCCTTGTCAGAACAGATTACAACTGCCACCACCTCCTGTTTCTTCCACGGTTGTCGTACAAGGCGACCAAGAGTCAATGTAATCAATCTACCTACGGGAGTAGGTTTTGATTCATAACATCCATCACACTGAAAAGATGTTAGTGATGGATATATACAATAGAAAAACGACGGAAAGGGCAATGTCGAGAGACCGATGATCGGAAAGTGATTGAGATACTGCTCAAGATACTAACCTAATAATACATCTACATTATTATGACTGATTACTCTGTTCAATTTAATTTATTTTAAATCTAATACAATTAAAATAAGATTTCCACTTGTTTGTTTTTAACTAGCTGAGGCTACTACTATTAACACACATTCTCTCCGAGTCATTGTGCTTAATTACTGTATAATTTGCGTGCCCATCTATATCAAGATGCTTAGCTATTAAGAGGCTAATAAACATCTTATTGATTTTAAAATGGGGTATGATTATTACAATTTATAAATAATTTTACGACTCGTCCTAATTACTAGTTATAATTTCTACCGTACTACGCGGTATATTCTCGGTCGATCTACCACAGTGTCTGAAGACGAAGGTCCTTAATACGTGTGTGTTGTCAGTGATGAGTGATGACTAACGGTACTGAAACGTACTGGCCAATTACAATGAGCCTCATAAAAAGGCTCAAAGTCACTCCAAGGGCTATGCTCGGTGTTTTCTTGCATGGTGATCATGCATATTTATCATAACTGAAGAGATCTGCAGAACTAAGGTCACCGACGTAGCCCGACGGATTGTGGACCTTAAGTGGCAATGGGCAGCGAGGAGAACTGACGGCGGTGGGGACAGAAAGGTCCTCGAATGTTGGCTGCGCACCGTGAGACGCAGCGTCGGTAGATCGTTGATCATCGTTACCAGATCGTCGGTCCCCACAAGGTGGACCGACAATCTTGGTGTCATCTTTCCAGTGTGACGATCTGGTAAAGATCGTGGGCGGCTCCTCACGATCTTTACCAGATCGTCGGTCTGGATGCGGCCATCGCTGCATCGATCGGTTTATAAATGCTCTGGGGTCTTATCCTAACAGTGGGCATCTGTCGGAGAATTATTGGCGGAGAGAGATTGTAAATTTTACACCAAATATAATCCCGAAACAATAACTAGTAACAAGATACTTAATCGATTTAAAATCGGACACAAAGAAATCGGAAATATAGATTTTCTGAGATACCACTGGCGCTGGATAGGCATTTTATTAGCACCAAATTGCACATTTGAATCACGTGGCTGAGTTACCCACTACCGAATACCGTCGCCTCGTCGTGACTCCAGATAACTATGCGAAGTTTCTTAGCCACGAGAGTGCCTATTACTGTGGTCGAGAAACTTGCGGCGCAAACAGATTCAGACAATGATCCCTTAATGTTCCACAAGTAACTTTAGAATTTGCAGTGTGAATTCGGTCCCAATGAATTTATGACGATAATCTGCACATACGTTGGACTGGGGAAGCTGGGTGTTGGAAACAGACTGAAAACGTTGGCCCCGAATTGTGATAAGTTGGGATTTGGTCTAAAACAAAGTTTTATATTTTTTATATAAAATACCAAAAACCCGCATGACTTCTCAATCTACGAGCAAGAGAAATCTGAAAATTGTTGTTTTAGTGAAATAATCGATCATTTGAATATACTAGTCAATAATCGATTATTCAATTACAGAAACAACAACTGTCTAGGCTCCTATTTAAAAAATAGACGCCAATTAGGTTAGGTCCCATGTAATAGGTGGCGAGGCTATTGCAATTTATCGGGCACAGATATCGCGTACATTGCTAGATGGCAAAAATGATGCGGAAAAAAAAGATGGTATAAGCAGATGCCCATTACTCATTGCTGTCGTAACTCTTAGGCCCGAGTTTACCAACACGCTATAAAAGGATAACCTTCAGTTTTGGACAGTTCTTTCATACGGTAAAATGTCAAAAACCGACGGTTAAATAATAATCGCCGGTTTAATGTTGGTGAACTCCAGCCTTTTAGTCGTTGAAAGTCTTGAGCTCTGATCTGAAAGTCCAGTCTTGTACGACACCCTCGGGAGAGGTGGTGAGACAATGGTGAGACAATTGTATTCTGGTCTGCCGTCATTACACCACATACAAAACACACATCATCATCATCATCACCAGCCCTTTAATGTCCCCACTGCTGGGGCACGGGCCTTCTTTATGGATGGAAGAATATAGGTGGATTGGGCCATAACCCACCACGCGAGCCCAATGCGGTTTGGTGGGTATTTACGACTGCAAATGCAACTGGAACCACCGGTTTAACGTGCCTTCCGAAGCACGGAGGAACTCGAGATAGTAAATTTTTGGTCACCCATCCAATGACCGGCCTTAGCGAACATTGCTTAGTTTACGCAATCACAGGCGAAGCGCGCTGTGCCACTGCTCTAGCGAGCTCCTCGCACACAACACGCGGCTAGTATTTATTAGGCTACGTATCTACGTCCGAAATTTCAATTTCAAATCGCAGTATAGTGGAGTCGTATTTCCCTCAAACCGAATAGGCAGTTAAGTACAGACAACAGACGAGACGGCTACCACAAATTACGATTTTCTACAATCGATTTTAAACCTAAACGTAATTGATTTAAAGTGCAAAAACAATGGTCAAAATTTGACATTTTGTGGTAACCCAGCGTGCTGTTGACTGTACGTAAATTACACTGAATTCACTTATCTTCAACCACAGTCTGTATACAGAATCATTAATTAGACGTTATTCACAAACATATTATGCCTTTACCAAAGAAAACAACTACGGTACAAAATTAATTGATACCCAAATACGGTTCCACCATTATATTTCCCCTGATGTTCTCCATGCTATGCTAATTAAAATTTTCTTATTACATTTCATCGTTGTCGCGACTTAGTTATGACACGTTCGACGAATAAGCGAGCTGTTTCTTATATGAGGTGTCGCCTTAAAATGTTATCCTAATTAAAATTAATTTCAATGGAAATGGGGTGAGAATTCACTGTGTAAAAGATCTGTTGTGTAAAGTTGTTGCTAGAAGGTACCGCCAGCAGCAAAATTTCATTAGAAACCAAAATACGCCCCCATGAAAAACGTTATCTCAACAAAAGTACACACATATATCACGTCTATTTATCCCCGAAGTGTGGGCAGAGGTGACCTAACACGCACGTTTTGTTTTGTAATAGGTGGCGAGCCCGTTGCCATCTATCGGGGCTTAAAATCATAATATACAGGGCGTATATTATGATATTGTATTGCTAGGTGGTATAGGAACGCTGCTGCCCATTACCTATCGCTATATTTACCCTTTGTCGCCTTGTACGATACCCACGGGAGAGATGGGGGGTGGTGACAATAATTTATTGCATTCTGCTCTGCCGTCACCATACGGCAAACAATATTAACTTGCGAGAAATGTAGTATCTTTTTAGTGAATTCTTTCATTTTCTCTTAATTACTGAGTAATTTTAAATAGAATTGCGAGATACTTACGCAACATTTTATTGAGCTTTCTATACTTTTTTAAATAGTTAACCAATGTTGCTTAGCGTCGATAACTCGATCGATACGTAGGTAGCAGACAGACGGCCAGCTAGAAAATATAAGTGCAGCCAAAACCTTGAGTAGGTAACCAATCCATACGATCGATAGGAATATTGTCATAGCAAACACCATATTATTATTGGTCTCTCGTCATGGTCCTTTCCGTCACTTTTCTACACATGACAAGCACATTCTGTGCTGTGATAGATGATAAGAATTATCTTCTTTTCACTGCCCTGTTCCCAGTCCATCTGGGGTCGGCGCAGTATGTTCCCCTCCATTCATATCGGTCAGACGTCATCAAGCCATCCACTCCTTTTATGATTCATATCATATGAGCGGCGAGCCTATTGCAATTTATCGGGCAAGAAAATCGCAGTTCATTGCTATGTGGCAGAGGAATGTTGCTGCCTATTCCTCATCACTGTTTAACCCTTAGTCGTAGTTAGAGAGATTTGGGGTGGTGACAATTTTATTCTGCTCTGGCGTCACCACACGACGAATTATAAGTCTCTTGAAATAAAACCCCAAATCTCTCCTGTGGGTGTCGTACAAGGCGACTAAGGATAAATCAGTGATGGGGAATGGGCAGCAGCGTTCCTAATATACCACCTAGCAACGAACTGCGACTTTTGTACCCGATAAATGGCAATAGGCTCGCCACCTATTACATGGGACCTAACATAATTGGCGAAATGTGGGTGCTAATTCACCTCTGCCTACCTTCAGGGATTGTTGAAGATGAGCGATAATGGAAGGAAGACTGGTGAAGATAAAGTAAGGGAAAGTAAAAACTGGAAAATTATTTGGAAATAAAACTCTCTCGTGTTCGTGTAAAATTGAAGTGTAATGTAAAATTGAAAATAAATGTCAAAAAACAAAATATTTAAAAAGTATAAAAAACAATAATCATCAAAAAGTATAAATATCTATAAAAGAGGTTGCTAGCTTAGCATCGGCAACCGGGATATAGGCTTGATTTATGTATGTATGTATGTGTATGTTGAAATAAAAGACGAAAATTAAAACGAAAGCAATGTGATGATGATCGATCACAGAAGGTGCAAGCGATGAATGAATGTTCGACAAAGATACAGTTTTAATTATATTTGGTGATGGCTGCGATTAGCGGAAACTTCGGTACGGTAACAACCGCGCTAATTACTTTCTGAATGTCCCACGGACATCGGTGTAACGATCGCTACGAAGTTTGTTAATTATTTCCACAAGCATTCAATTCAACTTATACCCCATTCACTTGGGCTTGAGACAAAATGTAAACAGTCTTGACGACTGTGCCTTTTAATATAAAAAACAAAATTAAAAATGTGTTACACCAATATTACAGAGCCAATATTGATAACTATGTCTTATAATATAAAACACAAAAATAAAAATGTGTAACACCAATGTTTCGAAACTGTTAACAGTTTTATTTGTCAGTAATTGACTCAGAGTAAATAGGACGATGATGTATTTTAGAACACATGTTTCTTGTTTTAAAGAGCATTTCGAAGATAAAGAATTATAACAAGATTGTTTACATGTTGTCTCTGTCTCAAGCTCAAGTGAATGCGGAATGTTTCTGGTTCGGCCCCCGTATTAGATTAGAACGGGGTAACGAGAAAATCTCCTCGGGGAAATCAAAATGTTTTTCTCTTCGCCCTAACTCCCATTAAATTCCGAGACAAAACTCTGTCAAGTGGTGGAGAAAGAGATTTTGTCCACGTCCCGTGCTAGGCCTACAGGACAATTTAAGTACCGTTTTGCTATTGCATGTCATATGACATAATTCATAACATATTCATCATATGACTTCTAACCGACATCCATAATAATAAATGAACATAATGTTCAATAATTACGGTTGTCGGTTAGAATTATTATTTGCAAGAGCAAAGTTCAAAATCGCATTATCTATAAAAAACAGCAAAAAAATAATCATGTCTGTTGTATGGGAGCACCTTTCAATATTTATTACGGCTGTGTCGTGTGGTGACGGCGGAGTAGAATACAATTGTCACCTCCCCAAATCTCTCCAGTGGGTGTCGTACAAGGCGACTAAGGATAAATCAGTCGAGGAATGGGCAGCAGCGTTACTCTTATACCACCTAGCAATGTACTGCTGACTTTTTGCGCCCGATAAATGGTAATAGGCTCGCCACCTATTACATGGGACTTAACTTAATTTGCGAAACGTGGGTGCTAGTTCACCTCTGCCTACCCCTTCGGGGATATAGGTGAGATTTATGTATGTATGTATGTTTCACGGTTCATGGTGGGTTCATGAGATACAGGCTTGTGACAGACGGAGGGTCCCATTTTGTCCTTTGGGTAGGTACGGAACCTTAAAATGGAATGTAATGAGCATCGGAGACGGTCAAGCGGCTTCGCGTCAATCACGTAGATTTTGCTTGCTTCAATCATTTTGATCGTCAACAACACTCGCTTGAAGCTTGAGTCAAATTTATGAGCTTGATTCGCGCTTGATTTGATTTTAAATGTAAGGACATGGTCAAGCCTCTTGACAGGAATGCAATCACACTGTTTAGCAAGCACAATGGAAAATCTAGGTGTTTGACGCGAAGCCGCTTGACCGTCTCCGATGCCCATTAGGATCATAAATATAGTATACAAAACCTTAAATTTTAAAAAAAATATGTTATTAAAAGCATAAAACATTTTTTTTTGTTTAATTAAGTATTATTATTTTTATAGAAAAGCCATTATTATTACTTACACTTTCTGTTTTATATTATTTATAGTGATAACAAGAGGCAGTTTCCAAATTTATTTTTCATAAATATTAATCCGGAAATGGTATATGGATAAGAATAATTATTTTTTTAAATATTCATCCATGGTGAATTTACGAAAAATTGCAAAAAGAAATAAGATTTAATTTAGATTTTTACGGATTACCTTTAGACTTGAAACTTTTGTCAATGCAATCGTCGATCTAAATACATAATAATATTAATAAGTCAAAGTTAAAGTTCTGGGCTAGTATCAAAAATCTACTTTTAATAATGTCCAGAAGGTTAGCGAAGTCGTGACCTTGACACTTATCAGCGAGCGATGAGCGAGAGAGATCTAACATTCAATTCGTGCTCTTTCAATTTAATTCATTCTCGCGGTCGGCTATCGTCGTCCCCCATTCGGCGTTCGGTTATCGTTCGTTCACAGCGCCTGCGTACTTTCTTCCGCGCGCAGTGCGCATGCGTTATTTGTGTCAAACGGTGAATGGTGCGCTCTCTCAACATAACCTAAAATTAGTTCCCAACAAAATAACAATTTTGTGTTAGCGAAAATGGTGCTTTCCGCGTTGGAAAAAATCGCGATATTCATAATAGCGGTTGCGCTAATTTATATAGTGAGAGCGGTTGTGAGTGTTGTGTACGTGTATGCCATTGGACCTTTGATCAACAAAGTCGATTTCAAATCGAAAGGAAAATGGGCATGTAAGTTGTTACTTTCATTTTCTAACGCAAAACTCATAGGCACCTATTTGGTCCGGGATTATTAAAGCTAATGTGAATTATATAGTTTCTGTCATTACTATTGAATTTTTTTGGGTATTTACCGACTTAGTAACCGGCGTTAAGTACAGGAAACCTTTACTTTATTAACTCATACGATAGATAAGATTAGTAGTAAATTAAGATAGATACCGGCTTTACTTTCCTTTGCACTTTAAAATCAATTATGCAACCACAAAAACATCTACAAAATAGAAAATATGAGCGTATGAGCTCACTAGGCCAAAGTTCAATGACCCTGCTGTAAGTAATGATGAAAGTTAACAATATTCCGTTCCGTAATAGTGTGATTGTATTTTTGAATCTAATAAGATATTAAGAAAGTTTTTTGCAATATAATTTCCTTTTATTTATGCAAAATGTCTGTCTCAAAAGTAATAAGTAGGTATTTGATTTTTAATTACATATTATAATATTCTCTACTTACATAGAAGTAATCAGGCGTAATTAGATTTTTTTTAAGGATTTTTCCCCCGAATCCAGAAACGCTACTCAAATTTGAGGCACACCACATTAAGTGGACATTATCTGTCAGAATTTTTATGGAAAAACGTTAATATTGACAACACTTAAATGTTAAGCAAGACTCAAAATTTGATTAGCGTTTCTGTATTCGGGCGTTACTTGTTTTTTTTGTTAGGCCTTACTTACTACTTATTCGAACCCCGGTATAGAAAACTGCTTACTATTATGTAACATAATAGATAATATATTACATTATATAATGTACACTAAAAACACACAAACATATGTATTTTATTCATTTTAATCAGAATAACAGTTAAAAGTAGTAAGAATTGTTAATGTTTCCAGGTGGAAGCAATTTTTATTTGTCTCCTTGGGCTTATATAAATTAGTAATTCATATTACTAATTTTTTTGTTAAATATTAAGCTAGAGCTTAGATTTGCTAAATTATGTCATCTTTGTCGGCATTTTTCTGGCCGATACTCTTTTATACAACGATTAGGATATTAACGTGCTATTGATACTGTATTTTAATCACATAACGGTGTTTCAATCAGGTTGATTAATAAACGAAACGGTTTTTTTACCGCATTGTCATCGTGCGATATGAATACCTACAATCTTCTTATTTGCATACGACACCGGATGAGGTCGAATAGTAAGCAGGTACAACACCATGTCAGGATACCTACGAAACAGTAAGCTTGTCCTGTCGTTAAATTATACGAGGGTTTTAAAACACCTCTGCCTACCCCTTGGAGATAAAGGCGTGATTTATGTATTTTGATTACTACTATAATTTTTTCCAACTTTTTCTAACCACTTGCTTCTTTGTAATAATTTATTGTTCTTCTCCAAGCTGTATGACTTCTTGCGACCGGCTGTGTTGTCAAACGCCTACTCTCCTACCCTTCTCTCCTGTTGGTTGGTAAATGTTCAAATAATTTGTATCTTACGTGTCAAGTAAGAATAGAATTTGCATAGAATTTATCATGCTGTTGAATAATGGCGGGGCGGGATTCAAAATTCTATCAAAGATAGAAGTCACTGAAGTTCTTTATTCTAGATTTTTTTAAATTCTGCTAGATAAGTAGGTAATCTATCTTGATGTCGGAAGAACTATTGAAAGAGGCTCCAGCTTCTATCTCTAAGAACTATTGAAAGAGGTCGGCTACTTCTCACCAAGAAGAAGCGCAGATGGGAATGAGGTGACATCTATTACAGTCTACAGAGGGCACTTTTTAACAGTGACATTGATTGAGAGCGCCCGACAGTACACAAAAGGTGTCTTCTGTACAGAGATGATTTTTCTCAAGTCTTCATTAGTTTAAGTGATTAGTGCAGTATCAAGGATCGCAGTCAAACTGCGGAAAACGCTTTCTTGGAATTTAACTTGAATAATGAATGAAACCTGTTTTTATATCTCGGCTCCAGAAATATGGATCTGTTACCCCCATTACATTCTACTTTCATGGACTCTACCTTTGTAGTATGCACAGGCAGAGGAGGCAGATATTACTACCTAAGTAAGCAATCAATACAATGCAACGCAGTATATTCATTTAAGGGAAACATTGTCACAATTACTGTTTTGACTTTAATTTGAACATTATTATAATATTAAAAAAGAATATTGTGGGAAGGAAAAGTTCGAAAAATTATAGTCTTGATGCGGGAATCGAACCTGCGTCCACTGCAATCCGGACAGGTACCTACCTAAACTGGTACGGTACGGAACGCACAGTATCTGTAAAAATATCTGCTTTGGAATGTTAAACATTTATTTCCACATTGCAGGGTTGGCTTACAACAACGTGAAATGTAAAGGTTAGAGAAATTTCGGCAAGTGAATTAACGTCTAGGCAACTGCCCGGATTGCAGTGGACGCGGGTTCGATTCCCGCATCAAGATATAATTTTACGAACTTTTTTAACAACAATATTCTTTGTATTATTATTGTCTCAATGGTATTTTTTTTGTATTCATTACAATTATATGCTTGCAATTTGCCTTTCACAATGCAAATACCTATATAAAATAACCAAGTTAATTATAATAACTACATTGTATTGTTTTGTTTTGCATTTACAATACAATGTATTACATTGCATTGTATTGCTTAAGTAAATACTAATTATAGTTAACAAATTACCGTCAGAATCACACTTTTGATTCATAGAACCGATGACACTGGAAAGACATAAGAATAAGTAAAGAAAAAGTAACGTAACCGTAGGTAAACTTTTCACTCCCAGGGCTGTCCTGTAAAAGAATGGAATAGGTTATTAATTATAATGTTTAATAAGCATACTAAAAGTATCGCAAGCAAACTTTATCGTTTTTATAATTCAATAAAAAAACAAAATCACATTTTAAAATCCTTGAAATACCAACAATCTGAGATGATAATAATGATCTAATCACCTCAGGTAAAAAAGCGAGTAGTAGCGTTTAGTAGGTGTATGCATACACACCATATAATAAACCACTGCTTTTTAGTTTCAAATCAACTCAGGAATAACCCATTGTATAGAATCAATGGCCAATGGCACCTATTAGATTTTTTTATAGATCTATACTAGTGGCTGCCTGTGGTTTCGCTCGCCTTAATGACAGTTATTACATAGCCTTCCTCGATAAATGGACTATCCAACACAAAAAGAATTTTTCAATTTGAAGCAGTGGTTATTAGCGCGTTTAACCAACCAACCAAACAAACAAACTGTTCAGCTTTATAATATTAGTATAGATTACTAAATTTCATATATGGTGTGGAATCAAATGTTGCTTCCCAAAAGTTTGGAAGGGTCTCATGAGATCATTTTCGCGTGGCAGCAATCCATGGGCCCCATCTCAACTTTCCTCCCTGTATAGCACTACTAATAATGGTGCTACAGCTTTGTTGCCATATTATCAAATGCTAAGGCCGAAGTTTTCTGTCAGAATACAGCACTTTTTTTATTGGCCGGCACTTTTGATTTTGGTCCAAAATTAAGGATGTCCTTTGCACCAAAAATGCAACAGAACATACTGCATTTTTAAATTGTAGCCTTTTAATAAGGATTTGTAAATTTATACATTTGTTGGCTACATGTTTTTTATTTTTATGTGTCAAAAAAACTGAAGGTATTTTTGTAACAACTACAATTATCCTTAATGCAGTTCAATTTACCGCTTAGTAATAATAAAAGTTTATCGAGAGGTAATATTAATTGATATTAAGTACTGCATTCATCATTAGGAGACGGTACAAATCGCCTGCTTGCCACCAATTCTCAAGTTTGCAACTGTCAATTAACTATCAAGTTTATCTAATCACTGGTGTACTTGATCGATATGATATTGAAATTAGTTAAGCGTTGACAGGGGTAAAGTGAAACATCCGTTAACATCCCAGCGAAGCGCATATAGATCAGCAGTACATTTAGTTTTTGGATTTATTCAATCCCTCCAACTCAGCCTCTCAGCAAAGGTTACGTTGTGACCTCTTCAAGATTTTGAGCGTCTATTCTAATAAGCAGACAATGGATTGTCAAGTCAACGCCGCTTTCGTCAATATACATTCATGCATAAGAAACAGGGGTCGATAAGTCTTCACACCCGAATACATTTCCATTGTTTTCAATATTTTTGATCATTGCAATAGTAGTTTTGCTTTGCATCATTTGGTGTAGCGTTCAATTTTATTTAAGAACACAATGTCGAAGTGTATCTAACTAAAGTTCTTCTGAAATATCACACAAACAAAAACCGTTCAAATTCTGCAATGGATTGTCCTAATGCCATTTACTAGGCACCTATATCAATAATATGGTATCAATAATAGCAATAATGTGGTACAAAAGAACGCTGTGGCCTCATCGCTGTTTTACCTATTAGTCATCTTGTGTGACATCCGCGGTAAAGACTTGGGGTGGTGACAATTGCATTCTGCTCTGCCGTCACCATACAGCGCTTTCCTTTAATCGTTTTACAAAATTCCAAATAGGTTCTAGTACATGCTTTTCAATTTTTAATTCCTCTCATAACGTAACGACAATCCGCAAGAACGGAAACTTAGATTATTAAGTTCTCAGCGTCACAACAGTTGGGAATCACCGTCGGGTGTTTAAAGTTCCAGTCCTCCCTGGAGGGGGTTTTGCTCCTTAGTTGTAAGGTTGTAACTATTCGCGAAAGTACTTATAAGCTAAATGCATGCCAGGAGAGTAATGCTTAATGGGAACTTTGTAGATGAGAACTTCTAGATGTTGGTACTCACTCCACAGGTGCCTTTACGACGTCGTCGTACTTAGAAATGTTCAGAGTTGGGAGGTAAATTTACATTTATGTCAGTACAGTTGTATTGTAAGTCACAGTTCTTCAACATTGACGTTATTTAATTTGTTATATATTACAATGTACCTGCAATGTCATAACTCGTTGACAATGGTGGGTTTCTCTACAGTCTACTTGCGTGCCGTTCTGCTAGCGGAGCGTTGGGCTCTGATGCGTTTAGTATCATCTTGGTATTGAACGCGTCAGGGTCGGCGCTTCGTTGCGGATTGGGGCGTGGGCGGGTTTGGGAGACTTATCATTACAGACTGAGGCATGCTGCGCACTCCCCTATTTTTTTCTTGGACACACGGGTTTTCGGTATCTAGCGTCTTGACGATTCATAAGTGTATTGTAATCATACCAGATATGAATAAATGAATTTTGACTTTGACTTTGACTTATAAGTTTTTGACCACCGACTTGTTCGAATGGTCAGATCCTGATATGAGCGATCCTGGTACTGAATCCTGGTAGGGGCAAACGTTTGTGATGGACACGAATGCTTCTTACTTTGGGCTGGATGATAGGTGTGAGTGTAAGAAATTATTTTGTTATGAGTCGTTCTTATGGTGATGGCAGATTATGAATGAATGAATGAATGAATGAAATAAAGTTTATTTGGCAATGTTATGTTACCAGTCTGCGAAATGGTCAGCCTATACCTGCACCATGCGATCATGCAACATTTACTTGTAATTGTTTGCCACTGCTGCCTATATTACGGCAGTATAAATTACAATTTCTCTTGAGTAACCATTGCGTTGGATTCATTTTATGACTGAAATCGTGACGTAAATAATTTAAGACTTCCTTCATTCTCTTCAAAATGTTATGTCGTAAAGTATACACTTCGATGATTTTTATCACATTAACTAATAACGTAAAGACTCCAACTATTCTTTTAGGACTTACTGCCGCACTCAGAGACGTCACATAACGTTAATGAGTACTTAATGTCAAAAAATGACAGTTCAAAACTAGTCGCTATTCTTGCTCGATCTAGATTTGAATGAAAAATTTTGACATTAAATACTCATTAAAGTTAATTGACGTCTCTGAGTGCGGCAGTTAGACTTAATTTTGGAGTTCTTTATTTAAATAGGTTTTTTTTTCGAATAAAAACTTTTAGGCCTATTGTTAATTAAATTATTTTTTATGAACTTTCTCCATGGTATCTGCAATTCCCATGTCAGAACAAAAACACACCGGACAGTACACAAGAAGTCTTCCTTTCCTGATATTTTTTTTAAGTTTTGCCACAGTGTAGAATTTTGAATCGCCACAATGCCTTTATGTTTCTAAATTCTAACAGCGCTTTTCACGTCATTAGGTGAACAAACAAAATGCTAATTTAATCCCCACGTCAAGAGGTACAAATTCCATGATAAAATTGACGACCCACGTGTCATTTCACATTTATTATTCTTTAATCAGTCTGATACTGTGACCAGCTGATTACCTTATGTCAACGTGTTACGAGCTAGTTTCCAACTGAACTGTTGTAGGTACCTGACGTTTGACATGTTCGTCATGAAACCTAATTCGGTTTACATCAAGTCCAGTTGTTAATTGGTGTTCAAACATTGTGTTTTATTTGAAAGCGTATTAGTTTTGACAAACTAATGCTGCTTTTCTACCAAAGCCGCGCTAGGTAGTAATTAAGTTATGCTAGATGAAAATATTATTAAATTGAGGCATTTTTATTGGCTGACTGACTTGTGCTTCGCGCATCGCTTAGCTAACGACACAGTTACTAGTTTTCTTATTTTCATAATATTCACGGGAGACATACTAGTGACACATTTCAAATGAATAACTTGCTGTTATTTGGTTTTCTTCAACTCATCCTAAATGGGCCGTAGGCATGTAGGACCAGGGGGCCTACCGCATAACTCGATTGCTGCAGATAGCTTTAAAGCAAT
This sequence comes from Cataclysta lemnata, assembly GCA_963931975.1. Taxonomy (NCBI): domain Eukaryota; kingdom Metazoa; phylum Arthropoda; class Insecta; order Lepidoptera; family Crambidae; genus Cataclysta; species Cataclysta lemnata. The sequence continues at coordinate 5,642,237 of OZ008357.1, forward strand.
GCATTGCTTACGGCTATCAATTTAGCTAGCAACTATCTTGAATTTATCTTTCAAATTCATACAAAATCATTCGGTGATCATTCGTTCAAAGCTATCGCTGATAGTTTAGGTACATTTGGTGCGAAATGACAGCATGACGTCATAAACTATAGCTTTCGCTTCAGCAATCGAGTTAGGCGGTAGGCCCCCAGATGACGAATAAGGCGTCGTTCAAACAGGCAGCAGTGGCGGGACGGTGGCGGCAGCTAATCAGAACAAACGTTGACCGCGCGGGTTTAGATAATGTCCATAATTACGTTACGTACGTTACAACTGATCGGCACCGCTGACCGCTACAGTTTGAATGAGGCTTTACTCCCTAAATCATTGTTCAGGATGTTCTAGGGGTCAAATTTAAAGACACGTCATACTTACCTATATTATATAAAACTGTCTCATCTCTAACTAATTTCTAACCTATTTGACATAATATAGGATGAAGCGAAAGAAGTATGTAAGGATCGTAGCAAGTGGAAAGAAGTGATCTCTGCCTACCCCTGTGGAAGAAAGGCGTGACATACAAGGGCGGGTCAATAAGTCCGTGACTTTTTGATTTTTTTGAACCTCGTCAAATCATATTTTTTGAAAGGATAAAAAAATTGGAGAAGCGTTGGACAAAGTGTATAGAGAGCTCAAGGGAGACTACGTTGAAAAATAAAATGATTTATTTATCAAAAAATCTGTGTTTTATTCCAAAAGTCACGGACTTATTGACCCGCCCTCTTATGTATGTATGTAAAGTACATACGTATGGAAATTTGAGATACATGAATCACACCAATTTATCCCTTAATACCCTAGGTAGAGGCGAATTAACGCTGACATTGGCAATGGTGGCAAGCCTAGGTGAAGAAGAAAGCAGCTGCCCATTACTCATCGCTAACTTAACCCTTAGTCGCCTTGTGTGACCTTTTGGAAGTGATTGGGGATGGTGGTTTGAGATGTAGATTTACGCATATTTTTGTAAATCTGCATCTTGAAAAATACCACACTTCCACAATAATGTATCTGACTATTGGTGGGTCCTAAAATTTAAAAACATTTGATAATTTTTTCTTTTCAAAATCGTGGTTTTAAAGTTTGAATAAGCTGTATGTTCAGATTTTTTTTCTATCGAGTAAAGTGTAGTTAATCGTGTTTCTGTTTTTTTTTTGCATTAACTAACTTATATATTCAAGTTTAATGGGTATGAATTTCAGACTTGTGTGTTCTAATACAATTAATAACTAGAGGATCAAAATTTTACAAATTTAGGAAATACCTACTCCTCTTAAAAGTAAGCTTACTAAAGTTTAGTTGCCTGGCATTTTTTGTTATATTCCGATAAATAACGGAAGTTGCCAAGCAACTAAGCTTTAGTATGTCTATCTTTAACTGTTGATAGAATATTGGGACCCGCCGTATATACATAAACATAAGCACTTGGTAGTTAATTTTTTTTGGACTAATTATATCAAGTTTATCAGTTTCAAGTTCAGGTGAAGGCCGAATGAGCTTAAAGGTCTTGATGACTTAGCGAAGATTCGTAAACGTCGATTCGCAACATTGAAAAATTAATCTTGTGTTAATTTTTTTTTTAAAGGCGGTGCGGTGTTTTGATGAATTGAGCGCGCATAGCCCAAGCAAATACTGTTGTACTGTTGGAAATTCCCCCGAAATCAATATGAGGTCACAATATATTGTTAGAATTGTGACTAGAAAATTTAATTGAAACTGGTAGAATACATACCGCCTTTCCTTTTTCATTAATGTTGACGATATCAGGCTTGCCATGGAGAATAAATCTCTCACTTTACTGTTGTTGCTGGACTTCAGTAACGCATTCAATGCAGTCGATTTTGATATTCTCCTTGGCATACTTGAGTCGCTTAACGTCTCAGTCGGTGCTCTCTCTTGGTTCGATTCCTATCTCCGTGACCGATCCCAATGTATCCGAGTAAATGACGATCTCTCTCAGTGGTGCACATTGTCGACAGGAGTTCCTCAGGGTGGAATCTTATCGCCACTTCTTTTCTCCTGTTTCATTAACACCGTGACTAAAACTATCACCTCGAATTATCATCTCTATGCCGACGATTTGCAGTTGTATCGCCACTTCCCTATCTCCGACGTCAACAGCGGTATTGTCGCTGTTAACCAAGACTTAGTGCGTGTACACAACTGGGCTAAATCATATGGGCTCCACTTAAATCCTTCTAAATCGAAAGCTATGATATTAGGAAGTGGGTACATGACCAAGCAATTAGACCTAAGGTTGCTGCCACCTGTGATCCTAAATGGCTCAGTAATTCCTTTCTCTCTCACTGCGAAAAATTTAGGAATCACTCTTGACAGCAACTTGAATTGGAAAGCCCATGTGAACGAAGTGAGTCGCAAAGTCTTCTCCTCCTTTCACATACTAAAATCTTTGCAACACTTCTTACCGATACACACTAGAGTTTCTTTGGCCCAGTCGTTGATTCTTCCCACCTTGGACTACGCAGATGTCTGTTACCTGGATATCACGGAGGAACTATTAAACAAGCTTGAGCGACTGCAGAATCTATGCATACGTTTCATTTTTGGGTTACGTAAATATGATCACGTATCTCATTTCCGCTCTCAGCTAAAGTGGCTCCCCATCCGACTTCGTAGGAACTCCCGCATTCTTTTTCTACTTTTTAATATCTTACATAACCCAACATATCCAAAATATCTTCGTGAGCGCTTTGATTTTGCGCGTCCTCCTGGCATAGTCTGCAGATCGCATCTCCGCACTCTCCTTAAGCTTCCTTCCAAACTTTACCGTACTGAATTCTTCATCGACTCTTTCACTGTTCATGCAGTCAAGCTATGGAATGCACTACCGCCAGCAATACGAGAAATCTCATCACTTCCACTCTTCAAGAAGAGAGTTAAAGAGCATTACCTTTCTTTAAGCTAAATTCCTCCCTTATTCTTTTATTTTTTCTTAGACTAATTCTATCGTCACTCTCGATATGTTCATAATTTATTAGTTTATGTAGGTATATATTGTCTATATATATATATTGTATTGTATCGTATATAATATATTATGTATTGTATTTGTATGTAACATATGTTTAATGTAGGTATATCATTATAATAAACTTTTATTTGTGTACGTACACACGACATTCACGTCTCGCAGCGCTTCTCCTATTGTAGGTGGGCTGGAAGAGATTTCTTTTAGAAATAAGCCACACCTTTTGTACATTTTTTAATATAAATTGTTTTATTGTTGTTTCTTTGTGTACAATAAATTATTAAATAAATAAATAAATAAATAATGTTGCTTAAAGCAGTAAATTGTATTTTCTCCAGCCCAAAAATGAACGGTTCGCGTGATGAATACTTTGAATAACTAAAAGAGTATCAGGTCAAAATCATTTAATATATGATTTATATATCTTAGGTTATAGATCGCTTACTGCCGCACACAGAGACGTCAAATAACTTTAATGAGTACTTAATGTCAAAAAATCTCATTTAAATCTAGATCATAGACCCGGCAAAAATAGCGACTAGTATTGAATTGTCATTTTTTGACATTAAGTACTCATTAACGTTATTTGACGTCTCTGTGTGCGGCAGTTAAGTCCATTCTATCATTAATAGTTAAGTTAACCATAAAAATCTTTGCGGGTTCATTTCCATAAATCGCTTTTTAAATGCAAAAGAGACATAACTCTAAAATTAATCAAATTATTTACTTGCAAAAATAAGTCTCGGTCTCATAAATGGGTCTAAAACGGTCTAAAACGCACAATATAAGTATTTTTTTTTAACTTATAGCAATATTGGATTAGGGAAATATGTGGGCAAATAAAAGCTTACTAACCCTCTCTGGGTATGCTGTTGTTGGCGGTTTTCCCTCCACCATTCGTGTGCCACATTGTGCCTGGGCAATCTCTCTTAGTCGATTTTCACGTCGTCCCAGTGGTGAGTCGGGGCTGGCACACTCTATGTTATTTTTTTTTACTCCCAGGTCAGCATTTGGCAAATTATATTAACTACCAAGAATAATTATATATTTTTTATTCTCAATGAAAGATGTCCATAAACATTCAAATTAAATATATTTTATAAATATGATAACTAATATATTATGATAAGATCGAATATAATAGGATATGTAATATAATTATTAAAATATTTTATGACATCTTTCATTAACTCAACTTCATGTAAAGGGGGGAACAAACTTGCTGAGTTTCTTGCCCGTTCATCTCAGAACAAAGCCTCCTGGTAGTTTACGAACGGATGGTGTAGCTTATAACGTTAAATATCGGAAACTGTTTTTCTTTTCGTTTCCAGTGTTTAACGTTATTTCTTTGACGATTCATGAGTGTATGTAATAATACCTTATATGAACAAACCATATTTTCATTTTCATTTTATTTAACCGACGATTGCGTTTACTACCTATACGTACCTATACCTAACTACGAACAACGGACTCTTAAATTCGTTGTATTTTAAGACTGCGGGCTTCCAAGATTCAAAGGACACTTGATACTCTCTGCAAATCAAGAATGTACCCACTAATATTATCTGTAATATTCAGAGTACGCTGCGCAGATAGCTTAAACAATACATTAGCTAATATAATCGCTCCACCAAGCGTTCCCTCCAAAATTTACGCAGTTCATTATTTAGAAGCTAATATACGTTGAATGTTCCATTTAAATTCCAAGGAAGGCCGGGGAATTTCATTAACTTGATTCTCTGTTACATTTTCCAAGTAATATGACGGCATACCTAAAACTATAGTTTTTAACGAATAAAGTGTTTGAGCATCCCCTAGGTGGAAATAGAGAAATTGTATTTAGAGTAAGTGGCTAATAATTAGGTATTGTTTGTAACATAAGTAATTTCTATGAGAAAACTAACATACAGTTAGTGAAATGAAAAAAAAACGTTATAAAATGTATGAGTAACAATTTATTTATTTATTAATTTATTTAAACTTTAATGTCCATATAAATAAATGTACATTTGGCGGACTTAACAACTAACGTCGTTCTCTACCAGTCAACCATTGGGCTAAGCAGAGACAATTCAAGAGGCGGCACCACGTTCAATTAAATAATAACATGACCGCTGTCATACTATCTTGTATTTTAAGAACTCTAATTAAATTTAATAATCAAACTCATTGCTGTCTTTAACCTCAGTCACCTTATACGACACCCGCAGGGGAGAGGGGGCTGGTGAAGCTCTGCCATCACCACACGGTGGTAACAGCTAAAAATAATTAATAATTCATGCGTAAATGCGTATTTTAAGAACCTTCCTAACGATCAAAATCAACATAACAAGTTTACAATGAAATAGGATTATTGAATCTTGCCGCTTGCAATTAACGTTCATAATCCAATGACGGCCGGACCGCTTTTAGCGGCCTAGCTTTCACTAGCCTCCGCGCGGAGCAAGTTCAAGGGAAACCGCCACGTGTATTCACAAGCACAAGGTCGAATTTGCAATGCTCATCAATATTACGCATTCACAGCAGGTTTGGCCGGTAGAAAGCGGAATACAACCACAATAAATACAGATAATGTAAAATTGCATTGTGTTCGTTGATTGTTTCATTTTTTTTGAGACGAGTGGGTGGTTACACCTACTAGTTACTTCCCTTTCGGGAACACATGTCTATTTATGACTTAAATACTATAATGCGAAAGGTAATTTGCTTGTACCTATGTTACGCTTACACACAAACACCACTAAACCTAAGTTCTTTCTTAGTCATCAATAGAAATGTTCATTGTAAAAGCGTAAAATAGGCTGTATTTATTTTTAAATAGAGATAGTATGTATACGAAAATCACAATAATTTCATTAATTGTATATGAAATTATCATAAATTGTATATGAAAGTAATTTTTGACGTGCACTGTCATTTTGTTATTGCTAATGATTATGTCTTTGCCAGTTAACTATAGACATTAACGCGTACGAAGCCGCGAATAAAAACTAGTTAACTAGTTTAACTATAATAATATCATATTTTATCTATGGAATTGATGCAATTAATGTGGTCCCATGTAATAGGGGGCGAGCCTATTGCCATTTATCGGCCACGGCAAGGTAGTATAAGAGAAACGCTGCTGTCCATTCCTCATCACTGTTTTAAACCTTAGTCGCCTTGTGCAACACCCGCGGGAGAGATTTGGAGTGGTGACAATTGTATTCTGCTCTGCCGTCACCACACGGCCATTAAATTACTAGCTATAGTAGATACTGGTAGGAACCCAATTAATTCGAGAGAAGGGTGGGTGGACGAGGAAAAATAATATCCATGAAACTTCAATCATAAAGGAACTAGTTGGTAAATAAAAATGCAGCATCATCAGAATAATCAGTTTTCAGGATATTATTCCACTGTTAATTTTCGCTCTGATCTCTGCATGTCATCTAAAAAAAAAAAAAAGATGCATAAAACTTCAATCATAAATGCGCTACTTGGTATATAATAATACAGCGCCATCAGGATGAACAGTTTTCAAGATATTATCCCACTGTTAATTTTCGCCCAGAACTCTGCATGCCGTCTAACGTCGGCGCACCGAGCAAGATATCAATTGCAAATTATGCAAATTTCACCTAGCCCCCGACCCAAATTGTTGATTCAGCGTTATCGTCGCCTATATATACGATTACTGTCCCGGAATTGCGGTGGCTTTGGCACTAAGCTTATGTGGTTGTTTTGATACGATAGATTTGGTGCAACCTTATTATGAGATGTGGAATTTCGAAGCACCACACGCTAATATACTTTAAATATTATTTGCGATTAGACTTAAAATTGTGTTAAATATACACAGTGACATAGATAGTTAAATAACTTAAAATAATATGCGACATATTGAGTGACTTAAATATAAAATGCAAGTAAACAAATATACAAAAATAATAGAAAGAAATATTATGTTAATCTTTCATTATATCTAAGATTACGACAAATGTCGCAATCACAAATCTTTTTTTTTCCAGAATGAGACTGACTGTGTGATGGTGGATGGATAAATGGATGGAGGATGACTTCAAATAAATATATTTTATTTCCAAAACCAACATTACTCTGATAGTAAAAGCCCACAAAAAAAATTGTCTTTTTTTAAATTTTACATTTACCAACTCTAGTCGGTAAATCCTAAGATTAACCCACATAAGGGCTTTTACGACTAAGGATAAATCAGTGATGAGGAATGGGCAGCAGCGTTCCTCTTATATGTACCACCCAGCAATGTACTGCGATTTTGGTGCCCGATAAATGGCAATAGACCCGCCACCTATTACATGGGACCTAACATAATTGGCGAAACGTGGGTGCTAGTTCACCTCGCCTACCCCTTCGAGGATATAGGCTTGATTTATGTATGTATGTATATATGGGCTTTTACATTAGCACACACATAAATCACGGCTATTTGTCCTCGAAGAAGGAGGCAGAGGTGAATTAACACCCACGTTTCGCCAATATGTTCGGTCCCATGAAATAGGGGGAGAGCCTGTTGCCACCTAACGGGTCCTTATCTTTTGTCGCCTTCTTCGACACCCCCGCGAGATATGGAGGTGGTGACAATTGTATGCTGCTCTGCGATCACCCCACGGTCTCTAACTAAATCCAAAGAGAATTAATCCATGTAATATATTTTACGTAAACATCGGTATTTGTCAGAAAAAGAATGTCGAAAAATTATGATCTTGAGGCGGGAATCGAACCCGCGTCCGCTGCTATCCGGGCAGGTGCCTGACCGCTCGGCCACCCAAGACACTAATTAACTTGCCCAAATTCTTCTAACCTTTACACTTCACGTTGTAAGCCAACTAATGATGCGGGTTCGGTTCCCGCCTCAAGATCATAATTTTTCGAAATTCTTTTTCTAACCACCAAAATCTTTGTACTAATTTTTCTAACATTTATATAATGTTAAAATTAAAATCGAATAATCGGTATTTGTCGTTAAATTATAATACCACTCATAAGCGATTCAATATTGCAATTCGGCGACCTAACTCTGCAAGCCGATTGCAATCGTCTTAGTCTACCAGTCACTCTCACTCATTAGGTATGATAGCAACGTTTGAGAGAGATGGCAACACTAAACCGATTCTAATTAGTTTAAAGAGTAGCCCCTCAGGTAGGTACAAAATGCCAGACATTACAAAATTATCACACATCTTGGAATAGCGATGACACAGTTTCAGGAAGATGTTTTTCGTAGCGTTGATCGTATTTGATAAATCGTGTAAACACATGTAGTATGTCGAACGATTAGCAGATACAAATTCGTATTGAAGTGGTAATTTTATCAAAATTCCGATAACACACCGTCATGTTTACGGGCTGACAATTGATAACAAAAGTCAATGTTGTATCTCACCTGTAGATGTCGGACTCTGGGCTGAACGGTGGTCTGAACAGAATACAGTTTTTACCACGTCCTTTTATACCAAGGATTTGACTTAACAAGAAGTTTTCTGGGCCTATCCACTTATCTGGTAATGATAATCGTGAAATTACAATAAATATAAATCCTAAATCATGATCATACCAACCTTTTAATTACCCCACTGCTGGGCCACAGCCCTTGACTATAGATAGAAGAATATAAGGATAATGAGCCTTATAGCCCACCACGCTAGCCCAGTTTGCATTGGTGGATACCCACGCTGCAGGTGCAGCCGGGACGAACGGCTTAACGATAATGTGTAATAAGACGGCCGCCTTGGTCGAATGCTCAGATTGCTGGGTATTGGCCAAGAGGTCTCGGGTTCGAATCCTGGTAGGGGCAAACTTTGTGATGACCACAAATGTTTGTTTCCGAGTCATGGTTGTGTATATGTTTATGTAGTATATTTTCAACATTTATATACATAATTATATTAAAAATATGTCCGTCATCCAGTATCCATAACACAAGTGCTTAGGCTACTTACTTTGGGCTAGATTATAGGTGTGAGTGTAAAAATATTAAAATCAAATTAAATTAAAATATTAAATGTGCCTTTCGAAACGCGGAGGGACTCGAGATTAACATTTTTTTTGGCGACCCATCCAATCACCGACATCAGCGAACATTACTTGGTTATCAAGTTTCTCTAAGTCCTAAGTTCACCAACACCTAAACGGGCGATTATTATTTAACCGTCAGTTTTTGACATTTTATCGTATGGAGGAACTGTCAAAAACTGGCGGTTATCTTTTAATTCCATGTTTTACGTGTTGGTGAACTCGGGCCTTAAAGCTCCATTGTTGAGAAGCAATAAGCATCCAAGAGAAACTGTCTTAATATATGCCTAATGCTTAGTATAGAAATAAATTTCTCAAGCTTACCTTCCTTTTACTTTGTTACAGTGATCACGGGCGCCACCGATGGCATCGGTAAAGAATACGCCAGACAGGTAACAGATTTTTTTCAAATGTACCTACAAGGTTTTGTTTTGCGAGACTTTATATTGCGATTTTCCGCAACCCATTCCAAACAAGCCACAGTACGTCGTACAAGGCGGATTAAAGGTTAAAAACAATGATGAGGAATCAACAGCAGAGTTCTCGATGCCTATTTGCCTATACATAATACATAAATCACGCCTATATCCCCGAATGGGTAGGCAGAGGTGAATCAACACCCACGCTTCGCCAACTAGGTTAGGTTCCATGTAATAGGTGACGAGCCCATTGCCATTTATTGGGTACGAAAATCGCAGTACATTGCTAGGTGGTACAAGAGGAACGCTGCTGCCTATTACTCATTGCTGTCTCAACCCTTAGTCGCCTTGTACGACACCCACGGGAGAGATGGTGGTGGTGACAATTGGATTCTGCTCTGCCGTCACCACACGGCTATAGATAATACATAGCAATATACAGCTAGGCAATTAGACTCACCCCCTATTACATGGAACCAAACATAGTTTATTGAAATGTTGGTGATAATACAAGTCAATAGACAATTTATGTAAAGAAGTAAAGTATCAGAATAGGCGATAGCGAACTAATCAGTGATCAGTCAACAACCAAATTATGTTACACCTAAGTTGTAATTGTTCAAATAATTTGTATTCAGACACAACACAATCACACTATAATAATCTTAACTTTGATACATTGCCTAGTCGGGATCTGATGTTGTAATCTAGTTATGCGTATCTAACCTAGTACCACATACTGTGTGCAGGGTTCAGAAATTAAACTTCTGTGCAATGAACAGATTAATTTCACCTATGAGTAACTAACACGAGATGCAATGTCTTCTCGTGTTAGTTACTCTTATTCATCGCGCTTTCTGACAACAATTTTCCGTATCATTGTCAGTCTTCTGTAAAGTCAGACGTTTAACGACATTACAGAAACATATAACAATCAGGGCTGTAGCTTAGCGCACTTGGCCTTTGATTCTTGGCCAGTCATAGGATGGGTGACCTAAAAAATATTATTTCTAGTTTTCCCTTGCTTCTAAAGGCACGTTAAGCCGTCGAACCCAGCTGCATCTTAATGCTTACCAATCAGCACTGGGCCAGCGTGGGAGTTGGCTATGGCCCATTCTTCCTATATGGTGGCTGGTGATAAATGAATTAATAGAATAGAATAAAACAGAAATCTTTATTTGCTTAATACTGAGTTACATATTGATGGTAAAATACAATGTAAAATAGGTTACAGTTTGATCATCAGTATCATACCTTAATTTTAGTAGGCATGCAAATGTTTCCAGAATTGGGAATTTAGAAGAAATTTATTTATTATTAACATATTAATTAAATACAATTTTAGAATAATACCAATGAATTTAAAGTCCGTATCCAATATAGTAATAAATCATTAAGGGTCTGTTTCACAATCTAAAAGTAAAGTTCTTAGTATTTACTTAGCCAGTAAATTACATAGAGGTTAAATCCTTCCGTTAACTTTCTTTGCGTTTCACAATCATCCAACTAGTAAATTAAAGTGAAGATTAACTAATAAATACATAAGAGTATGCTGGCAACTTTAGATTTTAACGTTTCGTTTGAAGGTAAGAATAATTTCTGTGTTTGTATTATGTACAGTAAATGCAGCAACTAAATTACAAATATTTTTCGTTATGATTTTCTCATAAAATAATGATATATTCACATGAAAAACATAGTACATTGTGAGGTTATTGAGTGATTTCACCTTTTCTAAAATCAATGTTTCTGTAAGAATGGAACGTAACGAGTTGTCAACAAAACAGCCATGTCAAACGTTTGTCAATGAGATAGGTTTCAATGGTGTCAGACAGATTATTTTCAATAATTCAAAAATTGTTTCAGAGTGGATTTTGTGCAGTGAAAGTGGTGTTATTTTGCTGCACAAACATCCGTGTTGATGTGCAATTATGCAGAATCATTGAAAATAAGTCTTGTGATGTATTTTATATTGAGAATTCTATAGTGGTTTTCACCACCTCATCAGTCATCATGAACTCTGTTACCATTACATTCACGTCAAATGAAAATTTCTATAAATAAATAATTTCCTACTTGTTTTAGGTAAACAAAAACCAATGAGACGTTTTGAAAAGGTGGCAGAAAGCAAACTAGAAATTGCAGAAACAAATTATAGATGAGGAATTAGACCTTAAACGGAAACAGTGGTTGTTTGAAGAAGAAGACTGGTTGCAAAATAAAATTGATAAAAATTTGTGAACATTTTATTTTAAATAAATTTCTTAATTAACAATAATGTTTTCTTATAATAAATAAAACATTACATTGTGTAGTTTACACAAACAGAGCTTACAGTAGGTATCATTGTTTTTGGCAGTATGAGGACGATGTTGGGATGGAGGTGGTATGTTCCAATCATTATCCCTATTAAAGTTTGGATGTTTCTTGATCAGTAGCTGTGCAATCGCATGTGAATTTAATTTAACAAGTCGACTAGCAGATGCCTTGCTTACACCAGTGAAGTCACCAACTAAGCTAAGCTAACTAAGGAAACTTCCTGTTGCATAATATCTCTGTGTTAAAAATAGACGATCCAAAGGTTTAACTGCATAATTCCTTTTTTTTTTTTTTTTTTTGACGGAGTGGAATGCATTTACGCACCGTGTCGGCCGCTAGCTAGACGGCCGACGTGTGTGGGACTCGCCCGACTCAAGATCGAGTCGGGAATACGCCACTAAACCACTCCGGTGTCCCTCCAGCCATTCTGGCGGGGAGAGTCTGGGGTCTGCCGCGAGGCAATTCACCAGTCTCTCCCCAGGGCCTCCCGGCTTACGCCGGGGTCAGCGCCGAGGAGGGGATGTCCGGAACACTGGACATTCCCCCAGACGGGGTGGCCTGTGCAATGCACACACGGGGGCTAACCCGAGTGTGCAGGCCACTCTTGTCGGGCCTAACGAGGACGAACATGAGCTCGCCTCCTTCGGCCCGTCCGCCTACGCCGGAGGGGAGCGGCTAGAGCATCCTCTTCCCGCTCCCTCTCCGCTGCCTCCTTCTGCGACATGACAGCCTCGCAGAAGGAGGCGGCAGCCTCCCAGATCCTCTCACTCCCAACCATGAATCTGACCAGAGTCGGAAGCGAGAGGTGACCCCCGCCTAGCGCCGCGCGAAGTTCGCGGCGCTCAGGTCGCCAGGCCCGACACACGCAGAGTGTGTGCTCGGCCGTGTCATCCGGAGCGTCGCAGTGGTGACACCGCGACGACTCTTCCCGACGGGCGACCTTGTGCAGGTAGTGACCGAAGCACCCATGTCCGGTCAGCACCTGCACTAGGCGGTAGGTGAGGCTGCCGTGCCGGCGCCCAACCCACTCCTCCAACACCGGACGGATGGCTTCTACCGTCCGGTGGCCGGCACGCGGGGCAAGAAGTGCCTCTGCCCACTGGTCAAAGACGCGTCTTTTGGCCAGCGTCCGCACCCGTCTCACTTCCTCGAGAACGGGGCGTTCCCCCCGCTCTCTTGCCGCGACCCGCACTTGATGCACCTGGGCCAGAACCAGGGCATCAAGTTCCCACGGAGGCATGCCTGATAGGACGCAGGCAGCCTCGTGTCCAACCGTGCGGTAGGCCCGCACGGTCCGGGTCGCGATGGCCCTCTGCGGCTGTCGCAAAAGGGCCTTCGTGCGGGGGGAGAGGCACTCCGCCCAGACGGGGGCTCCGTAGAGAGCCATCGACCGTATTACGTTCAGGTACAGTCGACGGCAGGCCGAACCGGGGCCCCCCAGATTGGGGAGGACTCGTCCGAGGGCGGCTGCGGCGGAGCACAGCCGGGGAGCAAGAAGCTTGAAATGCTCCTCAAAGCTCCACCGGGGGTCCAGGATGAGGCCGAGGTACTTTAGATGCACCTCGACAGGGATCCGGACCCCCTCCACTCGGACGGTCAGTCCCTCTGGAGTTCTCCGCCTGGGAACATGAAACCACATGGCCCTCGTCTTGTTAAGGGCCACTTCCAAACCTAGCATGCGGATGCGCCGGACGACCAATGAGGTGCCAACCGAAGCAAGATGCTCCGCATCTTCCCACTCCCGAGCCCTTGCCGCGACTAGAGTATCGTCCGCAAAGCAGACGATCTCCATCCGCGGCAAGAGCCGGCCACGCAAGACCCAGTTGTACCCCAGGTTCCAGAGGAGAGGTCCTAGTACAGACCCCTGGGGTACACCTGCCGCCATAGCCCATGATCGGACGCGGCCCTCCCCGTCCTCATACAGGACTACCCTCTCACGGAGGTAGTCCGAGACGAGGGCGCGGAGGTAGAGGGGCACCTCGTGAAATGCGAGTGCCGCCTCTATGCATTCGTGGGGGAGGCTGTTGAAAGCATTCGCGATGTCACCACGATGACAGCCTCCCCTTTTTCTGCGGCCGCCTTAGTCCACCTCCTGAGGCGGGCCACCGCGTCCATGGTGGACCGGCCGGTTCGGAAGCCAAACTGGGGCTCGGCTAGATCCGGCCCACGACTCTCCAGGTGCTGCAGGATCCGGGAAGCGAGAATCTTCTCGAGAAACTTCCCGGACTCATCCAGCAGCACCACCGGCCGATATCCCGATGGGGAGTCGGCAGGGCGTCCGTCTTTGCGGAGGAGGCAAAGTCTGCCGACCCTCCATCTCTTTGGAAAGCGGCCCGTCGCGATGCACGTGTTTAGCACCGCGCGGAACCGCTCCTCCAAGGGTCCCAAGGCTATGGCAGCCACCTTGGAAGGGACCCCGTCGGGCCCGGGAGCCTTGCCTTTGGTCCGGAGCCGGTCCCTTCCCCTGTCGAATTCGGCGTCCGTGACATTAAAATCCCCCCCTACCAACACCGGGAGTGGCGCCGCTCTCCGCACCACTCCTTCAACCGCAGACAAGAAATTCTCAAACTCTACACGTCTGCGGTTGCCGGAGAAGTAGGTGGAGATCACCACCACTCCCCCCCACAGAACGGCCACAAAACCCTCCCCCCTCTCTCGGAGAGTGAGCGGGGGGGCGGCATTGGTGCCCACCCCGACTATCGCCGCCAGCCCATCAGTCGCCCCGAACCATCTCGGAGAATCCGGGATCCGGTAGGGCTCCGCCACGAGGACCAGGTCCACACCCCACTCCGCCATAACCTGGCACATCAGGTCTTGCGACCCTGCGCAGTGGTTTATGTTGACCTGGAGAATCTCACCAATGGTCCTACTGGGCATTGTGGGTGTCCATGGGTGAAACTCCCTGGTTGGCCGGAGCCCTTGTGGCCGTCAGAGGGCGGCCTTTGACTGGAGGGGGGTTACATGATGGACCCCCCATCCGATGAGCAGCGGGCAGACCGTGGTCCGTGCAGAGTGCACATTTAAAAGGCGCACTGCATGCTGCCGCCGTGTGTCCCGCCGCCCCGCAGCGGTAGCAGAGTCCGCTGCGGTCCTTGGTCGAAGGGCAGAGCTGGACCGTATGCCCCTTTTCCAGGCACTTGTGGCAGCGCATCGCGCGCTGCTCCAGTACCTGGACAGAAGCCGAACTCCACCCGACGCAAAGTCTGCCACCCACCGTGAGCTTGGGCAGCAGCTCGACCGGGCACGAGGCCACCACAGACCCCATGCCCCTGAAGCCTGAAACGATGGCGCCCACCTTGATCTTGTCAGGTGAGCACCCGAGCCTCTCCGCCAGAGCCTCCTTCAGCTCGAAAGCCGACACCGAGTCGTCAAGGCCGCTCACCCGGAAGTCGGCCATCTTAGTCGGGCGGGTCACTCGGGCGGTATCTCCCAAGACCTCCCCGATTTTCTGGGCCAACATGTCCGCCTGACTAGGAGTCGTCTCCTTCGGGAGCTCCATCAGGCAAGCCCCGGTCATAGTCCTCCTAAATTTGCCGGGGTGCGAGATGCCCAGCTCCCGGAGGGACACCTTGGATTTGGCGGTGGCCAGAGCGTCTTTGTACGTCACTCCCTCTGCCAGAGCCGTTGGCTGGAGAGCGACGACCACCGCCAAAGACCTAGGAGGTCTGGGGATCTTGGGAGACGCCGGAGCCACCTTCACCGGAGCCGGAGCCGACACCTTGGATGGGGCCTTGCGGACCTTCTTGACTACTGTCGTCCACTCACTGAAGGCGACAGGCAATTCCTCGCTGGAAGGTCCCGCGATTCGGTCCAGGGTTCTCTCCCTTGGTCTGGCCGTCTGGCCCTTGGGGGCCACCACCTTTCTGGGCACCACCTCTCTCGCCCTTTTAGGCAGGTTCGCAGCAGGGGCCAGAGTGGCCGTCGCCGCCCTGGAGAGGGCAGAACCCAAAATCGGACTCGCCGGACGCTTGCTGGGCACCTGCTTCGGCACCTGCTTGTCAAAGTGCAGGGGCGGGCGATGCGATTGGGCCGGCAATAGTCGGCCGTCCACCTCTAGTCCTTCAAGGCGGGCGTTAATAAACCCCCCAAAATGCACCATTAGCTCCTTCTGAAGCTTGGCCATGGCCTGGCCAAAGTCCTCGACAGTGAGGGGCGTCTTGCCTATATCGCCCTTTTTCTTCGGAGCCCTTTTCGGTTGGACCTCCGCTTTCGAAGCTTCCTCCTCCTCCGACATACGATCGACCACCACAGGGCCCGCCACCTGCCCCTTGCGTGAGCGAGGGTTCTCCTTTTCCGCAAAGGCCCTACGCAGGGCAGCCACCTCTTCACCAAGGGCCGAGAGTTGGCCCTTGAGGCGTTTGTTGTCGGCATGAAGCCGACGAACAAGCTCGCTCTCCTCTCTGCGATCCGCCAAGTCTTGGACTACGGCCGCCATTTTGCCCATGGCCTGCTTCACCTCCTTGATACAGGTCCCTTTGAGCTTCTTGCTCTTCAAAAGGACCTGATTGATCTCGCCCGCACCCTCTTCAAACATGCGGCGCAACTCCTCCTTGGTCATCACCGGGATGGGTGACCGCTTCCCTTTCCCAGCCTTTTTGGGAGCAGGAACTGGCTCCGTTAAGGTTGGCTCCGATTCTGAGTTAGTGAAAGCAGACTCCCAATCGGTGTCAACCGGTCCCTCCCGCAACTCTCTACGGGCTTGGGAGAGCCCCACCGAATGGTGGTACCCCCCCCTTCCAGTCCTTGAACGAGGGATCTTCGGCGAGGCGACTGCCTCCGGGCTTCCCGGGACCTCAGCTGCCTCACCATCGGAATCCCCAGCGTTCCAGAGACGCCCACCAAGCGCCCTTTTTCTTCGGGCTAAAATCGTCCCCACTACAGAGCCATCGGTGAAGGATGTGTCGGATTCGATGTCCACCGGTAAGCCCACACCACCCTTAACCTCGGATGACTCAACCGCCGAGTCTGAGCGCCGAAAATCACCCATTTTAGGCTTCCCTCCCTTGGAATCCGGGTCAGAGGACACCTCTGACTCCCTCCCCCAATACCTCGCCCGATCCTCAATTTGTGCGCCCTCTGCGCTTGCTGCACCTTCATCCGCGCCCACTGCGTCTCGTCCCGCGCCCACTGCGCCTCGTCCCGCGCCCACTGCGCCTCGTCCCACGCCCACTGCGCCTTCGTCTTTTTGGGTTTTAAAGAATTTGTCCATAAAGATCCCACGAGTACACAGGAATTCAAACGTCCACCCGGGCAGAGCCTTATTACCCGGGCAACCCTTTTACGTCTCATCCAGTTCGGGTGGCTGGAGAGGAAAGGCCACTAGCTGGTGGGGGTATGCCCCCCCCACCTCCCGCAAATACGGGCATTCGACGCCGTGCTACCGCAACGCCGGAAGTCTGGGGTTTTTTATTGTGGTTGTCTCCACTCGGTGCGCCCAATTAAGGGAACACCCTTGTGTTGTTGACCAGCTGCTAGACATGATCAACACTCAGCGCCTAAAAAGGCGCTTCACTGGTCATCAACACAAGTTGCACGACGGGGGTCCCAAAAAGGACAAGTTGACCACTACGCACGTAGCAGTCAACCTCGCCGTGCCGCGACTACTCCCACTCGCCATAACCGCCCAAAAACGGGCTCCGCCAAAATGCCGCTACGCCTCTCCTCCGAAAACGGAGATAAAAGAGAGGGAGCAGCTCCTCAAGAGTCCTGTATAGGGACCTTTCTCCCCCCCTCCGAAAACGGAGGATAAAAGAGGGAGAGACACCACAAAAAACACCAACTCAACGCCTCGTGGACACTTCAACCGCCGCCCCGCTATGCGGACAAAAGCAAACGGAGAGTGCCACGGTCCCTAGTCCGGTGTCAGCCGTCTGGTTGATGGTTCGACGCGGCAGGCGTCGATCCATCAACCAGCCGTTGCCCAGGGTGCACCACGAGGAGGTCCCGGATAATCGCACCCCAACTGCATAATTCCTAGAACAAGGACATAATATATTAATAAAACTAGGTAAGTAGTAGGACTAGGATGCATAAAATAATGAAGTGTAAATTTTACGTACTGTTGCCATAGATGTAGGAATACATAACAACTTACCTCGACGTAAGAGCAGTTATTGAATGCTCTATTAGAGAAAAAAATATAATTAACACTTGGAATCTCATCTTGAAGTCAGTATCATCATATTTTTCCATGTTGTTTACACGATACCGAAATATCAGTTCCTTACGAGGTCCCGTCATGCGACCGAAAAAATCGTAATTCATCTTCAATAAGATCAAAAATTTCCATTTTAAATGAAAAAAATAAACATTGTTGATGAATCTAGAAATGTCGTATTTGAGGTTATCTTGTCATAAATAGATTTACTTCTCATAAGTAAACGGCTACTTGGTAGTGCATCCGATGATTAATTTAATCTGCAGATTACGTGGTAATTAACCCTACTCAGAGATTGTGAAACGCAAAAATTTGTTTACTGATCAGATAAGTTCGAAGTAGCTTACTTAGAACTTTACTTTTCGATTGTGAAACAGGCCCTAAATGTCACAATTAATAAACGTCAATGACTCGTCGTTGCGCTATCCAGCTGTCAATCTGTCGAGTTATGGTTGCCAGTATTCAAGCCGTCTTCAAGTATTGCTCTAGAAAACTTTGTGGTTATAGCGGATCAAGTAATTCGAGCCATTAGCTCACACACAAAGCTAAACGATTCAAGCTGACTTAGGCACCCAACCGGTTATTATCATATCATGCACAATATCTCAAACAGGATTGTAGTAGATCTGTTAATTGGTTTGTCTACAGACCAAATTCATGGTATGGACATGTACTGAGACGTGATGCCATGAATGTGAGTAAGAAAGTTATGGTCGGTTATCCCCTTCATGGGTTCTGATAAAGGTTTTCCTGCAGAATACGTTAGGTTTTAATTTAAAGCCATCCAATTTGCTCTCTGAGCGCCACCTCGAAAGAATAATCCTTTAGTGTATTTGAAGCTAGCGAACCCTTTCGCAAGGTAAACTTTAATTAAAGGGTTGGTTTGGTTTAGCTTTTGGACATGATTCTTTTGTCTTTAACACGCTAATAGTACCGCTAAGTCAATTCAATTCATTAATTTCATTCGACGAACTTGGATCATTAGTTGTAATTACAAACACAAAATCATCATACTGTGTTAATTGATTAGCTACAATTCTGTCTTATAAAACTATGTTAGAAGTGTTAGTATTTATTCTAAATAATAATTAATATATCCATAATTCTTAACTTCACTTACACATATTAGTCATTGGAATTTTACTATTGTTTTATTATTGCTAATATTTATTGCCAAGGGCAGTAAAACAAAGAATTTCTCAGTTCGCAAGAATTTGACGCCCGAAGCTAAGGGCGATAAATATGCAGTAACAAAAATTATTCCTTTCATAAGGAAGATCGCTGTCCCAAAAGTGGAGACAAAAAAGAGGTGATGATAATACAAGAGGGTACAGTAATATTATGTGCTCCAAAAAAAGCTTACCTTGAATGTGGAATGTGGATAGTTTTTGTGGAGCAAATAACCACCTTTATGCATTCTTCGTAGAGTTGATCGCAAGATAAAAGTATAAAACACAGCCCGGGATTTGCGATCATGGCGCTAACTAGCAACAAATTCGTACTGGACACAGAAATCAGACACAGAAAGAAACACTTGTAAAGATCTTAAAAAACAGACGTGAAGTAAGTTGTAAAATTATTCCACAAAATGCTAAACACCTCACCTGGAGTGGAGAAGGAAATATGACTATTGATCCCAAAGATATAGCGTCGCAGCCCGAGGTCTGCTTACATCGTATTATTAGCATTTTATGCAAAATTGGCTCCGTAAAACCACTCCTCGACACCACATAGTGGGCCGGGGCTATGCAATATGCATTTCTGGGACCCGGATGCGCTCTTGATAAAAGACCTGTGGAAATATTGCGGGCCGTCTATTTACCGGATAGTGCCGCGTTAAATTTTGCGAACTGCATAACACTACCTTTTGACCCGCTCGCGAATTAGGTCTGTGTGAAAATGGAAAGTCATAAATTTTATGACATACCATACGCCTTTCTCCCACAGGGGTCGGCAGAGATCACTTCTTTCCACCTGCTGCGATCCTTACATGTATACTTCTTTCGCTTCATTCAATCTCATTAATGTCTTCATGCATGACCGTCTCGGTTTCGGGTACTCTTGACCCGACATTTTTTAAATAGACTTTCAATTTGCCGCCTAGGTCTTCCCCTTTCCATTTCTCCATTTACATTTTTGTCATTCTACATACATACATAAATCACGCCTATATCCCCGAAGGGGTAGGCAGAGGTGAACTAGCACCCACTTTTCATAGGTGGCGAGCCTATTGCCATTCTCCTTTCATTAAGTCTTTCTAAGTGACCAAATCATGAGCATCCTTTTCTCAATTCTTGTCATTCCGTTTTCTTTCAAACCAAACCATTCTCTTATCACGTTGTTAGTACAATCGATCGCTCAGCCTTACCCCAAGCAATAATATTTTCTCAAATTCAATATTCATATCCGTTGTTTGATCTTTAAATTTAAATCTGCTATATTGTATTAGATTGTTTAATTTGAAATGTTAAGAAACAGCTGGATGAAAAAGTTGATTTGCACTTGTTACGATTTTTAATTTCTACAGTTATATGCCTGTCAGTTTCGGGTATTATTGTACTGTGTTTTTTAGTTTGCTTATAAAATATTCGCCTGAATAGTCCCTGTCCGTTTTCGCGATTCCTCTCATTCGTCTACAAAAAATATCCAGGTTCAAATATTTTTCCATCGGCATTTGGTAACGGGAACTATTATGACACTCAAACAAAGCCCTTTTTGTTGTATCCAGCTCGCCACACCACTCGACCGACCGAACCAACCCGGACTCGAGGCCTAATCTGCACTACGCTGGGGGCTACGAAAATACTTGTAGTTGACACTGTAAAGGGGTTTTCGCTTGAGTTCTCTCGTGTGTGATATCTTAGAACCGCGCCATCGACATGTCGACGTTCGGCTCAGAGTAAATATTAATATTTGTCTTGGGAGACGAGGTTCGATACAGTGTGCTTGTAAAATAGCAAACGCAAATATACCGTGGGTGTGTGTAAGCTGGTGAAATCACGACACTCCGCAACCCCCGTACGTGATGGCAATGCAAATATTCTAAGGTTCTAGGTATTTTTATTCATCGCCAGGACCCCTGGTGGCCTTGACACCTGAAGTGCCCCAGGAATCGATTCAGCATCTGAAGGACCACCGAGTAGGTCGTCGAATAAATAAGATCCAATCACTTCATCCTACGGACTCGAATGGAATATTTCACCGGCCTTGTGTACATATATACTGAGTGGTGATAGACTCTTCGGCGTTTATTTGCGGAGACTTATTTGAGAGTACAAACATACATAAATCACGATTATATCCCCGAAGGGGTAGGCGGGAAGGTGAATTAAACATCCACTTCGAATGACAACATTCCAATCCATACTGCTCAAGGTTTTGGCTTAGGTTTTACAGCCGGCCGCCTGCCTGACACAACCCTCTTTGGGTATGCCTTTGTTGGTGGTTTGCCCTATACCATTCGGGTGCCCCAATGTGCTCATTGGTCTACACTGGGCAATCTCCCTTGGTCGAGTTTTACGACACCCATGGGATGAGATGGGGCTGGCCTGTTCGCTTGTTCGCTCCCAGGCGGGCATGGAAGACTATATATACTCTTTAGTGCTGTGAAATATAACTCGTACATCATTCTGTTCTCCACGCGGTGACAGTAGAGGAGGATTAATACATTTCTTATCCCCCTTTCTTAACCCGTGGGCGTCTCGTCGCCCTAGGATAGTTCAGCGTCCAGCAAGCAGCCAACCCAGCCGCATACTGAAGCAGTAGGACAAAACCTTGAATAGTTTATGAGCAGAGTACCTACATATAATTATATAAATAAGTGCATAGTTATATGCAAATATTATTTGTATATTTTCGCCTAGAATATACTAAATGCATGTGATTAAAGAGTGACGAACATGGAGAGGAAGACTGCAGAAGAGTTGGATGGATTGCTAGAGAAATGAGATGAATGTGAATAGAGTGACATCTAACAGGATGGTATGGAAGAAAAAGATGTACTGATCTGACTCCAAATGGGTAAGAAGATGATGAAGATACTTTAGAATATATTTTATTATGGTATAGGGGAAGGCGGTCCAAACGGGGTACAGTGCCTAAAATGGGCACTTTTGTGTATATAATTTATGCTACACAGGTCTGTCCGCATTATATCCGTTTTGGGCCCCGTTCCCCTACTTAAATCCCCTCGAAATCCACTTGTACAGAAATTCGTTTCCGCAAACGTTGCCGCGGCACCTTTGTTCGCGAGTCACCGTAGTAGGTAAATAAATTTCAGTCACATTTTATGGCGTAACTCCTTGGACCGACTTACGTTGTCAGTGCTAACACAGGGCGCAAATGTGCTGTACAAACTCAAGAAATCACTTCTCTCTCCCCCCACCCCGGGGGACTGGGAACGTGAGGATAATTTCAATAATATTCCGCTCCATAAATCTCCCTGAAAATTTATAGATGTGAATCACGCGTGGCCTCTAATAGGGCACTTCAATACCAATTGAAAGGTTCCATTGGATTGATTGGTCGGCGAATCGCATCTAGCAAGGCTTTCGTAGTTTAAAAAAGTTGAATGAAATTATTTCCCACTGGATAATTAGTCTATTGATTCGTTATGATGCCTTCTCACTCATGAAATAGCTGTACCTACAGTGAACGTCATCTAATAGTGACACTAACATTACATTATAATTCTAAGAATACATTTACACAGAATATAAAAATAATGTCTTGATAGATAGCCGCCCGGATTGCAGAGGACGCAGGTTATAGTCCCATATCAGGTCACAATTTTTGGAATTCTGTCGAGACACCAGTGAACGGAGAGGGTGATTAGCATGAAAACACTAATTACAAGATTTTGTATTGCCGGCTGACTGCCTGACACCCCTCTTTAACCCTCTTAGGTTATGCTGTTGTTGGCGGTTGCCCCTTCTCGATACGGGTGCTCCCAGTTAGCTATAGGTACACTGGGCTCCCTATATTTTTCCATCTATAGAGAAGACCCGTGTCCCAGCAGTGGCATTAAAACACTGGTGATGATGATAATGACACCGGGCAATCTCCCTTAGTCGAGTCGGGGCTGGCACATTCTACGTTATTTTTTCGCTTCCAACTAGATACATTCATACATAAATCAAGCCTATAACCCCGAAGGGGTAGGCAGAGGTGCTAGCACCCACGTTTCCCCAATTATGTTAGGTCCCATGTAATAGGTGGCGAGCCTATTGCCATTTATCGGGCACAAAAGTCGCAGTATATTGCTATTGCTAGGTGGTATAAGAGGAACGCTGCTGCCCATTCCTCATAATTGTTTTATCCTTAGTCGCCTTGTACGACACCAACGGGAGAGATTTGGGGTGGTGACAATTGTATTCTACTCTGCCGTCACCACACGGCTTCAAACCAACTAGATAGTTGTTAATAAATATTCTTGTAGCCTAAAGAATATGGCCTCTAGCTGCGAGAATACTGTAGAAGAAATAATAAATAAATGCCAATATCCACAATAAACACAATCAGTTTTGGCTGTAAATCACGCGGCATGGAATATCTCTGCCATCAATACCACATGACAAGTTTGACTAATACGCCTACTTTGTTTGTTCCAGCTGGCTGCCAAGGGCTGTGATATTGTTCTAGTCAGTCGCTCAATGGACAAACTTAGGGCGACAGCAGAAGAAATCGGTGAGACAATCCATCATGCTCTATTAATAGATTTTGAGATCATAGCTATGATAAGTAATACATCAATTTGTATTTGTATATCAGCTGGTATTTCTTTTTTATTAAACATGTTATTAGAGGACGTAGATTCTGGGAAGCAAAAAACAGAATGTAAGCGAACCAGTAGATTGTAATCAAAAAACTTGTGGTGTCTTAACAAGTACTTTTTTATTATATGCACAATTGCTGACGGGCGGTTTGGATACATTCAAAATTGCATTCCTACAAAATTAAGTCTGTCTTAAGATTAGAACAGTTTCTGTGTTTTTTTAATTACGTATGTAACTTATATTGTAATATGTTTTAGAGTAACACTGCCCTCTTAAGCTATAACACGTCATCTCAACAAAAGTTCCTTTCGAGAATTTCAATATTAAATATTGTCTTTTTATATTCAACACATCCAAGTTACAAAAATATGACCGTGCCCATAAGACAAAAAATTAATTGAACTAACCGATACAACAGAAACCAGAAAAATAAATTTTCTTGAGAAACAGCTTTTTGTCTTATGATGGCAGTATTATACCGGCAAACCATTACTAACACTAAATGTAGATATAGCAATTATCAAAAACAAAATGTCTAAAACTTTTTTCATTAGGTAATAGGTTAGGTCGGAAAACCCAATTTAATCTGCCATCAATTTCCCCAGAAAAAGAGTTTAAGGTGCAGACGAAAATCATTCAAGCTGACTTCAGTAACGATAACATCTACGAGGGCATAGCGGACGCCATCAATGGCCTCGAGATTGGCACCCTCGTCAACAACGTCGGGGTGTCCTATGATTATCCCGAGTATTTCTTGGATGTGCCCGACTGGTAAGTGCCTGGAGTATATTTATTTATTTAAGTAAATAAGATTGTAGACGGATCAAATGAGACGGATGAAATAAAATTACATGCGGCAGAGATGAGAATTGTGTTCAAACGGGATTTATACCACGCACCTGGATTTTAATACAATTCCGATATTTCGACACAGTTTCATGCACCATGGTCACGGATGACCCGTTTTAACACAATTTAAAGATGAAAGTGACCACGCAAGCTTAAAACAACATAGATATGAGAATGTTGAGATGTATATGCGGAGTGAAAAATGGATAAGATAAGGAATGAGCACATAAGAGTGAGTCTGAAAGTGATGCCAGTGATAGAGAAGATGAAAGGGAGCCGTTTAGCTTGGTATGGAAATGTTATGAGATGGGATGCCATGAATGTGAGTAAAAAAGTTATGGACATGAATGTTGATGGATGTCGAAGTAGAGGAAGGTGGTGGATGTGAATGAGGAGATGATGAGTGACAGAAGAGAATGGAAAAAGAGAACATACTGCGCTGGTCTCACATAGGGCGATGATGTGGCGAGAAATGGTTGATCAGCAAAAAGGGCTACAACTCACGATAAGAATAGAGTCAAACCAACATTAGACCCAATAACTGTTGTAATAAGGCAAAACGAGAAATACAAGTCCTGAATCACGATTACAAAATTTCTGGAGAAGCTCAGAATATAACAAGATCCGACGAAGTGCAGTCGGACCGCGGTTCTCGAGCGCACACCTGGATCGGAGGAGGATCTTCACTTTTCGCAGAAGATGCTAGGGTAAATTTAGGTTATCACAAATGTCATTGGGTGAAAAGTTATTTTACACGATCGAGTGCCCACTTCAGCCAGTATTCCCGTTCTGGTCTACCTTCCCCTAATAGTTAAATAATTCAAGAGTAAACAAAGCGAATGCAGTTTTAATGTGCCTTTAAGGGATTCTACGACGACTTGCTAAGTGCAGGACGTTCTTGAGAGTTATTTAATTTGTTACCTCAACTATTTTTGACTCATTAATCTTGAGCGGGAGTTCTCTTGCATTGCCTAAAAGCCAGGGACTGGCAACTTTATAACTCATAAACTCAATGCTTGGCTTTCATTGACTCGTGAATTTTACGATTCGCCTTTAAGTGTTGAGTGAGTCTAAGTGAGTTCTTTGTTGGAATTCCCCCAACAATTCGAATATGAGATAGCTCTTTTTTAAGCCGATAAAGTATCGGAGATGATGCAAGACTATTTTGTTGAATTGGAAGTGCAGATACTAAAGGACTTAAATGGTTATATTACTTAAAGTAATCAAGGAAGTAGCGTTTTTACTTTCTCGGTTTGCAATAATTTTAAAGAACTAAACATTCGGATTACTTCATAGAACATAGTCGTTTATCGTTTCTCCACAGGTTGTAAGCCTGCTATATCTCTGCCATGAAACAAATCTCAAAAAGCAATTTCCGGATAACAAATGCACCTCGAAATATTTGTGCTTATCAGACGAGTCAAAAGTCAAAAGTCAAAGTCAAAGTCAAAGTCACGAGATTACTGTTTATCGCCATTAAAGCCGTCCACATACGTGACGACAAGAGGCTCCACTTTTCTCACGCGCCATAAACCATCGATAGCACCCGAAGCAATATTTCAATTCCCTACTTATTTCGCACGACGACGGAGCACCTGCTTGGCGTATTCAACGCGGTTTCTGCGTTCAATATCACGAGCCACAAGCGATTTCTGCTATATTAACTGCTGACACACGCCCAGGTGTGAAATGTACAAGTTCCGGCTATATTGCAAGAGGCAATGTATTTATGAATGTATTGACATTGACGTATTGGAGGAGTTTGAGCAATATGTTAATGCATTGTCTAAGAAAACGATCTCCGATCCATATTCCATTCCTTACCCCTATTTCTCGAAAATCGAACTTAGGACGAAATATCTACCGCTGAACTCGACGACGGATCCTGTCAATATTTGGATAGTCTAATCTAGATCTAGCTGGGGTTGTTGATGAATATCGTACCTCCGTGGTTTTAGATATTAATTGCATAGGTAATAAGTATGGAATGCATTTCAATTTAGTTGGAACATTTCGATATAATTAACGTAATATTCCAGTAGTACATTTTTTAAACTACTAATAAATCATAATATGGCAAGCAATAGTCTCCTGTGATACAAAGGTGTGAGCAGTACCTACGTACGTACACCATGACTAGACATTTTCGAGCCTAGACTAGCCTTTCTCAAACGTGGCGCATTCCTTTTCCAAATTGGCGGGCTCTGGAAGATATGCCCACTAGAGCTTTTTAGAAAAATAATTTTAATGAACTCTTAGACAGCACGAAACATTGTAGTGTTCACACCCTCACTAATTTATTGCACCCATATGTAAAAAGGGAATAAATTTTGCTAATACTTCTACGAAGTTATTACAAGACACGGGGTGAAAAATAACGTTGAACTTTTTGCGCCGGTCAAAAAAACTCCCTTGACCAATCCCAAACCAAGTTCCCGATTCAGCAGCTCCTATAGCAAACTACATAGGTATACGGAAAAGCGAATTTGTCACCCCCACGCATGAACTAAGCTATTCCATGGCAATCAGGAGCCACGCTCCAACTAGTAGGGAGTTTACTCCCCGGAGTCTACGGCGCGTGACCTCTACGTCCACAGAATTAATATAATCACTGTTCCCGACATTCCCCTAATGGTCTCGGTTAATGACCCCTCGCGATAGTTACAGGGCTTACACATGATATAAAGCATTACAGTTATCGTGCTAACGATAATTCCTTTTTGCACGGGCGACATGGCATTTACAATGAAGGTGCCGTGGAAATTGAAGTTTTAAAACTAATAGGTACTCCGATTTTACAAACTTATAAGGAAAAATTTATTAGTTACATCTTTGATTGACTCCCACTAACACAGACCAACACAACGCGTATATACCTTTCCGATGTGATGGATGATATGAATGAAAAGGGAGTGGATGATGAATGCCAGAGTGCCTAAAATATAATCTTTTTCAGGGACGTCAAGATGAGGACCCTGTTCTCTGCCAATATGGTATCCACTACACGCATGTCAGCATTGGTTATGCCAGGCATGGTGAAACGGGGCAAGGGTGTGGTCATCAACATCGCTTCGGGAACAACTGATATACCCAGTACTCTGTTAGCTGTTTATGGCGCTTCTAAGGTACTTGGATCGTTTGATACTTTAAGCTTAACTTAGATAACTTTGTCTCAACTTCCAGATTTCCACCGGACAGACTTTAAAATACCTACTGCTGGAGGTCCGATCTCCACTTTGGATAAAAACTGTCTTAAGAAGGGCCGGAGAAGGGAAAAGTTATCTTAGTGTTTTGGAGGTGTTAACGAATCCAGATTTAGCCAGAATCAACGACTTTAACGTGGTTTCCGTAGTGCAAAGCGTTACAGTTTTAGTTACACATTTAATGAACGGCGTTAACGAACATTGCATATAGTTTATGCAGATCGAACACGTTTGAAACTGTGCCATCGAGTTAATTACTTAAAACCGATAATGATCTATCTATTATATATTCTTCCATTGACAGGAAAGGCCTGTGCCCGAGCAGTGGGACATTAAAGAGACCGATGAAAGCTTTTTAAGTTTTATATTGAGTATTTCAATCATCATCATTTCAGCCCCTTAAAGTCCACTGCTATGCCCCCCTACCACACACAAAAGCTTTCACCGCTGACGGTCATAATCAGTCTGTTGTATGCGTTCAAATAGCTCTTTTTTAAGCATGTGTTTAATTAAGAACATTATTAGCGTCGTCATCATCATTCTCTTCCCTTATCCCATTTCTTGAGCGGTCGGCGTAGTATGTTTTTTCTTCTACTCCTCTTAGCTGTCATCTCATCATTAAATCCATATATTTACGGCTTCTTATTTACAAATTATGTTATCACAGCTAAAGCAGCACCTAGCGTTTTTCATGTTATTATTACAGTTGCTTCATCAGCCTTATTCTTCCTGCCCTTATCCCACTCTAGGCAGGCTCGGACAACATGTTTTCTTCTTCTACTCCTCTTAATCGTTTACCAAGTTCTTACCCAGTCCTCTCGCTATCATATCCTTCTTTACACAATCCTTCAGTTCTTTGGTCTTCGTCCTTTAAACATTCTATGTCCAACATTATGTCTATTACTCCGCAGTCTCTCAGTCACTACTTTCTAGTTTCAAGTTTTTCTTCAAAGTGTTTCATAAGCTATTTTTTTGTAAACAGCACTATATACGTTAATTCCTTCCAGGCGTACGTCCTGAAGCTGTCGGAGAGTCTCCGCATGGAGTACGCGCAGAAAGGGCTCATCGTGCAATGCGTGAAGCCGGGGTACGTGGTGTCGAACATGTCCGGTTTGAAACGGGACACACTCATGACGCCTACAGCCAAAAAGTTCGTCAGGTCCGCCCTCGGGCTGGTCGGCACCACGTCGGACACGGCCGGCTACTTCCCCCACCACCTCATGTTCAGCGGCATAGGGTTTGTGTGGAGAAACTTCGGCAGTGTGGCCGAGTGGCTCACCATGCGGTCCATGCTCAACGTCCGCACCAGATACCTGAAAAAGTACAAGAAGCAATAAACACTTTTGAACTTCAGCGATGCATGGTCAATATAGGTTAGAACGGGAATTAACGTGATTATGTACAGATAGCGCGCGAGTTGAATGCAGTCGGGGCCTGGGGTAAAGAGAGAAAGCACTTTCCTCGCCGTCTGCACATTTCGCCTTTACACGCCTATGTAGTGCTGACCTTGACACTATCGCATTCTTACTGCATTCAACTCACGCGCTTACTATAAAGGTAATGTAGGTTCCCTTTTTAATTCATGACGTTTCGGCCGGGTTGCAACGATCTTAATCACAGGCGGACTCAAAAAAAAGGTCAAAAGGTCAAAAACTATTAATTCATTCAAAAAGGTAAATAATACATACCTACAAAATCGCGTTCTAACCTATATTGAAGAAGCAATAAGTTTTTAATGCACCCCCGTCCGGCTGCTCCTTGGGGACTTGTATTGGGCAAGGCCTTTGAAAGCGAAATTCGCTCTTCAATGGCTTTTGGTTTTAATGCAAGCGAGATTGAATTAGGGGTATTAACGTTTTAGTCAGAAGTGTTGCATTTATAAATACATGTCTGATAGAAATGTCTAGTCAATTTACTTACTTGTTTTGTCGAGAGTGTGTCAGTGTCAGTCTCGATTATGAATCTTACCTGTTTTGTTATGTCCTATGCGTCAGATATTTTTCTTTAAAATTTATCTTTATGTCATGTGTATGGATATATGTTAATCGAGTCGAGTCGAGAGTAATCCCGTCTTCACCTACGAGTCTTAACTTTAAGAAATTCAATTCAAATAACCTTAATTCAATATGTTCATCAGATTTAAACGTACAATGAATACAATAATTTACATTTCTTAAATAACCGACTTTGCTTTAAGATGGAGTAGTAAGTTGATTTTAACTTAATATATACATAAAATAAAGTGTGGTTTTAAAGTTGTGGTGAAAACGGGCAAAAGACACGCTTGTATCTCTTCAACAACTTCCTTCATTTACGTCTACTCGCCAAGAGACAATATTTTTCAAATCTCTGGAGAGATCTCAATCTGCAGATAGGGTATACAGGTAACACGTTCCATACCTTAGCTATGTGAAGTTTCAATGTATAAAAGATGGAGGCGATCCAGCAACGGGTTTGAATGTCTCTGTCCCTTTTTGAATTCGTCAAAAGTTACCTTAGAAGGATTTGGACCATCTTCTTCTAAGCACCTCACTGTCTAAGAGGGATTTCCTTTTATACGGGACTACACTGTACCACCTCCACACTACCTCAACCAAGTTACCAAAACTCATTCAACTCAACTATGCTGTCAACAAACCCGATACAAGTTCCAGGTTTCCCTTGGAGTAGATTTTTACCAAGTGGTCTTTAAATGGCTTCCTCTTCGCATGCCTTAATAATTAGGATTAACAACCAAAGATGTTAAATAACCTATAAGTTAAGCACTTTCCGCTTGTGTAGTATTTGTTTGCATGGTTGTACATTTTGATTGGGGGCTATTTATGCAATATGAAATATTCGAGGGACTCAACTAACTAAACATTTTTTCGGGGTGATAATTGTATAATTCTTCTGATTCGGTAGTTATGTTATCCAATAACTTATTACTACATATTTAATTTCTTGTGGGACTTTCAATTAAAATGGTATCGTAAACAATAGTGTTTTTGTGTCTAATGAGCTTGTTTTACATGCAAACGGATATACGCATTTTAAACAATTTACGTATAGTCAATTCCCGTGTGTTGTGAATAAAACTTAGTTAAAATGCACCTTGGCTGTGTATTATAGCATTTATACTTGATTTCGAATCTATGGTATTAATATTCTTTCTCATTAATACTATGATTGGTTTCCACACTGTTACTGGGTACTTTTGAATACAATTGAGTTAGTGTGTTACTTAGGTACACAGCTAAAACTATGCAAGCTCATTCTATTTTTGTATAGAGTTAATGAATGAGCAGACATGACAGTGGGTTCGATTTAAATGCGAGAAAGAATAAGGGTGTTAGTTTACGCTGGTTGTCAAATAAATTTTGGCTTGATAACATTGGTTTGATTTCGGGGTCTGGTAAATACCTTTCTGTAAATAACTCTACGACTTTCCTACTTCCTACACTATCTCCAGGAGGCGGATATTATTTTTCGAATATACAGTCTTTGATTCAAATGTGTAAAGTTTGTTTCTACAAAAAGTTTAAGAATCTTATACTTTGAGAAATTATTGACTTGCCCAAAATAGCTTAATCTATTTTCGTTATTTTCGTTACGAGTCGAGGCAGTCTCTTGAAAAATAAAAATCGACCTCCAGGTACTCTCAACTACACCAGCCTTCGCTAGTATACTACCAGTTCTAACCGAATGCACCTGCAGAGGAAATAGACAATTATCAATCGGCGAAACGTGGGTGTCGATTCAACTCTCTGCCTCTCCCCTTTCGGGTAAAATAGGCGTAAAATTTATGTAGGTATGTAAACATTTGAATGATACAGATTTTTAGGTAAAAAGATCTATCATTATTGCTTAAAAGTTTTTAAAAATCTCAGTTTGTAAGTCATTGAAAACTGCAATGAACATGTCAGTATTAGAAGAATGCAGGCTGACAGAACATGAAGTAGGTGTACATAAAATATCCTCAGACGTTGTCGATGGTGTATGTAGCTGATTATGGTTTTTACCTCAAAAATAATAGCAGAGTGTAAAATTTCTCTTCTGTAACGACACTGCAACGATTTATACACGAGATATTATTTTATAGTTAATCACACAATCACACAGTTTATTACACATCATATAGGTAATACAATAAAAACTACATAACATTAAACTACTATATTTTGTACAGTCTGCAGTAAATCAGTAAAAAAATCAAGTTTCACTTTTTTTTCTTATAAAGCTAAAAATCTATAGGGGAAAAGATTTTAAGCATTACCTATATTCAAAGAAGGAAGCAACATATTTATCAAAGGAGTTATTGTTGGTTTGTATACAATTACATGTTGTAGCACTAGCCCGACAAAATATTTGCTTGGTAATTTTCAGGGAAACAATCAAAGTGGCTGTGCTAGTCCTCTGCAATATGGTCCATAATGCTGCAAATAAGTAAACTAAAAATTTTGGTGGCGGTACCTAATATTTAGAATAATACAATAATGTGAACGATTTCTTTGCAGGAAAGGGAAATTGGAAGCGTGACCTCTTCGTTAGACTGGACTGTTTATTTATTTGTTTTATGAATTTTTATATATTTTTTTGTGTATTAGTAAATTTTCAATTATCAATAAGTGTTGGTAAAAATACATTGTTGAAGTCAACGCTTTCAACCAATCACGTCGCAGAAAATTTAAAAGATTTTCATTTTTTGGTGCTTAATTAGCTGAAAAGTCTAATCTCAGTAAAGACTTGCTATCTACTTTGTTGTTGAGGATAGAATGAACCGTTAATTTGTAATTAAGTTCAAATAAATTCTAGCTAAATTGAACCTAGGCAATAAATTATGTTACCCGTGAGATTAAATAAAATAATTATACATTGTTAATTAAACAAATTAATCTACTTTGTTGTTGAGGATAGAATGAAACATTAATTTGTTATTCAGGTCAAATAAATTGTAGTTCAATTGAAACTAGACAAAAAAATATGTTACCCGTGAGATTAAATAAAATATTATACATTGTTAATTAAACAAAGAGGTCTTATTTGTGTACAGATTCAATTTACCCTGATTTTCCATCCAAAAACTTAGGAATTTTTTTTATTTATAATCAGTACTGCAGTACCTACGTAATTTATCCCTAAGAACTATTATCAACATCACCAGCCTTTTAATGTTGGGGACATTAAAAGGCTGCTTGGGCACAGGTCTCCCCTATGGATGAAATAATATAGGGAGAATAGCCTTAATCCACCAGTACGGGTTGGTGGGGTATTAAAGACTACAGATGCAGCCGGGACCAACGGCTGAACATGCCACCAACCCACATTGGGCCAGCGTGGTGGGTTATGGCCCAATCTCTCTATGTTCTTCCATCCATAGGGAAGGACATTAAAGGGCTGGTGATTTCTCCCTTTTCAGGGAAGGCAAAGGATGTAGCCCATACAGTCATGTCTTAAAAGTAAGGCAGGCACTAATTAAAATTAACTTTTGACAAATGTCGAAACGGCAAGGCTATATAGTGTACCTAGTTTCAAAATACCACCACTTTCACCCAAACATTTATTTTGTATCATAGAAGTTTATTTACAGAGTAAGTAATAGCTAATCTGTGAATGTTTATTAGTTGACAACAGTTCACAATTATTAAATTCAATTGACAAATGTCTACGGTACACAATCAGACTATTTGAAAATACGACACAGTAAATGTAGTGTATTATATACTCTTTAAAGTGCCGCACTCAGACACGTCATATAACGTTAATGAGGCATTAGTTCCCTTTGCCTTCCCTGAAAAATGGGAGAATTATTAAAAAAAAAAAACGTTAATGAGTACCTACGTAATGTCAAAAAATGACAGTTCAAAACTAGTCGCTATTCTATTCTATTAAAGTTGATTGACGTCTCTCAGTGCGGCAGTTTGCGACACAGTTTCGTAGCGGTCGCGGTGGTCGTCATGTCAAAATTATTTTCTCCAAAACAACGCAAATAAACCCGCAATAGGAAAAAATCTACCACAAATGTTTTAGCTGTGAAGATGTTCGAACCCAAGGCCTCATCGAAGAAATTCCGATGAAAAAATATGGGGAGAAAAACCGCCGACAGTGTTTCAGCTTCAAGTTTCAATTTGAACCAAGTGCTCATAGTGGTAGGGTCCATTGTGATACTAGTGCTTATGTTTCTGTTAGTCTGCCGTATGACGAGCGGCCGCTGAAGCCTAGAATGGGCAAGACTGATATCGGCTACCACGTCGACGTTCT
Organism: Cataclysta lemnata; assembly: GCA_963931975.1. NCBI lineage: Eukaryota > Metazoa > Arthropoda > Insecta > Lepidoptera > Crambidae > Cataclysta > Cataclysta lemnata. Next base: position 5,676,259 of record OZ008357.1, read on the forward strand.
TCAAGTGGTGGTAATTACGTTTGCCTTCGTGACTCTCCTGGTCGTCCTCAGATGGATGTGCAAGTACTCCCAAGGGGTATAAGACGTAATATGAGGTGGATAGTGAGACGTGTGTTCCGAGTTTCAACCTCACACAACTCCTGACAGCAGTTGGTTCCCTGGTAATGGTTTGCTCTACTACGTTGAATATAATCTTGTGAACAAAAGGCAACTGACAGCAGTCAGATTTCTGGTAATCTTGAGTCTACTATTCTACATTATATGAAACCTTGTGAGAAAGGGTTGTAATATCTAGAAAAGTTCGTCCCACTCGTCTCATCATGAATATACCAGTTTGAGGTTTCCCGAATAATATTTGTTGGCTTTGCGTTAGTTATTATGGATCGTAGTGTTGCAGTGGATTGGCAAGTATCTGCAAACGTTACCACCATGAATGCACGGAGAAAATCCTTGTGTCAGTACTTCTAAAGTAAACACTTTTAAAGCTCAATATTCTACTTTATCTTTCTTTATATTAACCTTACTGAATAAAGTGTCAGCTGATATGAAATTTTGTTCTTAATTACTTCATGTTTACTGAAAAAAATACCTAGCAAAAGAATGTAGTGGAAACGGCCCAAAATACACAGTCTAAAACGGACACTGAGAAATCAAATCATTCTAATAACTGGCATTTCAATTACTCCAGCATTATTGTCAACAACCGAATAAATCTTTGTAGGGGGGGAAGAGGTTGACCTCATAAATTAAATTATGGATTGCGTTAAAGACAATATGAACGACAAGGGCGTGCATGTGCAGGCTTAGAAAATCGCTTAGTTTACGCAAATGCATCCCGGGCTAATAGTCACAAAACTCTCCTTATCTTTCAGCCACAAAATATTACACGCAAGCCGTGACCATCTGGATGACTGGCCTAAATAAGGCTATGTTCACTATTAATTACTTAAATAAATTAAATTACGTACTACCTTTGAGTAAAGAAATACATCAAAGAAATAAAGCGGTCAGCCATTTTGATGTGGCTGAGCACTTCCATTTTCTTATAGTTTTAGCGTTATATCTGTACTTGCTACTCAAATATGTATTTTCATTACATTAGAAGCTTCGATAAGAAGTTAGTGCTAAATTAAAAACAGTAAAACGCCTGCACATAAATTATTTACGCCACTTCTCATAATGGTTGCTTATAATGTTTCTGCAGGCGCTTAGTAACTGATTTTCCTAATCGTTTTTTCTAAATATATTAGATAGGTAGATACTATACTTTAGGAAAACATTTTAGCCAGTAGAAAATTCTTATTATCTGTTTGTTATTTGAATATGATGAAAATGTTAGAAATATTATTACAAAAAAAATATCACCAAAGAGTCTTAAAAATAAGACATAATTTTTCGATTTTAGGAGATATCTTTCTCATTCTAGTTCTAGCTACAACCTACTGATAAAAGCCTAGTCAAACAGCACAAGCGCCAAGGCTGGTCAATTTTTTATTCGTCCGTGCTAAATATAAACCTTAACGTTTTGTGATAAGAGTCGATTTTGAAGACGGGCCCACCTGCTGGCGACTGCATAGTAAGTTAGCCGAAAATCCGAGACAGGAAACACAACACCAACTCTACCGTAAAATATTAAGCACTTTCGGGCGCTCGCCCACGCGACTTTTTGTAGCGATGCTGTCGCGCGTTCGCATCGATACCGTCGCGATACATTCACGACGCGGTCGCCAACTGTGTGCCCTCGCCCACGGAACCATGATTCAGTCGCGATACTGTCGCGCTTCCGTCGTGCTCGGTTCTCACTCACACGGCACCCTCTCTCCGTTATTAGTGTTATCACCCCGATGTCGTCTGACACTGTCTGTGTGCATCGCGACGCGATGCTGTAGCGCGTTGCAAATGCTACAAACGCGCGTTAGTATAGTCCGACAATTTCGTGCGCGATCCTCCTGCGGTATGAGGGGCGGTGGCGGGGACGGGGCGCTCTGGATGTTGGCGGGGGTGGGTGATGCGGGGAGGAGGGAAAACTCGATCCTCTCCGCCTCGCCCGCCCCCGTTAGCCCTGTCACCATCTCGTACTTATTACATTTATTATTATTATTTATTCATATTATTATTACATTTTCATTATTTACATTTCGGGAACAATCAATTTATTAATTATTATTAGAGTAGTTTTTATTTAGTACCGGATATCTATGTAATTAATATATAATGATCTTTATATGTACCTATTAGAATATTTGCTCTATACATATATTTACTGAGTATATCTATTCATATCATGTAGTGTAATGCAATCGCGCGTTAACGAAACGCGCGACAGCATCGCTACAAAAGTCGTCACCGTGAGCGAGGGCCCTTATAGCCAGCGACGTTGCGACACAAAATTGGAATTTAATATTAATTAGTAATCGCACTAACGACACTGTTTTGTGAGCTTTTTAATCCCGGCGACACTCGCCTGCTGACGGCACATAGTTTTCAAGTTATATGTACAATGCACCGTCAAGGCTTTCTCCCTAGGCACTACTAATGTTATAACGTGAGTGTTAATTCACGTTTGCCTTCCTCTTCGGGGAGAAATACGTACGTAAATCACGCCTATTTTTCTCGACGGGTAGACAAGACAGAGATCAAATATCTAGCAATATTTTCGATACCCAGCGTCTTAACGATTCTAAAGTGATATAGCCATTTATCGCTTTCAACTGTCAAAAACAGTGGATGTTTGACAGTTAATAAATATCGTGTTTCGGTGGTCATGCTCATATAATTATTATAGTTATTTGTTGTACGTGAGTGCAAAGTTGTTTTTTAACCGCGTGCTCAATTTTGATTCCCTCGCTATCGCTCAGGATTCTAATTTTTGAATCACTCGCTAAGTCTTTTCGCATTATAGTATGTATAAACTTGTAATAAAATCTCTTTGGCTATACTAGTTATTTGTATCTGGCTGGTTTTGGTATCATTGAAAGTTTAAATTTTAAAGAACATAATTCCAAATTCAAATTAGGAAAATGTGTGATTTTCATTTGTTTTTCGTACCGCCAAGATGAATGAATCTAATGAAGAAATTCGATACATTTTAAAATTTTACTACAAAAAAGGTATAAATGCAACGCAAGCCGCGAAAAAAATTTGCGATGTTTATGGACCTAGTGCAGTGTCTGTGAGAGTAGCACAAATTTGGTTTAAGCGTTTTCAATCCAGAAATTTTGATGTCAAAGATGCACGTCGCTCTGGTCGCCCTATTACAGATAAAATGGATGCCATTTTTGAAAAAGTGGAGCAAGATCGGCATGTCAGTAGTTACGACGTAGCTGAAGAACTGGGAATTGACCACAAAACAGTTTTGGCGCATTTGAAAAAGACTGGGTACACAAAAAAGCTCGACATTTGGGTACCTCGCGAGCTCACTGAAAGAAACCTAATGAACCGTGTACTCATTTGTGGTTCTTTATTACGACGTAATGAAACCGAACCATTTTTGAAGAAGCTGATAACTGGTGATGAAAAGTGGATCACATACGACAAGAACGTGCGAAAAAGGTCGTGGTCAAAGGCCGGTCAGGCTTCACAGACTGTGGCGAAACCCGGGTTAACTCGCAACAAGGTGATGCTGTGTGTATGGTGGGATTGGAAGGGCATTATTCATTATGAGCTGTTACCACCAGGCAGGACCATCGATTCTGAACTCTACTGCGAACAACTGATGGGATTAAAGCAAGAAGTTGAGAGAAAGCGGCCGGAATTAATCAACAGAAGGGGTGTGGTTTTTCATCATGATAACGCTAGACCTCACACATCTTTAGCCACTCAGCAAAAATTAAGAGAGTTTGGCTGGGAGGTGTTAATGCATCCGCCGTATAGTCCTGACCTTGCACCTTCAGATTTCCACCTGTTTCGGTCTCTTCAGAATTCTTTAGGCAGTAACATCACGAGAGGACTGCCAAAACCACTTGTCGCGGTATTTTGACCAGAAGTCCCAAAATTTCTATAGCAATGGGATCATGTCCCTACCTACAAGATGGCAAAAAGTTATCGAACAAAATGGTACCTACATACTTTAGTTAAATGTAAATAAACTATATTAAAAAATGTTTTGAATTTTCCTAAAAAATGCGAAGAAACTTTTTCCCCAACCTATTACAATATACTTATAAATCGTCAAGACGCTAGATATCGAAAATATCGCTGTTACCTCTGCATATTTCTTCAGGGATATCACTATTATCAACTGAATTTGCAATACAGAGCTCCTTTTTACCTTTGCGAGAAAAGTTTCTAAGAAAAGTCCTCACTACTTACGTTTCGCCATTGTCACAGTTTCACTAACTTCGACCATGTTTGTCGCAAATCGCAAATTGCGACTTAAATTTTTTACCATTCCAAACTAGAAACTTTGTTGTTTCCGTCAGTGTCTAAGGGTTAATTCACAACGGGACGCAACGCGACGCCGCGTGATTTCAATTCTGGCAGACAGCGGACTGTAGTCTTCCATGCTGGTCTGGGAGCGAAAAAATAACGTAGAATTGACCAGTCCCGACTCACACCATGGGTGTCGTAAAGGCGCCAAGTTGTTTTCTCTGTAGTCTGTCTGTACGTCGTAGTCTGTCATATTTTGTATTCTATGCCACTTGGCTGGTCTCTCCAAACATCGTCACGTCGCGTCGCGTCGCGTTAGGCTTGAACTTTAATTGACCCTAACCGAAGTCGCTCCATCGATGCATGCATTTTTCACCTCATCACGGTTTTATTGTGATGCGCTAAAGTAATCAGGAGCTTGTGGAAGTATTTTCTAATCACGTAGATTATCCTGGTGTTCTGTTTGTGGTGAATAGATTGATGGTTTACTTTGTTAATGGTTAGATGCTGGATAGAGTATCTACTATTTTTGGTTGGACGTAAGCTTTTGAAATAAAACATCTTAACGGATTTCAATCGCGTGTATTTTTGATGTTAACATTTTTGTTTTTATTCTGTAAACTGAGCAAAAACATAAATATAGCTTCTTAAATAAACATAATTATCGCTTCTTGAATACAAAAGGGACACCAATCAAAAACGTTTTTTTTGCAAAAATAAGTCTCGATACTATGCAGTTTAAATACACAATGCTTCGAAACAGTTATGCCGTTTTCAATAGTTATTTGTTTTACGTGAGTGCAAAGTTGCTTTTTAACCGCGTGCTCAATTTTGATGACTGAGCTAGCGAAGTATTCTAAAATTAGAATCCTGAGCGTTAGCGAGGGAATCAAAAGAGTACAAGGTCAAAAAATCTTTGCACTCAAGTGCAACACGTAACTTTTCATCGCCCCTCAGCGAGGAAATGGCAAAATGCAAAAAAAATTACAATCACATTATTAAAAGTTTCACACACACACAAAATCCACCCAGACACACCAACAACATCCACCCAGACGCACCCACAACATCCACCCAGACGCGCACGTGCAAAGCAAATTAATAAAAAAAAGTACACCAAGAAGGTTCCGAGTATGAATTTTTAACAAATTAAAAAGGTTGCATAATAAATTCGACACCATAGAGGTCCAATAGGTTTCATGATGTTTTAAAAGGGATTTTGTGCAGACTGTGCGGTGAAAGTGGTGTTGTTTTGATGCACAAGCAGGATGGTGTGAAATTATGCAGAATCATTGAAAATAAGTCTTGTGATATGTTTGATGTTGAGAATTTTGAAGTGGTTTTCACCACATCATTAATTTACAATTAATTTACATACATTCATTTTACTCACTCATTTATTCATATTAATATGAAATAAATATACTAAAGACATGGCTGTATGGGCTAGACCCTTTGCCTTCACTAAAAAACAGGGAGAATTAAAAGCAAATTTAAAAAATATGTTTTGTATTCACAAACATAATGCACTTGCACGCGATGTTCTGAATTAAATTTGAATTTACTTTATTCTTTATCCTCTAGAGGATAAAAACAGCTTTTGCACTCAGATATCGAAGAGCAAAAAAGCTTTTTCCGAGATGGGGGGATGAAAATTTTATTAATTAAGCGATATCTTGACATTAAAAATACAAGAGTTACATTCGTTACGTGCCTATGATAATATTTTATTTCAAATGTAAAGACGTAAGATGCTTGATCTACACATCAATCGCTTCTTACAAACAAAATAGGCTGAACTGAAACAGGTAACGAGCGATTTTCTTCCTAAAGTCTTATTAAACACATTTTATTTTTTGGGTTGCCCCATTTTCGTGTTAGATAGCGATTTCATTTTTAAATGAACATACTATGAATCTAGTATGGAGGAAAAAATTCGAAGTGTACACCCGGATAAAAAAATAGCTACTGTGTTTTATATGTAAAACACAATAATGTGAACATGGCATTGGCCCACCATTAATAAAAGAACAAGCTACAAATTCTTGAAAAGAAGAATCGACACTAGAGTAATATGTGAAGCTATTGAAATCAATAAAAAAATTATGTCAATAAGGGTTGGAATATGCTTGGATTCCCATCACAGAATAATCGACCTGTAAAATGATCGAAACGTCAGTATACATAATGGAAGTGTTAAAACTACAAATACATGTGGTTTTATTTCAAACATTTGCCAATATAAATAGGTAACGAAACGAGCACACACACAAACCGCATTTTACCAAATTTAGTTCAAGAGATTTTCGTCAACTCACATAATATACCTACCTACCTACCGTTTCTGAACATTCTGTACAATATTCAGGTATTAATTAACCAGATCCACTGGCGCGGTTATAACGTGCGGTGTTCTTATTAAAGCTTTTGTCGCAATTGAGCTCGCCGAAACGGATTTGGGGACAAACTTTATAAATGAGTAACGTTCATTATATCACATATTCAATTAGGGATCCTCATTCATCAGCACACTTTGCGGTAATGCGCGACTCAGAAGCCGTGGGCTTATTTGCGACTGACTCTGAATGTCGCAATGTTTTCTCTTGTATTTGAGCGAATTTGAATCTGAATACACGATTTAAGACGCGTTGGATGGGGCAATATTAATATCTCTGAAAGGGGCTTTTAAACACCCTTATATTGCCAATTTGGATCCCATGTAATAGGGGTGAGCCTATAAGAAATGCTGCCGCGTAGTCTTTATCACTCATGTAATACAAGAGACTACTTACTTAGTGATAAAGAATACAATCTACTTGCCTAATTTCATTCAGATGGGTCTTCCCTTTGAGGTCATATTTTTCAACAGACCGGAAAGGTGTTGGTGATATAAGAATGTTTAGGAAAGTGGTGTCAGGGACCATGTCTATGAACTAAGGGAGTGATTGGAATGACGACACTCCAAACCATTCTACTATAGGTTTTACAATAGGATGCTCATTAATAATCATCAAGCTACTGTCCTTATCCCATCCTAATAATGGTCGGCGCAGTAGGTATGTCCTCTTTCCCCACTCCTCCTGTCACTCGTCATCTCCTCTCCCACACCCGTCACCCTCATATCATACCCGACACAATCCATCCATCTTTTGTATAGGGGGATTGCTTACGTCGTCGCATTCTGAATTCTCACCTGTGTCATTCTCACTGTGTCACAATTCACTCTGATCCTTTATCATTCAATATTGGCTAACAATGAAAGCTTCCAGTCAACATTCCACAAGCAAAGATTCGCAAACAGATGGCAATATAAAACGAAAAGTAACAAACGAATAATGCAGCGTCAGCGGTGACCGGGTACTGCTGACGTCCACGGCATCGATATTCTTGATTCCAAGTTCACACACACGTACGAAATAGTATACATTGACCCAAGCGAAGTAGCGTTTTGCATAGTAATGTATGTAAATAAATTGAGGAACCAATCGGCATGGGAAGGCGCCCGAGTACCCGACAATATGTTTCAATTAGAATCAGCGGTCTATTGTTCTCAACCTCTAAGCCAATAAGTAGTGCAGAGAGAACATTTTTTAAATGGCAATATTCTGAACATTTATTTCCGAGAAAAATAATGAATTGATGAAACGAAAGCTTCATGCTTCTATCATTGCACATTGGCCAGCGGTCCCGCCCTGCGATTGCAAACATGAGCATTGTTCGCAAGGCCAGTTCTTTGGATGGGTGTCCGAAAATACATTGACTAGAATTCCTCTGTAGTTCATACATACATACATACATAAATCACGCCTATGTCCCCGAAGGGGAAGGCAGAGGTGAACTAGCACCCACATTTGGCCAATTATATTAGGTCCCATGTAATAGGTGGCGAGCCTATTGCCATTTATCGGGCACAAAAGTCGCAGTAAATTGCTATTGCTGGGTGGTATAAGAGGAACGCTGCTGCCCATTCCTCATCACTGATTTATCCTTAGTCGCCTTGTACGACACCCACGGGAGAGATTTGGGGTGGTGACAATTGTATTCTACTCTGCCGTCACCACACGACACTGTAGTTCATAAGGTACGATAAACTGTCAATACCCACCAATACGTGTATGTTAGGCAGACGTCTAAACGCAAGAGTGCTCTAGAGCACAACAAAGTTGTTTTCGTACACAAAAAAGGACATATGTGAACTTCAATAATAGTAACTGGATAACGACTGAGGAGCTCGCTATCGCAGTGGCATAGCGCGCCTGATCTGCGATTGCGTAAACTAAGTAATGTTTGCTAAGGCCGCTCTTGGATGGGTGACCAAAAATTTATTATCTCAAGTTCCTCCGTACTTCGGAAGGCACGTTAAGCCGTTGGTCTCCACCAACCGGGACTGGGTCAGCGTGGTATGGCCCATCCTCCCTATTCTTCCATCCATAGGGAAGGCCTATGCGCCAGAAGTGGGTACATTAAAGGGCAGGGCGATGACCATGACTTCCGACCCAGTCACCTTTAGGAAACCAAATCAAAGCGAGTCAAAAAAGAGCCATTGCAATCTAATAACTTAAACGTGACTACGTTAAACTGTCCTAAGTGCAATCTTATTAGATTTGATCGAGTTCGGTCAGTACCAAATTGGGTTAGAAACCTTTCAGAATAAAAGGCCACAGTGGACCAAATCAGGCTTTTCTTTGGTACGTACTTACTCTACTTTCTTAAGCCTGTTTACTCAAAGGGCGGGTCTTAATCCATGGATAGTATCTATATAGAAGCTTACTCTCACCTTAGGTTCCAATAGCACCGTATCATTCGCGGAATAGACTACCTATTTCAACCAAAATATTCTGTCGTTCGTAATTAGTTTCTGAATCTGGACCGGATATTATATGACTTCATTCACGGATTCTCATTATGCTATCGCCATTTCTCAGGCAGGTAATATGCAGTATATTGCAAGATGGTACAAGAGCGGTTTACTCATCGCTGTCTTTATCCTTAGTCGCCTTATACCCGCAGGTAGCGATTATTGTATTCTGCCGTCATCACACGGCATCGAAAATAAAAATTCTATCATTATTAATAAAGTAATTAGATGAATACTTGAAAGTCAGACAAATTAAAAATGCAATTTCAAAATGTTATGATAATTTTGTGTTTATTTATTCAGTAATTTATTTACAGTTGACATGGACTGACATATTTTTATTATATCTTTGTTTTCTGATCGTCTTTGACAAACTGAGTTCTCTTAGAAATTCTCCCCAGGATCCCGCTGCCACTGCTGACACACCCACAGATCTTCAACCTTATTGTAAAAAATATTGATTGCCCCATTGGTCGACGTTCGAAAGCTAAAGTTGATCCATTGCCGATGGATTTGCTCGCTCCCAGATTGGTGGCCCAGACAATACTCCGGGGACTGCGGATTTATTACGGGAATTAAAAATTCTGGAGCGACTCGACACTGCATTGTTAAAAACTGCATACGTAATTCGGTGGCGTTCGGATGTTTTTGCTGTCCGTCCGTTGTGATTGCGGACTTCGTGCGATGGATTGGCTTTGCATTCGCGATTTGCGATACCTTTACTTTTATTGTAGCAGTGCCATGTAACCCTGTTGCGTTATTTGAATGTATTTCGTTAGCTGTGTACTGACGGCTGAGAAGAATACAATTGTCACCACCTCTGCCTTTCTCGTAGGTTTCGTGTCGTACGGGGCGACCGAGTTATAATATTACCAGAAATTGACAAATTCCTGAAATAAAAGTTCAACAGGAATGTCAATAGGCTCGCTCCTATTACATGAGACCATGGGATCTGGAGTAAGCTGGCGAAACGTGGGCGCTACAACAGCTCTGCCTACCCCTGAGGGGGAAAAGGCGTGAATTTTGTATATTTTGTCATACGCCCTTGAATGATATAAACTCAGACGTTGAATGACATAGGTACATACACACATAAATCACAACTATTTATCCCGGACGGGGTAGGCTGAGATGTCTGAACACCCACGTCTCACCAATTATGTTAGGTCCCCTGAAAAAGGTGCCGAGCTTATTGCCATCTACTTCTCACGTAATTCGCAGTAGGTATAATATTGCTAGGTTAAGTTATATCCCAGGAACGCTGCTGCCCATTACCAATCGCTGTCTTAACCCTTAGTTGCCTTGGACGACATCTGCGAGATATTATGGTGAATGGCAAAGGTATTGTATTAAATGTAATGTTTTAACTTGCATATAGCAAATCATAAAACGTTATGACATCTTTGTTAAGAGAAAATTTAACGTCTTCATAATTAATTACTACCCGTTCCTTCCACAGTGAAGGGATTATAACGCTGTATAACACAGCTGAGAGTAAAGAATAATCTATAACTTGTTGCAACATATTCCTAAAGTTACTGGATAAGGGAGTTAAAAGCTCAAATTGATTTAGAAAAAGTTTGATTTGTCCTATGAAGGAATAAAAGACAGGCAATACGATGTTTCTGAATGTTTCTAAATTCTTATTTGATTTTTATATAAGCATTATTATACCTAAGTGTTATAAAAATTGCCTTGTGGTGACGGCAGAGTAGAATACAATTGTCACTACCCCAAATCTTTCCCGTGGGTGTCGTACAAGGCGACTTAGGATAAATCAGTCATGAGGAATGGGCAGCAGCGTTCCTCATATACCACCTAGCAATGTACCTACTGCGACTTTTGTACCCGATAAATGGCAATAGGCTCGCCACCTATTACATGGGACCTATCATAACTGGCGATACATGGGTGCTAGTTCACCTCTGCCTACCCCTTCGGGGATATAGGCGTGATTTATGTATGTATGTTAAAAAAATTACAATTAAAAAGAGCTTAGCTATTATTTTATTTATTCGGTTACAGGTTGACATGCAAGATAATAAAGTAATCACAAGTGACAAGCTTAATAAAGCATTCCGATTTTTTTTTTAATAGGATAAGTAACTCCCATAGAGGGCACAGCAACCACAACAGACAACTATTGCCATTTACTTAAAAATAAAGGATAATAATAAATAAGTAATAAGTATATACATACATACATCACGCATATAATCCCGAAGGGGAAGGCAGGGGTGAACTAGCACCCACGCTTCGCCAACTATGTCAGGTCCCATGTAATAGGTGGCAAGCCCAATGCCATTTATCGGGCACAAAAGTCGCAGTACTTTGCTAGGTGGTATTAGAGGAACGCTGCTGCCCATTCCTCATCATTGATTTATCCTTAGTCGCCTCGTACGACACCCACGGGAGAGATTTGGGGTGGTGACAATTGTATTCTACTCTGCCGTCACCACACGGCTAATAATAAGTATATGAATATTAAAAAAATATAACTGTCAATTATGTTGGTGTAACTATAAAGTTTTAAGTAAATTATGGCTTCATGTAGGTCCATGTCATGTTTCTTTTCTAAACATTAATATATCAGCACCCAACCTATTGAATATAAATTTAGGTCATTTAAGGGCTCATGAGCACATCTAAATTTCTCACATGTTCGACATTGCATTACATAATTATAAATATCAATAATTGTTTAACTTTTTGCGTGCATTTTCCTATGCCAAGGTGACCTTCATGCACCAGACCTAATACATAAGATTTTAGACTATTAGGAACAATTATCTTATATTCTAAGAATGCCAAACCAGACTCAAAATAAATACTATTTCTCAACTTGTAATACTCAATACATTACTCGAATATCTAAAAGAAAAATCTCATATCAGATTTATTACTGGAAAGCTATGCTCCTTCAATTAAGCTTCTATCCTGACTTAAGCAACTGTCTCGGTGGCAAATTTAATTAAACCCCCTTTGTAGATGATTGATGGTATGAGATGTGGAGGAAACACATCCACGTCTGAGCAATAAATCTAATTTTTGCTTGAGTCTCTTGAGATAAAGTTGATGATAGATGGAAAAAGTGTTACTCTAAATTATTAAGGTTTTGCATCAAGCGCCTAAATGAATTCAGTCGGAGAGTAACAAAACACAAAGTGTTGGTTGGTCCGTTAAGGTGAGTTTCAATATTCTATCTATAATTAAAAGTAAGCACCAACACGTAAACAGTCGATTATTTAATCGGTTCTTTTTGACATGTATGGAAGAACTGTCAAAAATAGACGGTTAACTTTTAATCGCTTGTTTTATGTGTTTGTGAACTCGGGCAAGTTAGTTGCCGGGTATTTTTTTTTATATACGATAAATAACAGAAGATGCTAAGCAACCAAACTGTGGTAAGACTCGCGTATAAGGTTTTTGGCATATATCGGTGTTTGGCATATTAATTATTATAATCCGACTAAATCCCACGTCGCTATGATTAACCCTCAGTTGGTCAAGTTATTTTAGGGCCTGTTTCACAACACGACATTTCCCTATGTCCAGGTTTGTGGCCTGGAGTTGCCGCGGCAGCATACTTGTTCTTCGGTATGCTGCCACGATGGATGGAGCCGAGCGCGCGGGTTTTAGCCGCGACCGCGTCTATTGACGCGCAGGGTGAGCCCGGGAATGGACAAAGAAGTAGAGTGGGGGATTTTGGTAGAAGGCGCCGTTGAAGCCCTCTTCCCCACTTTACCTAGGGCGAAGAACCGGGGAAATTTTTAGTGAAGTAGTGCCGGCGCATTTTACACGCCGGGGAGTCCCACACACCCCCACGGCCCAAGTCCCGGGGCCGTGGGATGTGCGTAAACAGTCATTTTTGACCCCGTTAAAATAAAAAAAGGGCCTGTTTCACAATCGACAAGTAAGTTCTGAGTACCTTACTTAGCAGATCAATTGACTGTTGTAATAAGAGAAATATATGTCAATTGAACTTCCAAGTACGTTACCCAGCACTTACTTGTCGATTGTGAAACTAAACAGGCCTTTAGAATAATATAATATCTACCTTGCGACACTCGTTGCCATTTCATTACAAACACTTACACGTACTCCACTATAACACCCTACTAGGTGTAACACCCTATTTTGGCGCGCAAAGTTCCGTACATACCTATTTTTGCCACATTAAGATTAATTACCACTACAGGGAGACCCATGAGCTGCCCACTAAAAAGGTACGGGTATTATAAGCCCACTAGAGGTAATTAATTTCTAGTTTCAATTGTTAATTCTCTGTGGGGATAACAAGCCGGGTAACGCACCGGCAGCACTACACACGGTCTCGGAGAAAGACGAACACGGAAATTGATGTCCGATAGTAATTAATATGTTTTGTAAGGACAGAGAGAAAACTGCATTTAGTTTATAAAAAAGGAAATGGAACATGACGTCAGATTGCCACAACATGTCAAAATTTCTCCTACTTCTCCAAAAATTGCCATTAAAAGACGACCCTTTCTTCCTGAAAAACTTACTGATGATTATACTGCTATTTATAAGACTTTTAAAAAAATGTTTGCGATTGCTATTACATGGTACATAATTAGGTAGATACGAGAATATATTAATTTCCTTCACCTAGCTTCCAGGGTCACCATCATCGACTTTTGAATCGAGAGAAATCCACTGTTGAACACACGCCACCTCCAAATAAGTCCAACTCCTTCGGTTCTGAGCACCTTCACCAAATTTACTCTAATTTGTATTTTTTTATTTTCGTGCATAGGCCTTTTTCATATTCCATATCTTCCCGTGTAAGAATATAATTACTTGACTGAAAATATTTGCCGTTTATGTTTAAAGCAGAGTCTACTTTATGTCTTGGCCTCGACCCTTTTTAATCGTCGGCAAAGATAAAACATTTACTAAAAGACATAACCGTCTCCATAAGAAATTTAATATCGTACCAGATTTATCTTTAAGGGCCAAGTAAGTGCTCAGACATTTTATATAAATAATAATAATATAAAGGGCATTATGGGAAACGTCACGCCAGTTAATCTGAGAACAGAGTAGGAAAATGATGGTTATGACGGGATACGTCACAGATCATTCCTAAAACAGCAGCTACAAAAATCTCTTGATACGCTCAATATTTATACTATACGTTATACTGGTTGGATCTGCAAGTGCTGTAACCCGCGCTTGCCTTCAGTAATACTAATTTCTTTCTATGCACTTACATACATAAATTAAACCTGTTTACCCTCTTGTTTTAGTAGACTAAAATTCTTCTAAGCTTTGCGCCCTAATGTAAGAGCAAACAACGATGAAAAACTAAAATACTCTTTTGTTTACATTTAACAGTTCTTATTATCTTAAAATTAGGATCTAAAGCCCTGTTTCTAGTCTGTCATCTTGCGAACACCAGTCAGCACAAATTAGAAAATTAAAAATAGATCTAGATTCATCAGAACCTAAACTAATTATTTTAGGCAAACTTATACAGAGGGTTGCCTGAATCTTTTTCGTGAGGCCTTTTGGTAAATTGCGAATTCCCAGTACCTAATGCGGTCCCAAAATATCGCTGGAACAAATTAAAAACTTTTCCCGAATAAAGGTTTTTGAACTTTGATAGGATTTATTTTAAATGACGTCCGTGCTGATAAAGGTTCTTTGATATAATAATAATATTTGGGAACAAAGCGTTCCAAATTGTTTGCCAGTAACAATAACACCTTTGCGTCTTCTGATTGCAAAGAATAACTATATATTGAAAAAAAAAAATTAAGCAAATTATGTTTTTTAACGTTTTTAACAGAAAAAGACTTATGAATTATATATAAATGTCTTATATTATAGATGTCTTAAGCGCGATTTTAATATTACTACCAAAGCATCTTTCACAGCGAAAATAACAGAAGTTGCCAAGCAACTAAGCTATGCTAAGCTGTAGTACGTCTATCTTCAACTGTTGATAGAATGTTGGGACCCGCTGTTAGTCAACTTTTACGAAACCACTGGGGTGAGTCGAGGCTCTCATTCTAATTTCTTTTCTCCCAGGCCTACATGGAATTATTTTAAAAATCTTTGATATCTTACACGCTAATAACTAGCTTTGGACTTTGAAAGCACTAAGACCGTGACGGCAGTGTGTATGCTATGTGTAAATGAGGGTAAGGTTATTTGAGTTTCGTCCTGTGTCGTGTCTACGTTTGTATTTGGGTCCGATGTCCGCAACTTTTAGTATCTACTTTACAGCTTGGTCGTTTAGCAGGCAGCTTGTTTTTTGATTAGGCGGCTAGAAGTTTAGTTCCGTTTGGTGACGTCAGAATAGAACAGTTCTTGCGTATTATTCTTGTGTATTAATATTCGTTATTTCGTTAGCATTCCTCTTATACCACCTAGCAATAGCAACGTACTGCGACTTTTGTGCCCGATAGATGGCAATAGGCTCGCCACTTATTACATGGGACCTCACATAATTGGCGAAACGTAGGTGCTAGTTTCACCTCTGCCTACCCCTTCGGGGATATAGGCGTGATTTATGTATGTTTGTATGTATTAATATTCGGAAATCGATTTTGGTTCCTATTACTAGCAACACTGGTATTGTCGTCTTCATAACTTCACGAAGGCTGTTCGATTATAATCGGCTTTCAATACAGAATTATTTGGTTACTAGTGGTCGCCCGCGGTTTCGCTCGACTTAATGTTGGTTGTTATATAGCCTTCCTCATAAATGAACTATTCAACACAAAAATAATTTTTCAATTTGAACCAGTAATTTCTGAGATTATCGCGTTTAACTAACCAACCAAACAAACAAACTCTTCAGCTTTATAATATTAGTATAGATATAGCGTGGCGTCATGCGTCACAGTATGTGTAATATGATGGGCTGAGCACCTAAATACGATAGATGCTGAGATGACTTAGAGCGACAGAAATCAGTATGTGGAAATTGTTTTGAAAATAATTGTTCTTGTGGGTATGCAGTAAAGTCGCCGCATACTCAGCGAAAAAGAGAAGATGTTCCTCCGAGCCATGTATGCACTCGGGGACCGCGGTCCGACTGTACTTCGTCGGATCTTGTATACAGGGCGTCCCACGGCCATGCCACACGGAGGGAAAGTATATTAAATATTGAACGTAGGATATTTTACTAAAAGAAGGCATCGTTTTATTTTTAATAATAAGTAGAACTGCATTCACAGATTTTTTAAAAATCGCCTACCTCAACCGGGAATCGAACCCGCCAAATGTGATAGAAAAATGACTTGTATTTTATAATAGCGTTTGAAAGGCCTACTCATAAGCATTATTTTTTCCTAAATAACCTAGCATATTAAATGAAACTAAGATCATAAAATTTTTCATTTTATTTAAAATTTTGTTCAGGGAAATTTCGTCTGACTTGGCCATGCTTCTAACAATTAACATTATCATTTCAAAGACCTACCCATTTGAGATACGAGATTTCCGTGGTGTAAGTACATGATAATAATAAAGCGATACAGGGAGAGAAATTATCAAAAGAGTGAGAATTTGTATACAACCGAACGGATCACATTTTGAGCATTTGATAAATTAATTTTTTTTTAAATAAAATGAAAAATTTTATGATCTTAGTTTCATTTAATATGCTAGGTTATTTAGAAAAATAATGCTTATGAGTAGCCCTTTCAAACGCTATTATAAAATACAAGTAATTTTTCTACCACATTTGGCGGGTTCGATTCCCGGTTGAGGTAGGCGATTTTTAAAAAATCTGTGAATGCAGTTCTACTTATTATTAAAAATAAAACGATGTCTTCTTTTAGTAAAATATCCTACGTTCAATATTTAATATACTTTCCCTCCGTGTAGCATGGCCGTGGGACGCCCTGTATATTCTGAGTTCCTCCAGAAATAAATAGAAAGTCTGAATAATTACGAACACGTTCAATAAGTTCCTGGGGTTATTTATGTTCATTAGGTTAGTTGGGGTCGTTGCAGTATATTTCCTCTAAAATTCATATCGGCAGTGACGGCAAGCAGATCACATAAATGCCGTATAGCTGCTGACCGTAAAGTAATGCCGGAAGCTAAATGTTATCTCATTTTAGGTTTCAATTCGACAAAGCAGTTTTACAAGAGGCTTTTGCATTTTCAACTCCATTTATCTGATCTTGTAAATAGAACATTCAAAGATCGATTGGTGATTAACAGAGTTAGAATACAATTGTAACCACC
This sequence comes from Cataclysta lemnata, assembly GCA_963931975.1. Lineage (NCBI taxonomy): Eukaryota > Metazoa > Arthropoda > Insecta > Lepidoptera > Crambidae > Cataclysta > Cataclysta lemnata. Next base: position 5,693,711 of record OZ008357.1, read on the forward strand.
CCAAATCTCTCCCGTGGGTGTCGTACAAGGCGACTAAGGATAAACCAGTGCTGAGGAATGGGCAGCAGCGTTTCTCTATGTTACCACCTAGCAATGTACTGCGCCTTTGGTGCCCAATAAATGGCAATAGGCTCGCCACCTTATTACATGGGACCTAACATAATAAACGTGGGTGCTAGTTCACCTCTGCGTACCGATTTATGTATGTATGATAACACCTATCAGTGCTCTATAGGTATTATGGTTTGCTTTCGAACAGAGACATTCCCGAGTTCTTTCTATTGTGCTTAAAAGCTAAAAGTTTCCTCTGTAGCGTTCCCACATTGTAGAATGCTCGTGCAGAATAGCTCCTCTAGTGTCTGCTTGCGACCTTATTAAATTTTCACGGTAAGTGCCATCTGACGTCTGTGACTGTCGCCACTGATTTTATATAGTTCTTCAGTCGCACGGAGATGTCAAATATTGGAGACGGAAAGCCTGGAAAGAGATTAAATTGTTCTGTCGGATTTTGAGGAGAAATCTTGGCAGCGGATTTCACTGATCCAATTGTTTTTAAGACTGAAGTCTAGAACATGCAACAGAAATAACGCACAACCTGAATGCTAACATAGCCATATACATACTACGGTATTTTTATTTAGATTATTTTTTTGAACATTATAATAATGTGAGAAAAATTATTACAAAGAAAATTCACCAATTATCAAAAAATATATTATGCCTAATATACTTACTAGATTTTATCCCTTATAACTAAGAAAGTGCCCATTTTATCTTTTAATATATAAATGTAATTACGTTTTAAGAAGAATTGAGGTTAGAAAAAGCTGATTTTAACCTATACCACTCGGCTTTTCCAGCAGATGCCTATCTGCCCAGATTACGAAGGACGCGGGTTCGATTCCCGCATCAAAACTATTATTTTTCGAACTTTTCCTAACCAATTTTTTTGTGTAATTTTTTCTAACATTTATAATTAAATATTCAAATAAAAATCAAAAATAACAAATAAATAATACCTAGCATTCAATCGCCTTTTCTTGCAAGAACGCGGTCCGCCATCATGGTAATGTTTACGCATTGTGTTGGATTTCTCTCGTCGTATTCCGTTTCCTTGGCCAAGTGACTTGGCCTTATTAAATTTTCACGGTGAATGCAACCCCATATTGGAGGTTTGCCTCGGATTTTATACAATACTTCCTCGCGTCGGACCGCTGGAAAGTCTTCAGGAATAGTCTGAAGGAATGTTTAAAGGTGAAATGTTTTAAAGAAACCGCTCCTTAGAACTTATGGCATAAGTAAAAAAGAATTTAAAAAAATTATGGTCTTGATGCGGGAATCGAACCCGCGTCCGCTGCTATCCGGGTAGGTGCCTAACCCGCATCAAGACCATAATTTTTCGAAATTCTTTTTCTAACCACCAAAATCTTTGAACAATATTCATACATATTTATGTCAAGCCTTTCTCTCACAGGGTTAGGCCTGAATCACTTCTTTTCACTTGGTACACTTGGCTCAGAGTAGACTAAGGGAGATTGCCCGGTGTATACCAATAAACATCTTGGGGCACCCGAATGGTGGAGGGCAAACCATCACCAACAGCATACCCAAAGAGGGTTGGTGTCAGACAGGCGGCCGGCTGTAAAACCTAAGCCAAAACCTCGAGCGGTAGGGATTACTATAAGTACTTCAAATTTACGTTTTACAGTTTGAAAAGATACATTTGTAGTTGTGAAACGTAAATTTGAAGTACTACGGCTAGCCGACGAAGTTATCGTGGTGGCTACAAAAAGGCCCTTGCTCAGGCAAATCGGAGAGAAGTCCCGCTTCATTTCCGCATAGCTGATTGCCCCTTTTACATTCTGTAGGTAGGCATTAGACTTTTTGGCCTTTTGATTTTTTCAATTACACCCAGAGGTGATTTAAAAGCTCGCCCCCGTTTTACACTGAAATGAATCATAACCTCGGAAGAGATTTCCGTATCGATAACTTTCACGCTCGTATTCGAGGTGCTAATAACCTTTTAAAACTCTCAGGTCGTCACCCCCTCTGGTGTTTGTATGTTAAACTTTTAATATCACCATTGGACATGATTTTTCATTTCTCTATCGTATCGTTATCGAACTATAACTACCTACTACCACTATAATCCAAGACTATTCTCAATTTATCAAATCACACCATAACCAAAAATCCTGCGCCTGCCGATAAAAAGGAGTGATTTCTATAAAGCCGTGTGATGACGGCAGATCAGAATACAATTACCACCCCCAGTCTCTCCCGCGGGTGTCGTACAATGCGACTAAGGGTTTAAACAGCATCGTTGTCTGTAATAGGCGTTCGTTTGATATTACCCAGCATGATACTTTAACTTACGTGCCCGATAGATGGCAGGCTTGCATGGAACTTATCGAAATGTGGGTGTTAATTCACCTTTTGCCTACCCCTTTGGGATAAATAAGCGTGACTTATGTATTTATTAAAAATGTTGAATATTCTCGAGGTAGCACCTTAATACTCAACTAAGCGTGCGAGTAGGCCATTCTTCTTCGAGTCGAAAGCCCGCAATAGACCGTGACTGCACGCCGTGTATCACTATATCTGTAATGGTGAGCCAGATGAAGCAGATCTTCATGCTTGGGCAACTGGCAAAGATTTCCTGTGAGCGGCTAAGATGGAAAATAAATCTTTAGCCCGGTAGCTGAAATGTCGATTGCGCCAGTTCCGGGTTTGATTTTTTAAGTGATTACTGGATCAACCTATTATAGTAATAGATTATTATAGTAATAGATGGTGACGGCAGAGTAGAATACAATTGTCACCACCCCAAATCTCTCCCGTGGGTGTCGTACAAGGCGACTAAGGATAAATCAGTGATCAGGAATGGGCAGCAGCGTTCCTCTTATACCACCTAGCAATGTACTGCGACTTTTGTGCCCGATAAATGGCAATAGGCTCGCCACCTATTACATGGGACCTAACATAATTGGCGAAACGTGAGTGCTAGTTCACTTAGTTCTCTGCCTACCCCTTCGGGGATATAGGCGTGATGAGGTAAGATCTGAGTTTTATGACCTTTTATCCACTCCCTTTTGATTCATATCATCCATCACACCGTAAAGGTGCTAGTGATGAATGAATGTACAGAAAAGAGATGGAAAGGACCATGTCGAGAGACCGATGAACGGAGTGAGGGATTGGAATGACAACTTTCCAATCCATGCTTTTCTTTCTCTCAAGGTTTTGGATTAGGTTTTACAGCTGGCCGCCTGCCTGATAACAACCTCTTTGGGTATGCTGTTGTTAATGGTTTGCCCTCCACCATTCGGGTGCCCCAAGGTGATTATTTGTTTACACCGGGCAATCTCTCTTAGTCGACTTTTGCGACACCCATGGGATTAGTCGGGCTGGCACATTCCACGTTATTTTTTTCGCTCCCAGGCCAGCATGGGAAAACAGTCCCAAGTCTCAGCACGATATGCGTTCGAGTCGTTCGACCCCGCGAATGGCAGCCATTACTCAAAGTCCGTCTTACTTTTTCTCGTATTACCGCAAATATTCGGCCATTCTGCCCGAAACTCGGGCAATACCAGCAATATGTATGAGTTATTTGTATGAATGGAAGCCCATTCCGTAGGTTGTGGGCAACTTTAAACGTGTTCTGCAAATTGTTTGATGTATTGGACGTAATATCTCATCTCGTATTTGTATGCTGTTATTGCGCTTTTAGCGGAAATGTTGAAGTCATGTTTTTCTTCAATCGGAAAAGGTTTTACCTTTTCTTATAGCAGTTCGTGCGCAGTCAGGTTGCGGCTTAGCAAGGCAGACGTTTTACTGTGCCAATGAAATGAGTCGAAAATGCGGTATGAAAGCTAAACGCTTATTGCTTTTGCCGACTTAACCAATATTGCGCAGTAGGTACTATACAATTTTATACAGCTTTTTTACGTCTTTTTCTTGTACTGTCTTAACTTGTTTCGGAAACAGATAATTTGAACTGGATTTTTATTTAACACAATTTATGCGCATAGTGCTAGTTCGCCTCTGCCTACCCCTTCTGGGATATAGGCGTGATTTATGTATGTATGTATACGCATAGTAAATTCGTTTGTGAGATATGAAAGTTAAACGCCGGATTGGTCGAATGGTAAGACTGATCGGCTTGGCAAGATGGTCAAGATGTCCCGGGTTTAAATCCTTGTTCTCGAGTATAAATATTATAAATAGTTGAATGAAATACATAAACATAATATTATAAACAATCTTATATGAATAAATGTATGTTATTTATAATCAAATGGACCTATTATTTAAAACCAAAAATAAGTATTTGGACTAGAATAAACTGTTTTAATAATAAATAAGGTCACTCTGTTTCAATTAATCTCAAAACAGTTTTTTTATAAATAATTTTAAGAGGATTGCTGCCCATTATACATTATTTGACGGCCGCCTTGGTCGAATGCTCAGATTGCTGGGTATTGGCCAAGAGGAGGTATTGGCCACCATAAAAAACCTAAATATAAAATTAGAAAGCGCTCACTTAGAAATAGAAAACCTACACTTGACAAACAATAAATTACAGAACCAAATACAAGAAAAAGACAAGAAAATAAAGACTTTAACAGACATATGCCTTCCTAGCACAAATAAGAAAAAACGGAAAGTAACTAACACTTCGAAAAAAAAACCCGAATAAATCTTATGACATTTTAACGGGAAACAGCGACATATTCTTGGACAATACAACATGCATAGAAATTAAGACTAAAAAAAATAATGAGACAGAAACAAAAGACATAAAGACTAGTGAAGAGATATTTCCTTGCAAAAAAAAACTTTTCATATACGGCTCACAGCAATGTGTTGGACTTGCTGCATCAATAATAAAATCCCGCCAAACTACGAATTACGAAGACTACGAAGTAAGCGCCGTGACGAAGCCTTTTGCATCGACAGACGAAATTCTTCACTCAATTGATTGTAAAAAACTAAATAATGACTGTAAGATTGTATTATGTATTGGAGAAAATGACAAAAATTTTCTGAAAACAACGTCTGAATTATATTCTATCTTAAAAAAAATTAAAAATTATAATGTCATTGTAATTGAAATTTTTAATAATATATATTTAAATGAGAAAATGTTGAATTATAACATTAAAATGATATGTGATTATTATGATAATTGCCATTTTCTAAATCTTAATAGTAGTATGCGTTATTTGTCTAGTACTAGTAAATTAAAACAACTATCTGAGAAGATAAACATGGTAATAGATACGTTTGACTATGAACATCAATACCTTCTCACAAATAGTAATAGAAACTCGTACAATTATACTAGAGAACATTTACGAAAATCAAGTGTAAGTGTTAGGGAGAATAAGCTGAAAGGTTCCTCGTCTAGAATAATTCAAAAATCTATTTATGACTACTTTCCATTGTTGAAGGGGTCGATAGACACCAAAGACGTCCACGAGGGGGAAAATCTTTTTCGTCCATAAAATAAATACATTAACGGTCCTTCATCAAAATATTGCGGGCTTATTGAGTAAAAAAGAATTAGTAGAATTAACTCTCGATGAATTTAAAAATACAAAAACTAGCATTGATATATTATGTTTTTCCGAAACCTTTATCAAATCTGGAAGTGAAAATAATATTAACATACCTACATATAAACTAGTTGCTAACTATTCTAGAAAACATGAACGAAGGGGAGGTGTCAGTGTATTCTGTAAAAACTGTCTAGAAGTTAAAAAACTAACATTTCTACAAGAACTAGCTAGTGATTATATTTTTGAAAGCTGTGGTATTGAACTAGTCTCTTGCAAGTGCATAATTATTTGTGTGTACCGCATACCGAACTCTAAACCAGAAGAATTCTTAAATAAATTGGAACTTCTATTAAAAAAGCTTAGATGTAAGACTAAGTATAAAATTATTATTGTTGGTGATTTAAATATTGACACATTAAAAACGACAAATCATTCTAGAGAATTACAAAGAATTGTTGCAAATTATAATCTTAAACTTCATATTACTGAGGCTACACGGAAAAATGCGTGCATAGACCACATAATGAGTAATATGCCCGATGCTAAAGAACAGTTACATCATTTATTCTTGTCGGACCACAATACTGCGCAATCTTTGACTTTTAAAATTGATAAAATTGAGAGATCTCTAGACATGTGGTATGAATTTAAGAGAGATTACAGCAATGAAAACGTGCAAAAATTTTTATATTGTCTTTCTGCTTTAACTTGGTCTGAAGTTCTAAAAGAGAATAATCTAAATACGGCATTTGAAGAATTCCATAAAGACTTTCTACTTTATTATGAGCTTTGCTTTCCAACAAAAAAAATAAAACACGCTATGAAAGTTAAAAAAGCACCTTGGTTTACTCGTGGCCTTAAAAAGGCAACCGTAGTTAAAAGAAATTTACGATTTTCTTATTATAAATATCCATCTTCTGAAAATAAGTCCAAATATAATAATTACACCAAGTTATTAAAGAAATGTATTTCTCAATCTCAAAGATTAACAAATGCCAAATACATTACTAATGCCAAGAATAAAATGAAAGCTTCTTGGGACATAATCAACAATAAAATAGGACAGACAAATAAAAATAATATTCTACAAATTTTTGACAAATCTAACAAAATTATTGACAATCCTAGTGACATTGCAAATTGTTTTAATCAATATTTTCTTAAACTAACTCATACTAACATCTTTCAAATTAACAAATCAATTTTGGATAAAATTAAATTCAACAATTCAAGTATATTCCTTTATCCTATTGACATCTACGAAGTAAAAAAAATCATTAATTCATTAAATTCTACTTTTTCTACCGGTTTTGATGGCATAACAACAAAGATCATTAAATATGCAGCGGAATATGTGGCTGAAGTATTAAGTTATTTGATAAATTTATCGCTCAATTCTGGCACTTTCCCCGAAGTCTTAAAGGTTTCAGTAGTCAGACCTATGTTTAAAAAAGGCGATAAAAAAGATGTTGGAAATTATAGACCCATTTCTTTGATATCAATTTGGGCAAAAATTTTTGAAAAAGCAATGCTGGCTCGATTATTAAGTTTTATCGAAAAACATAGCTTAATAAAAAGTGAACAAAATGGTTTCCAAAAAGGGAAATCAACTACTCTAGCTACGTTTTCACTTGTAAATAAAGTTATTGATCATATCGATAAACGCACCCCAATAACTGCAATCTTTTTTGACATGAGCAAAGCCTTCGATTTTGTTTCGCATGATTTGCTTCTTCTTAAATGTGAAAAATATGGAATTAGGGGCATGGCTCAGAACTGGCTTATGTCATACCTTGTGAACAGAAGACAGTATGTTGAAGTCTCAAGTATAGATAGAAAGAAAATTAGAAGGTCCTACCAATCGGAAGTGGAAGTAAACAGTTTCGGTGTGCCACAGGGAAGTATACTGGGGCCTTTACTTTTTCTTCTTTATATTAATGATCTCCCAGATATTACTTCTTACCCCTGTGTTCTGTTTGCGGATGATGTATCGGTTATTGTACCATGCAAAAACAATTATACTTATAATCAAGAATTAAATAGAACAGTAGAAATAATTATAGATTGGCTTAAACATAATAACTTAAAAGTAAATTTAGACAAAACAAAAGCCATTCAATTTACGAACAAAAACGGAAATAAGAAAGACCTTAAAATATCGTATGAAAATCAAAATATCAAAGAAACAAATGAAGTCACTTTCCTTGGAATAATTATAGATGACAGATGCACGTGGGAAGAACACATAAATAAACTGTGTAATAGATTTAATTCATACGCATACGCGTTGTGGAAATTAGGAAAAACTGCAAACAGAGAAACAGCTCTTCAGGCTTACCATGGACATATTTGCTCAATTATGAGATACGGTATCGTTTTATGGGGCAACTCGTACCACATAAGTAGACTACTCATTGCTCAAAAAGCATGTATTCGTGCCATTTATGATGTGGACAATACGGTTTCATGTAGACCTCTTTTCAAGGAACTTAATATTTTAACTGTCCCCTGTTTATACATCAATGAGGTGTGTAACTTCGTCAGGAATCATCCAAATTTATTTCCCCGTTTCGGTGATGTTCCTCGTCCTTACAGCTATAGAAATATGGATAAATTAATTATTCCAGCGAGGCGAACAGTCTTAGGTTCTAGGAACAGTCATTCAATGGCTATAAAAATTTATAATAAATTGCCAAATGATATTAAAAATTTAAATATTAATCAATTTAGGAAAAAACTTAAAATCTGGCTAATTCAGGGTTGTTATTATAGTATAAACGAATATTTTAAAAATAAAATGTAATTAGACTATTATATTATATCTTTGATAATAATTGAACATGACATTGCTATTAAGGAAATGGACATTTTTTAAGATTTTCAATATTAATTTGTATTAATCTAATATGGATCTAATCTAAATATCTGACATTATTATAATTGACATTCCTATTATTATTATGAATTTGACATTGTATTAAAAATTTTTTGCATGCCGACGTTTCGGTAGATCACGCTTGTACAAAACTAGTCTGTAAGATCCATGTATACCGTGTTTCTTAAGCAAATAAATTATTATTATTATTATTATTTCCATTTTTATTACATTTCAAATACATACAAAATCATATTTCTAAACATTACATTTTTACAATATAAAGTATAAAAAATTATAACATTATAACATTTATTATTATTATTATTATTTTGTTCTTTTAAGTTTCTCAGCATAAGCTGGTGATGAACATTAAATAGGCTACGGGCTGCATGCACCAAGTAACCTATTTAGTTATTATTATGAGTTGTATCGTTATCATTTTGTAAAAACCGGCGAACTATTCTACAAGTGTTTAATATTGCTGCTTTCTGCATGGTAACATAACAATTTTCTGGGAGATCTAATGTCTTGAGGCTGTGGAGTAAATGTTGTGGAATTACGCCTGTGCTGGAGAGCACCAGTGGGACAATGTGTACTTTGTTTAAATTCCATATTCTCATTATTTCTTCTTTAAGTTCTGAATATTTATGAATTTTCTCTGAAATTGTTTTTTGAAGATTGTGTGTTCCAGGAATTGCTATATCAATTAAATAGGATATTTTTTTTTCTTTGTCTACTAAGGTAATATCAGGTCTATTGCAGTGAATAGTTTTGTCCGTTAAAATGGCTCTATCGAAATATATTTTGTAGCTGGAGTTCTCCAGCACAGGTTTTGGCTTGTATTCGTAGTACGGTGTTAATTTGTCAGGGAGCAATTTATGTTTAATGGCTAATTTTAGATGTATGTAATGAGCAACCTGGTTGTGGCGATGGGTATAATCATTTTGTGTGAGCATGGAGCATCCGTTTATTATATGTTGTATAGTCTCTGGTTGTCTATTACACTTTCTACATTTATCGTCGTCAGAACCAACTGTTTTATTATTATTATTAGAGGTCCCGGGTTCGAATCCTGGTAGGGGCAAACTTTGTGATGACCACAAATGTTTGTTTCCGAGTCATGGTTGTGTATATGTTTATGTAGTATATTTTCAACATTTATATACATAATTATATTAAAAATATGTTCGTCATCTAGTATCCATAACACAAGTGCTTAGGCTACTTACTTTGGGCTAGATGATAAGTGTGTGTGTAAAAATATTTAATATTTATTTTATTTATATTTATTTATTTATTACTCATCGCTATCTTTACCCTTAGTCAGGAAAGATGGGGGTGGTGACAATTTGTATTCTACTCCACCGTCACCACACGGCAAATTGTTTCCTAGGTATCGGTATATCAGCTGAAAAACCTGACCCCTAACCACGTGAGTAAATAAACGGAACAGAGTAAAAGCTTGTCAACTGGCTGTGCGAACGCAAACCATTTTTTTCCTGTCTCGCCTAGCGGCCAGTGGACAAGCTTTTTCTCTGTTCCGTTTATTTACTCGTGTGCCCTAAGTTTCAATAGAAAAACCCGATCAAACGCCTCACTTACAGACCTCAATGAGCTATTACGTCAGTGAGAAAGCCTCCATCAAAACACCCACAGCTTCAGCGGTCCAGTAATACGTGCGTAATCCAGTCTGGAACCACAGTATACCCAGAACAGTAGCTTATCTGCGGTCTGCCCCCGTAGCACGGCACGTGGACACATCTCCTCGGGTGAAAGATAATCTTTTCCTCTCGCTCTAACTCCCACTAAATCCCGAGACAAAACACTGTCAAGTGGTGGAGAGAGACTTGTCCACGCCCCCGTGCTAGGCTGCGAACGTGCCATCACCTTGTAACGTGCGATCACACCGAACCCTTATGCCCCGTATTTTAAATCAATGTGTGCGTCACAGTGCGTGCCTACACGGCGCCGAGTACAAAAGCACACATTCTAATGGGCAGCGGCCAGTTTGTATGAAGACGTATTACTGTTCTGGGTACACTGTGCCGGAACTCATATTTCTCGCAGGTAGGAAGGGCCTTGCATAATATAAGGCGTTATCCGCCAACGGCGCCAGGCGCCGGGGGTGCGGTAAATTCTTATAATTGAACCGTTACAACAGCTCTAGGAGATAAGTGAGGTGGTTTGTGTGAGGATACTTTATCCGTTCGTATTGACTACGCGTACATTTTGCTACATAGTTTTGTGGTGGATTTCAGACGGCTGTGATATCTATTGTTGGAAGCTAACTACATATTAGAGGCCTTTTTCAGTACACTTTGTAAGTATTTAATAATTATGGATTTTGTCATTGTGCTTTAATAAAAAATATTTGTAACGTATTGAATTATGGCCCACCACCCTGGCCCAGAGTTGATATGGTATTACCCACAGCTGGGGTGCGAAGTTCCGAGACCTCCACGTGGTGCACCCTGGGCAACGTCTGGTCTGACTTTCGGACCAGACGGCTAACATTGGAACAGAGGAGGTACGGCCTTTGGTCGTAGGTGGTCTCCAATGGTGGTGCCGGAAGAGGCAGCGTTGGTTGGTCGATACAGACCCTGGTGCCCTTACTGGTGCGATGGACCTCCCACCTAAGACGTGGGGGTAGCGGCGCATTTGCGCTTCGGCCACGGGATGGCCACGGCCTTCGGAGGGAGGGCAATGCGTAGACCATAGCCTTAAATTTGACGCTGAGTTTCATCCGGGCCCCTTTTGTCACTACTGTTGGAGACGTGTGTGGGGCCGCGTCGGGGCGTTTGTCCGGCGGCGTGTGGGGGGAGGAGGCCTCTTGTGAAGCCTGTAGGGAGGGAGGAGGGCCAATTAGTGGCTGTCCCCAATTGTGGCACCGAAAGGGTCGGCGCTGGCTGGTCGATGCGAGAGCCTGGTGCCTACACGGAGTCGGCTCACCACCCGTCGATGGTGTTCGCGGCGCTCGGATAGTTCGCCTTTGGTAGGGGGCCAAAGCGTAGACCATAGCCGTAAATTTTGCGCTGAGTTTACCCTTCTGGCTCCACTGTTGGAGACGTGCGTGGAGCCGTGTCGGGGCGTTTGTCCGGCGGCTGTGTGCATAGGTGGGGAGGGTTATCTCCGGGCTTGCCCGTTTGAGAAGTAAAAGTTCGTCCGCCGAGCCGGGAACAGCAGCCCGACGGGGGAACTTCTGGGGAGAGCCGCGGCGCCCCGTGATACGGGTGCTGTTGATAAATCAAACCACTGCGCCAATTCTAGTAAAACCTTATAGCTTTCATCATAAACAGTGTTTGAATATGCTATAGTAAATAAAAATGCCGAACATTCCGTTCTTGAAATATGAAGCTGTAATGGGAGTGAACCATATAACATGATTGTGATGCATTGCAGTGAAAGGCAATTACTGTCATGACTGTAAGTGCTGCAGTTAAAGTCAAAACTACTGAAGATAGATAGCCTCATAAAGTCGATGGAGTCTCCATGAATATTTATATTCTTATTGTCCTTCTGGCTTCTATGCTGGTCTGGGAGCGAAAAAATAATAAGAATATGGCAGCCCTGACTCGCTCCAAAGGTCGGCAAATGGAGATTGCCTGGTGTAGACCAATAAGCACTTTGGGGCAAACGAATGGTGGAAGGCAAATCACTAATAACAGCATACCCAAAGATTTATAATAATTTATGTATAAATCTGAAAGTAGCACCATTAAGAGGAAATCTATTGGATTGGTATGGACATGGTTTGAGAAAAAACGAAATGCGTTACTAAAAGAGTGGCGAACATAAATAGAGAGATGGAAAGGAAAATGAATACCATAAAAGAATTAGGTAATAGCAGCTAACAGGAGTGAATGGAAGAAAAAACATACTGCGCCGACCCATAATGAATTGGGATAACGGCAAGAGGATGATTGATGTTGATGAGTTTAAATAGCAAAATAAAGTGTCTCAGGCCTACTTGCACAGAGCTTATAAATCTCGGTTAAACTTTACACAGGATTGAAGCAATCATACTCTCAATGTCGATTTCCAATAAACTGACAACAATGGAATAACTTTTTAATATTTTAACAAAATAAACCCAGACTAAGGAGTTGCGGTCTAGTGAACTTTAGAGGACCTTTTAAAGCTCGAGACTGCAAAGGTTATGCAAAAGTTAGTCGCCTTGAAAGATATCTAAAGTGATAGGAATAATGACTATTCTTAGTCTTCTCGCATATCATAATAATCATCCACATAAGTCTACAGTTAGCGGATACAGCAATAGGCGGTGTAACAACGTGGAAGGCAATTGGGACCCCCATAAAACATGAAGTTGGCTCGGATACGATAATCGCCCGCCAACGCCTACCGTGCACGTCGACGGGAAAGGGCGTTTTTCCACTCGCCGGCCCGGCACCGGCACGACGCCGGCGTCGGCACCGGCCCGGCAGCCAGGGAAGCAAAAATATAATAATATTAAATGAAATATAAGGCCATGTTCTTCCACTCACCGGCTCCGGCAACGGCACGGCGTTGACTCCCACCGGTGCCGTCGCCGGTGCCGATGGTTTTGCCCCGGTTAATCTATACTAATATTATAAAGCTGAAGAGTTTGGTTGGTTGGTTAAACGCGCTATTCTCAGAAGCGACTGGTTCAAATTGAAAAAATATTTTTGTGTTGGATAGATGATATAGGCTATATAACAACAGACATTAACGCGAGTGAAGCCGCGGGCGATCACTACTGACACAAATAATTTTGTAAATAACACGTGTTCTAACAATGCTTCACAGATTCACATTTCAGTTTCATACAATTTTGTATTCTGTTCGTTCGATACATTGGCTACATCTCTAGAGAGGCTAGTGTAGTAGGGGATAGGGGATCGTCGTCTTGTCAGGTATAAATCAGGAGTGACTGGACAAGGCGTCGACCCTGGTAATCGAAGAACTAGTTATTTCACCCGGATCCGTTTTAATGAATTTCCATCGCAAAGGTACTGCTCGCTTGAATTGGAAGATTTATATCACTATCCTTTTAACCCGGTCAACCTTTTTAGGCAGGGAAGAATTTGACGGTGTGGAGCAAAAGATTGTGATCTTGTTTTTTTCTGGAAAATTCTGGAACCTATACCTACATAATAATATATTAATTGAATTATAATAAGACCTCATATGAATGAGAAAATGGCATTGGCTGAAGAAATGGCTACTGTATAGCTAAATTCCGCTCTGCCGTCACCATACGGTGTAAAAAGTTGATGGGTCAACATTTCTGTTATCTTACGAGTCATTCGTTTGTTGGTAAATCGTTACTGAACTAATATTATAGGTATGCCCCAGAATGATTAGTTTCGTGCCCGATAGATGACAATAGGCTCGCCAGCTATTACATGTGACCTAAATTAACTGGCGAAAAGTGGGTGTTATTTCACCTCTGCCTACTCCTTCTGGGATATAAGCGTGATTTATGAATGGTGGTGTCATTAAGTGGTGTCCCTTAATAAATAGTACAAAATGCTGCCATTTCCTTGTCCAATGCAAAACCGTTTAGCCAAACTTGGAATAGTTGTTAATAAAAAGTCCGCCGACCGGGCTGTTTAAAATGCTTCACTGAACTTTTTTAATATTAAATTTTGGAAGTTATTATTAAACGCTGGGGACGGGCCATTATAACATTTCAGAAATAAACGCTTGATTTTTAGCCAAATTTGAACACAGACAGTTAAATCGAATGTAATTTATGTTGGCGAAATGCCACATTATTAAAATGTAAATATAAAAATTGTGTTCATACTATTTTTATACCAACTATAGGTACTTATTGTTAAGAGTTATTAACAAAAATTATATTTAACTTAAAAAACCAATGTCTATGTCAGTGGGCATTATTCCCTCGCCATCAAACTTCTTGAGCTGTTTCAAGTAAAGGGTTCCTATATTAATTTTATGAGTAATGAATTTTTCCTCAACGACACGGATTATTCTCGACGTCAGTAGCGTTTGGTCGTATGTACCATCTTGCGGAAATGAATATCCGACCTTATGACGTCGACATTGGCTCTGCGCTTGTAATTACAGTCGACGTTAACTGTGTTCAGTGGGGTCATTATGTAAGCCGATTGTTATTGCTTTAGTCAATTACCCGTCACTCTCACTCATTGTGAATAATTGGAAAGTGTGAGACAGACGGGTAGACTAATGAATAGCACTGCAGAATAAACCTTATCCCCCTTATTATAAAACTTGGACTAAAGTTAGTCATGGTTTAAAATTGATGCTAACTATGTCTTTCATTCAACAAATAAAAATTACAGCATCAGTTTTAATCTATGACTAACTTTAGTCCAGGGAATATGTTTTATAAGTTAAATTTGGTGTATAGAAATTATACCTAGACCGTCTTCTCAGATATCAATAAAGAACGGTATGATATTAATGTTAACTTTGACGGCTGATTTGGTCGAATGGTCATATTTGGGTGTCGGCCAAGAGGTCCCGACCTTGAATCCTGGTAGGGGAAAATTTTGTGAATAGCACGGATATTTTGTTGTTCATGTAGTACATAAGTACATTTTTAATATTTATATATATATTTATTATATACATACATAAAGTAAATCACGTCTTTATCCCCGAAGGGGTGGGCAGAGGTGAATTAATACCCACTTTTCATCAATTAAGATAGGTCCCATGTAGTCGGTGGCGACCCTATTGCCATCTATCGGGCACATTAATCACAGAAGGTATATTGCTAGGTGGTATAAGAAGAACGCTGCTGCCACATTACAATGTTCTATACACATTTTATTACTACTGACGCACCTATAAATATAATTTAACCCTTGCAATTTAGGCGACTGGGGTTTATACGGAAACTTCTTGGCAAATAAATTTCCATGTCCGACTATCTCATTATAAACAAAAGGGCATTAAACAATGCGAACTTCGGACATTAATCAGTAAGAATTACTTATAGAAATGTATTCATAACAAACGCAGGGTCGGCAGTTTAGGTAAATTTTGATTTATTCGCCCAAATCGCCAATGAACTGTAAGTGGTCAAAGATTAGTTAGCAGCAGACGGTCTGAGATATGAAGGCAGGAAAGTCTACGCGAAGCATTGCCCTGCCAAAAAAAAATATCTGGAGTTCCTCTGTGCTTAGGCAGGCACGTTGCATCTGATGTCGTAAATATCTACCAATCTGTACTGATCCAGCGTGGTGGGCTGTAATTCATACTCCTCATTTTATTCCATCCCTAGGGAAAGCCTGTGCCCCAACAGTGGGCTGGTTATGGTGAAATGTTATTGAGATACCGTCTAATAGAATACTAAATGGCTATGAATCAAATTGTTTGTTAGTAATAAACATACATACATGCTCCTGTTTATTCTCTGAAGTGGTAAGCAGAGAGATTGAATAATCACATATTTCACCAGCTATGCTGGGACCCATGTTTGTACTAGGGGACGAGCTTATTGCCACTTTATTGTATTTATTAACCATTAGTAGTCTCGTCCGACACCCGTAGGAGATAGGGGGTGGTTAGTTACCACTGGTATCCATTGCGTATGTGTCTATTTTTGTATTTTTTTTAGAATTTTTGTACCATTTAATGTTCAAATATTTGTTAAAAACTAAAAAATAATCTTTTCGCTTTCCAGCTTCCTTGAAAGCTGCTTAGCCTCTGAAATAGTTACTTTAAATCGCTATAATCGCAAATTTATAAGCCGCTTTGTGTAGGTTTGTATAAAATATTTTTTAAGGTGTATCCTTTCTGCATGTTGATTTTTAATCTATGGTCATATCGTAAATCAGCTGTGCTCTGAGCTCCGTTGGCCGCTGTTGTGGAAATTGTCCACAGATAATGCTGATGACGTTTTGTTTCACGAATGACCCTTTCGTTTGCGTTTGGTTCTCTGTAATCTACAAGTACACATAGCAACAGATCAGGCTGTGTATTTTGTCCGATTTTGAACTCTGTAGCTATAAGTACAAAATCTATTAAGTTTTATAGTTTGCTCCGCCGTCACCACACCTTATATTACCTTTCTGTCTCGAAGTGAAATTAAAACGCATCGAAGTTAAAACGCATCAACACATTGTGGCTAATGCTTTTTGAAAACACACTTTTTTTATTGTGTCAGGAAAGCTACTTAAACAAAGATGTCCTTGGATGTTTCAAATAAATGTAGGTATGTGAATTTCTTTAAGCAAAGTAGGTAATCGACTCTATGGTTCCAGTGTTCTTCCGACATCGAGTAGATGTTTACTGTATTATTATAACAAAATTACAAATAATAGTCTTTTTTTATTATTCGTACTCGATCGGATCCTTTCGGCTGTTGTCTCGTGAAGATGTACTAAATCATACGCATCGTATCCAGCCAGTCAGACAATCGGATGTCTGCGCATCCGTTCGTGTCTTTTCCGATGCGATGCGATGAGAGCCGTTTGGTGAAATTTATCTATTGTGAACCGATCAATTGCAAAATTGAAAACATAAAACTCCATTGCAATATGACGCTCTCCTGCAAAATACAAAAGAAAACAAAACGTAACAATACCTTTCAAATATAAAATGTTATCAATTACAAAGTCAAAGGTCGGATCCGGATTATTTGTACATAAAGCACCACTATTTTATGATGTTATACTCCTTACTTCACAGTGCTAAGATTCATTTTTGAACTGGCATTTAGTAACTAGACTTTTGGCCAACTGTACCTCCACAATTTAACGAATAACTCTACATTTCATATGAAAATAAATGAACACAGAAATTCCTCGGCATTTCTGTAATAACACCAAACAATAAGATTGAAAATTAAATTATATGATGCATGTATTAGGGTTGTCTACTGATGAAACTTTGGATAAGCCCTGAGTAATGTACCCGCAAAGGTAATTACATAAAAAATTGTAACACCTACCTAAATCCAGCGTCTTATATACAAAACATAAATAAAGCATATTACAGAAACCGCAATGGATAAGACACGTCTGTCATGCGATACAACTTCGTGCAGTGCCATTTACTTTAAGAATATTAAGGTATTTGTTTGTAACAAATAACTGGTAAAGGTTAAGTTACATTATTAAATCTTAATTATTACAATTACGAGAGCGGCTTGCTTTTGAGCCATGTTTACAGCCTACAAAATTACAGTTACACGCGCAGAGAACCCTTATTATAAAACATTTAAAATGCATCCATCTTACGTACATTTCATTTACCATTCTAATACCAACAACAGCCCCTCCAAACACTAACCACCACTGTACAATACACAAGAGCGCAATGTACTCGTACTTCTTTTACTCATATCGCACCCTACCCGTGATGAAATTTCCATTTTATAGCGAATAAAATAACTAAAATATTACCCAGTAATATGCATGTGACATCCCTGCAGTATTCAAAGCTCGTATAAACGTAGGGCCCTCCCTCACAAGAGCTTTGAGGTGTTTTTGCTTGCAATTGGCGCTATTGTGCACTAACTCTGTAAATATGGAATTAAAGTGAATAATGGTGATTGTATTCAGAAAGACGATTAAGCGAGAATGGATTCGTAATGCCAGATCCTTAGACTCTTCGGTGTTCTTAGCATTTCATTTCATTTTCACCACGCCATGTGGTGACGGCAGAGTAGAATTCTATCCACCCAATCTATTCCGCGGGTGTCGTATAAGATGACGATGTACTCAGCGTATTGCAATAAGCATCTTGAGGCATTTGAATGGTGGAGGGCAAACCAACAAATGCCAACAACCAACTACACCAAGGTAAGTGAAGCGGAGACCTAGTGGATGGGTGATGGTAAATCCTAGTTAAATGAAAAAGCGAATAACAACGGTGAAAACTGGGTTTTAATTATAATATTTTACAAACAGAAAAGTGAAGCTACCTATCGAACCAAAAAGCAATTGTCACATGAATCAAACTTTATAATAGACAAAAAAAACATAACTATAAAAAAGGTACATTATTCCATAAAAAGGTTAAATTGCCAAACGGCTCGGCAACAGTAAGCATTAAGCAGACGGCCGATGAAACTTTTAAGCGGTATATGGATTGGAGTTGGATTGTTGTCATCTGAATTAAAAGGGGTGTGAGTGCAATGGCTCGAGGAGATCTCACTCATGCGAATTAGAACCTAGCCCTGGTTTAGAACAGTGTAGGAAGATGAGATGATGATGATTTCACATTAAATGAATTTTTGTCGAGTTGGAGTTGTACCGTCAATACACACTGCAATATGTCCGCCTTGGTGTTTTTATTGGCACCGCTGCTCTCTATGGCCGTTCCCCGGTTCATATAGGTTTTGTAAGTTATTTGAGTAACCGAGAACTCCAGGAGGATATTAAAATTTCAACTCTTTGATTTTGACGTAATTTTAAACGCGATTTCAAGAAAAAACTCATTGCAGAAAAACTTATCTGTATCAGTTAGGCAAGTCTTGAAGTTTGTATCCATACATACATGAAACACACCTATAACCGTGAAGGTGTAGATAGGAAGAGGTGAATTATTAACACCCACGTTTGTAGCCAAAACTTTTAAAATGGCTGCTGTGGGTTCATTATGCGTGAGATTTTTCAAAATCTGCATTGATTTAGCCTCAGGTGTAGATTGTCAAAAGGCCCAGTGCGAACGTAACCCGTAATTTGCGTCCGATTCATCCATTTGACGGCAGATACTATTTCGGATCGACGCGGTTTATTCACAAGGCGCAAAGGGTTCTAGAGCCACAATCCGTAATCGTTTCCGATTTCGAAGCAGGCCGATACCGGGGAGCGAAAATTGGCCAGCAACTTGGGATTCCTGTTTGTTCTAGCTACCAGCATGCACCCGTCACATCAGGAAGCATAATCGGTAGTACTGAACATTGGACATTCTACAAAACGGATAATCCCTGGACATTGTGCAAAACGGGTAATCCCTGTTCTGTACCCCAAGAACGAACTTTGAAGATTCGTATCGTAATCGTATCGAGCAAGCACTCTAAACTAGGTATTTATAGAAATGTGAAAGTTTTGTCACGGAAAATTTGTTGGAGAAAAAATCGAAACATGATAAATGATCATTGAAACCGTTCATAATAATATATATTCATACATTGAGTGCTTTGTACAGTATAAACTGTACAAGTCGCTGGAGAGCCCACAGGGGAAGAATGACATATTTAAGATAGCGAGAGCAAGAGAAAAGAAAGCAAGGGATATTGTGTATGTAAAATGTATAAAAGATGAGAGAGGCATGGTTTTGACGAATGATGAAAGGATAAAAGATCGCTGGAAGGAATACATTAGAAAGTTGATGAATGAAGAGAACGACTGGCATAAAGTATTGATACAGGCCCCTTTCAATACTAAAGTGGTAGATGAAGTTTGTTTAGAGGAAGTAAGAATGGCTGTGAGAAATATGAAGAATGGAAAGACGCCAGGGCCTGATTGTATACCTGTTGAAGTTTGGAAGTTTCTGAACGCGGATGGATGGAAGTGACTGACTTTGTTCTTCAATAAGTTGTTACAGGAAGAGACGATCCCAGATGAATGGTGTAACAGTACGCTGGTGCCCATTTACAAAATTAAGGGTGATGTGCAGGACTGTAACAACTATAGAGGAATAAAGCTCATGTCACATAGTATGAAGATATGGGAGAAAATGATAGCGAGACGAATGAGAGAGGAGTGTAATGTCACCCAGAACCAATTCGGTTTTATGCCGGGACGAGGAAAAACCGATGCAATATTCGCTCTAAGGCAACTGTGCGAAAAATACCGTAGTGCATATAAGAACTTGCACATGGTCTTTATAGACCTGGAGAAAACATACGACCGAGTTCCGCGTACAGTTCTGTGGTGGGCTATGAGAGAAAAGAGAGTGCCTGAGAAGTATGTGACGCTTGTGTCTGAAATGTATACATAGAAGAGCTAGTACGAATGTTCGGTCAGAGGCTGGCGTTACCGACAAGTTCGATGTAGCCGTAGGCTTGCACCAGGGATCGGCTTTAAGCCCGTATTTGTTCCTCCTGATTATGGATGCTCTGACATCGGACATACAGGAGGAGGCACCCTGGTGTATGCTGTTCGCCGACGACATTGCACTTGTCGGAGAAGATGCATCCGAGTTACAAAGCAGGCTGGGAAAATGGCAGGAGAGATTGGAAAGCGTTGGGCTTAAGATCAGTCGGACAAAAACTGAACACATGTTCTGTGACTTTGGTGGCCCCTCTAGTTTCTCCCGAATTGCCTTAGGTGGTGTATTCCTACCAGTTTGCTCGGATTTCCGGTACCTTGAATCGCTCTTTCAAAGCTACGGTGATATTGACCGGGATATAAGGAATAGAGCGAACGTAGGATGGATGAAGTGGCGACAGGTCTCAGCAACAATATGTGACCCAGGTGGTCATTAGACCTGTTGTCATGTATGGATCAGAGTGTTGGGCTATGAAAAAGACTGATGAAAGAAGAGTGCATGTAACAGAGATGCGTATGTTAAGGTGGATGTGTGGTGTGACACGGAGTTTGAAAGTAGCGCCAATGACTGAGAGGCTGCGGAGTGATAGACTTGGATGGTTTGGTCATGTCATGCGAAGAGATGAAAGCTATGTTGGCAGAAGAATGTTAAGTATGAACGTGGAAGGACGTAGAAGGAGAGGAAGACCAAAGAAAAGATGGATGGATTGTGTAAAGGTGGATATGATACCGAGAGGGGTGGATGAGAAATTGGTGAAGGATAGAGAGGAATGGAAGAAGAAAACATGTTGTGCCGACCGGGCCTAGAGCGGGATAAGGGCAGGAAGAAGAAGACATTGAGTGCTTTCATACGGTTACGTTACAAAACTTCGAAAAATTTGTGCTAGAGGCACGGAACACTTAACTTAACTTAAAAGCTACACTAAACTAAGCTACCCTTCATCATAAACATATTTCCAATTCAAAATTGTAACAATCAACTTAATCTAGACATAAATTGTTTGATAAAAAAATCTGATAGTTTTTGGTAATCACACATCCTAGTTTCTGTACCTACATTAAGGTTATTACTTTATCTCCTCTTACATATTATAACCGGCGCACCTACTTGTTACTTCGCTTGGAAATTAAGCACCAATTATTTTCTAAGCATGTTCTGGAGTCAGTCGTCTCGAGATTAAATCTTGTATAACAATAGACCTTCATTAATATAGAAAAGATAATTGTCTCTGGATTTCTACGGAATCTGAAACCTTTTTGAACATGAGAACACTGTGTATAATTAACGTTATTAATAAATCAAATAAGAAACTTCAAGGTTTTCGAATAAATAGAATATTTTTTTTTATAATGTGTCTGTAAAGAGCTTCTTCTTCCTGCTATTATTCCGCTCTAGGCGTTCTCGATCGCTCTTCGATCTCTTCTTTGGTATTCATTTCCCTTTACGTTTAAGCCTAACATTCTTCTGCCAACATAGCTTTCATCTCTTCACATGTCTGTAAAGAGCATTTGAAAATGATATATTGATAACTTTTTAACTGAACAAGTGTCTTTTAGAAAAACGTGGCTGTTGGCTCTGCAGTAGTGCATCTTTAGCACTGTTGCGACTGCTATTGAAATCTGGTAAAATCAAAAACATATTATTATGTGAGTCGATGAGAATTTGGAAATTGTAGGGATGCTGATTCACCTGCCCTCCCGCCGATACTCGACTCTTACGTAGCTAATCTAACACAAAGAAAGGCAATAAACAGTTATCATGAAAAAAGACGCGGCATTATTATAAGAATGTAATCGAATCTATAGATCCCGTATACTAACAGGAGCTAATCCGAATGTGTTGACCAAAACAAAGACAGACAATAAAGAATCATAATGGAAAAGGACGCGGCATTATTATAAGAATGTAATTGAATCTATAGATCCAGTTGTACTAACAGAAGCTAATCCGAATGTGTTGACCAAAACAAAGACAGACAATAAAGAATCATCATGAAAAAAGACGCGGCATTATTATAAGAATATAATTGAATCTATAGATCCAGTGTACTAACAGGAGGGTACGTGGCCCAATATAAAATCATAACTGCTCTACCTGAGGGCGCGGTGCGTCGGCGGCCTCCAATTACGACGATTTACGACCATGGCGAAGCGTTCAGAGGCGGACGCCATGGAAATAGATCGGTGGAGTCGACCGCTGAAATCTGTTGTTTTCCCCGTAAATTTCATTTAAAATCCAGAAAACTGTGAGCTTAGTTAAAATTGTCTAAATTGTATAGTCCCTATTCAATGACCTACATATTTCCGCTTTGTTTTATTGAGTAATGGGTCTCGTTGTGTCGGATTTGGGTTCGGACAATCGGACCATGTAGATAGAATTCATCATCACCAGTCCGTCAAGAGACACCTCCCTAAAAATGAGAAGATTTTAAAAATATTTCCTTAATCCAATCATTGCACATTTCTCTAAAGATTAGACAAACCTTTTACAAAGAAAATCAGGTCAGAAATGTTCTAAAAATTATAGTCTTGATGTGGGAATCGAACCCGCGTTGCTATGACGCCCAGTAAGTGAAAGGACTACGGGACCGTTCGCTACCTACACAGTCTTCCCCCTCTGAAACACTATGGACCCTGCACCCACTCGCACGGTGAATCCATTGGATGCTAATGCATATATTGGTCAACAATTCAGTCACTGGCTTAACACATATAACTTGTAGACTTACCTGTTTTTATTTATTTGTATGTCTACTTCTGAGAGAGGCAGTAATGTTTTTATAAGCTCTAATGGGGCGAAAAGGTCCTCAACTGGTGGCCGTGCATAACGAGACGCAGCGTTGGTAGGCCCTAACAAGGTAGACCGACGATCTGGTGATGGTCGCGGGAAGCCGCTGGATGCGGGCAGCGCGTGACCGATAGGTTTGGACATCCTTGGGGGAGGCCTATGCCCAACAGTGGGCGTCTCTCGGCTAAATGGTTTAATGTTGCCATTTCAAAAACTGTAATCCATTTTTTTCCAAAGTAGGTTTGAAATTACTAAATCTAGTCGCTTCCAGTGAACGCTTGTCTCAGTTAAATGCTGCCAGCAGGTACAAATTAGGAGCAACGCAGTATAAAGCTTTATTTATTTGCCTTAATTTAGATCCTGAGGACACCATAACGACCAAGGCTGGATTTTAAAAGGTTTGACTGGAGTGTTTAGGGCACATTACTTTTATGAGTTCATAAAACTTTATTTCTTTGTATTTCCCATTGTTGTAACTCCGGATTACTTCCTACAGGCTTCGTGATAAAAAATGTCTTATTTAACTTTGCTCTTACTTACACAGGAAAATGAGTCACTGTGTTATGCTAATTAAAGATTTAGACTGAGAGAGAAAGGGTACCGATGTTACAACCACATATTCTACATAATTATACCAATCTAATTACACGACTTTCTAATTTTTATATTTTTTATGTTTATCAACTTGTTGACACAATTCGCAATTGAACAAGTCAGCATTTTATGCACTTAGTCAAATGCACAATTTGTAAAAACAATCTAAAAAGGTAACTACATTTGTTCCAATAACATATACATCATAATACACAATCTTCATTTTCTATTGCATATTAACCTAATAATATACTTAATCTGCTTTTCTGAAACCATTAATGATTTCAATCCAAAAAGGACACTGCATTTTTGTTCCTATTACACATCACAATTCACAATCCCACTGCGTTTTCTATTGCATATTAACATAACAATATACCTTATATTCTTTTCTAAAGCCATTGAATGGTTCTTTTTTCAATTGCCAACGATTTCCCTCTAAGCGTGTTCTTCCGTGATTGTGCCCCACAAAGAGGTCAGGAACTCAGATGTAAAGCTTGAACATGAACGATTAACCCAAAAAGGATCTTTCCGTGTGTTTTCGCTAATAATTACCCTTTTTCTTGATGTGAAAAGCAAATCGGGTTCGTTACTTTCAATAGAGACTTCCTTTGTAACGAAGCTGTTTTGATGATTCTCACTTTGAAATAATGTAAAGCGATCCAGAGTATTTATCGGCGCCTTTTGTTTTATTTTTTGTTCCAACATTGCTTAAATCGCACCTTTAATAAAAAAGACATAACTCAAAGGAGATGTTCCAAAATGTTGTCTGGCCCATAATATATTTGTACACTTTTTCAAAATGTAGGCAATAATTTATAAAACAGTACTTAAGTGTTGAATTCCTATTTTTAATCACTTTTTTTGGCTTGGTGTACTTATGTTTAGGCCTAGATTGCAACACAATAGCCTAGCATACCGTCATGGAGGAAGGAAGATGTCACTTTATAACCTTGACGTACGTATTTTATTTGACATTACTTGGGTTACCTACCCATTACCCTACTTACAGATGTATGGGATTTTAATAGTTTTAAAAGGTTTTTAAGCCAAAAAACTACATACATTCTTATATAAATCACACCCATATCCCCAAAGGGGTAGGCAGAGGTGAACTAGCTATACATTATTTATATTTATTTGCAATTTTTCCAGAATCATTTAATTTTTTCAATATTTTGAGTCAGTATACAAATACATGGGCCATTTTGGAACATCTACTTTCATGCTCTTTTAGGTTTTTTTTATAGTAGACTGGGACGGAAGTTGTTGGCCTTCATCTCACCTGATGTTAAGTGACGATAAGGGCGGAAGATTGAATCGAGCTTCATCTGCAATCCTCAACCACAGATGGGCTGGCATTAGATAGTCACAATATGTCGGAACACAGTAATTCTGTTAACAAAAAACTTGTTACAAAATTAGTGTCTCTCCACAATATTACTCTAAGGCTTTTAAGTTAGAACGTTATACGTTAGCGACAATATGAAAATTACAGCCATATATTTCTTTATAGACATCACCACTCTTTTTAAAGACCTACAGCTGGCATAGGCCATCCCTATAGATGAAAGAATATAGGGAGATTAAGCCATAACGCTGGCCCAGTGCTGGGTGGAGGGTATTAAAGACAGGTGTAACCCGGACCAACGCTTAACGTGCCTTCCGAAGCACGGAGGTTACCCATCCAATGATCGGCCTTAGCGTATATTACTTAGTTTACGCAATCGCAGGCCGAGCGCGCTATGCCACTACGCGAGCTCCTCCATAGAGATATATTTCTTTGAAAATGTCTCAATTCCAGTTAGGTCAGTTTGCGTTTAAGGGTACTACAATATTCGGACCTCATCAAACACACTGAATTTTATTTTGCAATCACTCATAATTACTAGTATTCAGTCTAAATTAGCGACTGTTGATATTCGTTGTTGTTGTTGAATCAGAACTTTCCGTGTGGAGCTTTTTATCGTTAGAGTACACTTCGCTGCATTATGAAAACTGTTAAACATAAAAAGGACACAAATTAAATACACTCTTATAAGGCTCATTGTAAGCGGCCACGTGTCGGTTGGTACCTACTACTGTGTTGTGTCAACACACTCGTATAAAAGACCTTCGTCTTCAGACACTGAGAAAAGAGACAGACGTCGATATATATATGATTGGAAGGAATATCGCTCTTGTTGTTCGTGTATGGTTTAACAACTCTTTAGGTCTAGTGGTGATGGTATAAGCAAGTTAATGATAATATAAAGTATTGTATATTATCTTCATATAAACGGCCAGAACGCGCGGCATGCCTAACGCCTCCAGTTTGGTATGGTACAGACTTGGTACACATCCCAGCGAATGCGTAGTAATAATTTTTTTGGACAAGGCTGAGTTATAAAACCGTACTGATAACATTACGGTGGTATAAGATTACATACATACATAAATCACGCCTATATCCCCAAAGGGGTAGGCAGAGGTGAATTAACACCCACCCTTCGCCAATTACCGTATTCGCCAGTTACTCTCTGCAGTCACCACACGGCTAAGATTAGATATAAGATTTCAATAAAAAAATTGAGCTCTGTTTGGAGTATCGTCTTGACAATTACTCTCACTTAGCGCAGGGCCTTATTGCGACAAATTAGGGAAAATAATTAAAGAAATACCGCGCCGCAATACAAAATTTTGAAATGTATTTCTTCTAGAAATAGGTCACAGAAATTTCTGCGGAACAAACGATGTTTGTCCGCCGTCGAAGCTCTTTCATCCATCATTATGCAAATTTTTTAATCAATTCTCCGATTCTTGAAGAAGTTGTCTTAACAGTGCGCACGTGATTTGACAACGAAATACTCTCTTGTACTCAAATTTATGAATTAAATAAGAACAGAGCTACTAGAATTTACTAATAAATACATTAATCACGCCTTTTCCCCCTAAGGGATAAACATTGAGGTCACCACCCCTGTTTCTCTCGTAGGTTTCTCCTGTCGTACAAGTGACTAAGATCATGTTTCACAATCGTCGGATAAGTTCTGGGTAGTTCATTTGACAGTTTTAATATGAAATATAAGTAAATTGAACTGCCAAGTAAGCTATCTATCCAGAACTTAACCATCGATTGTGAAACAGACTCTAACTGCCGCACTCAGAGACGTCAAATATCGTTAATGAGAACTTACATACATACATACATACAACTTGCATACATACAAAAATCACGCCTATATCCCCGAAGGGGCAGGCAGAGGCGAACTAGCACCCACGTACTTAATGTCAAAAAATTACAATTCAAAACTAGTCGCTATTCTTGCCGGGTCTAGATTTGAATGAAAATTTTTTGACATTAACTGCCGCACTCAGGGACGTCAAATAACGTTAATGAGTAATTAACGTTAAAAAATGACAATTCAAAACTAGTTGCTATTCTTGCCCGGTCTATGGTCTAGATTTAAATGAAAAATTTTGACATTTAATACTCACTAAAGTTAATTGACGTTTCTGAGTGCGGCAGTAAATACTCAGAGTTAATTGGCGTCTCTGAGTGCGGCAGTTAGACTTACAATATAACGAGGTATAGGCAGGAACGTTCCTGGTACACCATCTAGCAAATCACTGCTATTGAAGGTCAGGTGAATCGCAATAGACTCACCCCCTATTTTTTTTTCCTGGGGTTTAATGCTTTTACGCATGCCCCGCGACTCCAGGGCAAAATCGCGGGGGTATGTGGGACTCCCCGACGTAAAAGGCGCCGGGACTACCCACTAAAACTCCCCAGGGTGCTCAACCATCTCGCATGGGCGGGGGAAAGGATAACAGCTGAGCCTTGTGCCTAACCCCCGTCTTGCGCTTGCCTGCTGTCAGGCTCCACTTCGCGGCTGAACCGCGCTTACTGCTCATAAGGCGACGGCATAAGTGAGCACCGATATGCCGTCGCGACACCTCCGAGGCTTCTGCGCGGCGGGTAAAAGTACCCTGCCCGTCGCTCAGGGCCTAAAAATTAGGGGGCGATGTTGCGGGCAAAAATGCGCCGGCGACGCCCAGGTCTCCTCCGCCTTTGCGGATCTGCGGAGGGGTCCTCTTCGCGGGTCCTCTCCTCCGCCTCCTTCGCCTCCATCACGGCCTCGGCGAACCTCCGAGTAACCTGCCATGCGTCGTCGGCTTCGGACATGGCCTTCACCAGCGCCGGCAGGGATAAGTCTTGGCCGACTGCAGCCCTGAGCTCCAACCTCTCTGCGGCCGACCTCGGGCCCTCCACAAGGGTGTGCTGTGCAGTGTCTTCCACAGCAGAACATTGGTGGCAACCCGGAGTTCGCTCTCTTCTCGCCACTTTGTGCAGATACCTTCCAAAACAGCCGTGTCCCGAGAGGATCTGCACTAGGCGGTAAGAAAGCGAACCCCGTCGCCTCGTGACCCACATCTCCAAAACGGGACGGATCGCCCTAACAGTTCTGTGGCCGGCGGACGGGTGTTCTAGCCGTCGGGACCACTCCAGTCTAGCGGCCTTCTGAGCCCTGACTCTCCACCTGTTGATTTGCTCAGGTGGGGGTCGAGTCCCGCTGAGCTTCGCTCTGGCCGTCTTCGTAAAGTAAAGTTGCCGCCAAGACGCAAGCGGCCTCATAAGAGACCGTGCGGTACGCCCTTACCATTCTTGTGGCCACAACCCGCTGCGGCCGACGCAGCTGGGAGAAATTGTGGCCAAAAAGAGAATCGGCCCAGATAGGAGCCCCATACATGGCCATGGACTTGACCACTTCATCAAAAAGTCGGCGGCACCCGATCTCTGGCCCGCCAATGTTGGGCATGAGACGGCTGAGTGCCACCGTGGTCTTCACGAGTTTAGGAGCAAGCCTCCTGAAGTGCTCCTTAAAGTTCCATCGGCTATCGAGAACGATCCCCAGATACTTCATCGTTGACTCGATGCCGATGGAAGCTCCGCCAACAATAATGTGGGCTCCTGGAGGAGGCTTCTTCCGGGGACCATGAAAGCAGATGACTTATTTAAAGCTACTGTCAGTCCTAGACCTCTGAATCTGGCTACGACCTGCGCGACTCCTGCCGTAGCCAGAATACTTGCCGCCCTGTAGGTGGCCCCTCTCGCTGTGATGAGGGTGTCGTCAGCGTAACAGAATACGCTGATTCCATTCAGTGAGGCACCACTAATAGCCCAGTTATATCCGATGTTCTACAGCATCGGCCCTAGAACCGATCCCTGTGGAACACCGCACACAACCGTTCTGCTGCCCCACCCGTCTCTGGTTGGGTATATGACCCTACGGTTCGCCAAGTAGGAAGAAATGGTTTGGCGAAGGTAGCGCGGGATACCGTTAAAGGCGAGCGCCTCTTCTATGCAGGCATGAGGCAGGGAGTGAAAGGCGTTGGCTATATCAAGAGACACTGCCAAAACTACCCTGCCTCTTGCAACCTCGTTTTCGGCTAGGGCCCTCACTTGTGCGATCAATGGTGGACCTGCCCTGGCGAAATCCAAACTGGTTGTTGGCTAAATAAGGCCCCACTTCCTCCAGATGCTTGCGTAGACGAGTGGCGATGACTCGCTCAAAAAGTATGCCAGACTCGTCTAGCAACACTATAGGCCGGTACGCCGATGGTGAGTCAGCAGGGCGTCCCTCCTTCTTCAAGAGGACAAGTCGTCCGGTCTTCCAGCAGGTCGGGAAGATCCTCTCTTCAAGGCAAGACGTTAAAAGGGCTCTGAAGCGAGACTCTAGGCCGTTAGAAAGAGAGAGGACCCACACCTTCCCTGGCACTCCATCCGGTCCGGGGGCTGTGTTCTTCGACTGAAGACGTGCCACAGCCTCACCCAGTTCTCCTACGGTCACTTCAGGGGTTGTCATATCCGGTAGTGTTGGCGCTCTACGCAGTGGCAGGGCGGAGTCGGCCACTCTGGACGTAAACAGCGCCTCGATAACCCTGTGCAGGGTGGTTTCGTCCAATATATAGGTGAGAGGCGGGGCCCAGAGGCGGAGCTTGCTCATAACGAGCTTATACGGTCTGCCCCATGGGTCCCTATCCAATGTGGACAATAGTTCCTCCCACGCACTCCTCTTCGCCTCCGCAATGCCAACGCAGAGCGCCCTCTTGGCCTGTTGGTAGATGGTGTAAAGGCGGGACTCCTCTTCTGCATCCACGACACCACCTCTACGTCTCCTCCTCCGACACCCGGTGTACCGGCGTCTGGCCGCCACACACTCCCTGCGCAGCGATGCCAGATCGCTAGACCACCAGTACACCTGGCGTTTTGGTGGTAGGACCCTCACCCTCGCCATAGACACATCGCACAAATGCGTGGATACCGAGGTAAACCACGCTGCCTCTTCCTCCGGGGAAGCCCCTTCGGGTTTTGGCGACCAACTCTCCACGATGGACGCTGCTACCAGCGTATCCCGATCCAGACTTTTGAAAGCCCATCTGGGGCCTACAACAGGAACCGGATGTTGTGGTGCTCTGTGGTTATGCTGGAGGAAGGAGATGTCGAACTGAATGTAGCGGTGGTCCGACAATGACTCCTCCCCAGCTAGGACTGTCCAATTCCGGACATACGCGAGTGTGGGGCTGGCGAAGGTGACATCAACCCTAGATCGTCCACCTCTTCGCACGCATGTGAGGACTGTTCCCCTGTTGCAGACAGCAAGCCCGCGGGACATCAACCACTTTTCGAGAACTTCCCCTCTAGCCTCGGTAATAGACTCACCCCCTATTACATGGGATCTCATCTCGTCGTGACGTCTCTGCCTAACCCTTAGGGGCGGGAGAGAAAGGGGTGATTGTACCGCACATTTTATATTATTTTTCGCTCCCAGGGGGCCTACCGCCTAACTTGATTGCTGATGATAGCGATATAGCAATGCACTGCTTACTGCTATAGAAGCCATCTTGAATTTTTAGGCAGTACGGATTTTGTGCCAAATTCATACAAAATCATTCGGTGATCATTCGTTCAAAGCTATCGGTAATGGTTTAGTGCGAATTTCATTCATTTGGTGCGAAATGACAGCATGACGTCATAAACTATAGCTTTTGCTTTAGCAATCGACTTAGACGGTAGGCCCCCAGGTCGGCATGGAAGACAATCGTCTGCAATAACTAGTTTGATTTATATAGTTTAAACGTCTATATCTTTACTGTGGCTATTATTTAACGAGCTATAATGAAGCGTTATAATTATATTAGCCAAGTTATAATTAGCCGTGTGGCGACGGCAGAGTAGAATACAATTGTCACCACCCCTATCTCTCCCGTGGATGTCGTACAAGGCGACTAAAAGTAAAGACAGCAATGAGTAATTGGGAGCAGGATTTCTCTCAAACCACCTGGCATTATAAATGTACTGCGATCTATGTGCCCGATATAATAATATGGCAATAGGCTCGCCACCTATTACATGCGACCGAACATAATTGGCGAAAAGTGGGTGCTAATTCACCTCTACCTACCCCTTCGGGGATATATATATATAGGCGTAATTTATGTATGTATGTATATGTTATAATGAAGCAATCTATAAAGCGAAAGAGAAGAGCGGAATCGCTTCCAACCGTGTCCGCACTAGACAATATTCCGAAGATAAAAAGCGGTTTAAATGGAAACTGTTTAAGGAATCAGCGGAATCCAAACGATAAACAGAAAGAAAACGTCTTAAGAGATATTTATCGGTAAAATATTCCCCCACAAAGCCGGCAAGAAACTCATAAAAGGGAAAGAATAAGGCTGCCTTTACACGTATCGATTTGGAATTGATGCATTCGGAAAATGTACAACAGGCTGCCTTGGCAACGTAAATACTAAAGTAACAAATTAATTTAAAAAAATCTATCATGTATGACAATCTATCAATCAATGTATGACAGATTGTTTTTAATTAATTGTGGTTAGAAAAAGTTCGCAAAAAGTTAACTAACATCCTGGTCTGCCGAGTGGTATAGGCATCTGCCCGGATTGCGGAGGGCGCAGTTTCAATTCCCATTAAAGACAAATTTTGTTTTTTAATTTTTCTGTCTTAAATTTTTTTATAAAGGGCCCATGGTGATTTTATTCTTTGTAACCTTAACATTATCAGAATTAAGACCCATGTTTAGATAACATGATTTTGAAATAATTATTTCGACAAAAATAAGTCAAACTCTCGCCAGATAAATCAATACTTACCTGTAGTTGTTTTAAATTTACGAAGATGATTAAAAGTTTAGGTAGGTAGGTACGTGAAGTTTGTTTGTTTCCAATTTACTTACTAAATAATTGTTTGTAGATTGAGATTCGTTATAACTTTTTAATTATCGTGTTTCCTGACAGTGAACTCTGGGGGCGAGGAGTGAATAAACGGTAAAGTCGATAAAATGACTTCGTCTTGGCTCATGGAATTGGGTGTTTTTATAACTATTAGCTTACAGAACCTAAACGAGTTACAAATTCGTAATTAATCCGGGGCCTAAATCTGTTGTAGTCAATGTAACAATATTGTGACTCAGTCGGGTTTCGCGTTAGGACAGTCTTCGCAACCGAGGGTCGGAAATGTAAGAGAATTAGGTATACAGAAAATGATTATCTACAACCTTGAAAAAAAATCACACAGTTAGCCAATGAATGTTACTTTTTCTTGAAACATTCGAATTTAAAGTGATGCTTATGGATAAATGTAAAAAAAAACAATCAAAAATCACTAAAAACGTGAAAATCGCACTTGCGTATTATGTAACAACCGAGTCGTAAGTATTAAGAATTATCAAATGTTCCTGTTACTAAAACAGAAAGTAATAATTAATACATTCGCGTATACTACAAGTAGTCATTTATTTACTGACAGACGACAGATTATCATTGAGCTACAATTCCGCACTGGGCCAGCGTGGTGGGTTATGGCCCACTCTCTCTATATTCTTCCATCTTTTGGCAAGGCCTGTCTCCCAGCAGTGACGATATTAAAGGGTTAGTAATGATGATGATAATGACTGTATAACTATGTGACTATAATCACACTACTTTAAATATGGCGACCTTGAGGGTCATTTAATTAACTTGCACTGTGAACAATTTTGTTTTTCCCCAATTAAAGAGTCGTCCAGCAGTCGCATCGCCAGTTCTAAACCAAAGAAAAGAATGTGGTTTTGTTCTGTCGAAGACAATCCATGTATCGGAACTTTACATAATGAGATGGTGAATTGTTAGCTTTGGTAAAGGGTTTATGGAGTATTTGTTAGGAGGTAGTGACAATTGTATTATACTCAGCCGTGTGATGATGGCAGAGTAGAATACAATTGTCACCACCCTATATCTCTCCCGTGGGTGTCGTACAAGGCGACTAAGGATTAATCAGTGATGAGGAATGTACTTTTGTGCCCGATAAACGACAATAGGCTCGCCATGTATTGCATAGGACCTAACATAATTTGCGAAATGTGGGTGCTAGTTCACCTCTGCCTACCCCTTCGGGGATATAGGCGTGATTTATGTTTGTATGTATGTTGTTAAGAGGTTTGCCTGTATACTGTTGCCTGTAATTTTAAGACACTGAAAGGCGTATCACTTATTAGTAGCAAGTGGTCCAAGCACCTTATTATGATGCATAAAACGAAATACCAATATTTGAGAGATGAGAAGTGGGATATTTAAGTAGTTCCTTCCTACCCCCTGAAGATACCAGAGAACATAGCTGGCATTAACATATCCGTTTTCAAAGTGATTTTATACAAGTTCTGAGCAATATATCCGCTTTATATTAAAATGTATAAGCAAATCCTCGCTGTTCAACGGTCTCTATTCCTCTTATATTATTATATTTATTTTGCTTTTATGTCATGCTTCTTCTCCCATACCTAACATATTATTATAACTTCCGTACATTAAATGTCGAGCAGCACCTCATTATGAACACCCGAGTCTCAAAATAATGTTGTCTATTTTAATAATAGTATGTACAGCGCCTTGGACTCAACATTTCGCTTATCAATGAAAAATTTAATAATCCGAAGAAAGAATTAACCAGCACAATGCATTTTAGAGGAACGAATTCTTCTGCTATTGTACTCTGGAATTAAAACAATAGTGCAGGTCTCAGTTGGTTCCGCTAAATATATCTCATTTCTTCCTTCCTGCTTGTGCGGTGTTTATTTTTTGCTACGAAACGGGTTTGCTTCGCTTTTTAACGTTCCATGGCTATTCGCATTTCGTCCGCTTACATTTTTCGCTAGAATTATTCATTGTACCCGTTTAAGGTAGTTTTTAATTAAACACTGTTCTTTTAATTTAATATTCGACGCTATCAACATTAATGCTGGCTGCTGTTAATTGAGTTCGTTCTAGATTACTGTGCAGGCTTAAGCGCTTATTGTCTCACTTTTAACGGTATTTCCAGGCATCTCATTAGAAAGACGTTCTTCTTCTTCTTCTACCTGCCCTGTTCCCAGTATATCTATATCTGAGGTCGGTGCAGTATGTTTCCTCTTCCATTCATATCGGTCAGACATCTTCAAGTCATCCACTCCTATTTGATTCGTGTCATCCATCACACCGGCAAGGTGCTAGTCATGAACGAACGTCTAGAAAAGAGACGGAACGGACCCTGTCGAGAAACTGATGAACGGAGAGAGTAATTGGGATGTCGACATTCCAATTCATACAGCTCAAGGTTTTGGCTTAGGTTTTACAGCCGGCCTGCCTGACACCAACCCTCATTAGGTATTTAGACAAAGTTAAACAAACAATAAAAAAATAACCAAAACACAAACCGGTGTCATAGGTGACATCAATAAAAAGGGAATCGATGGTTTGATGAAGTCTGAACCATATGGAAGGAAGAGAAAATATACTGCGCCGAGCTGAGAAAAAATTGGAACAGTTAGTTCTAGTAGGTATAATACTACGTGTCATGATTATTTCCGTACCTGATATGCTCAGAGCACGGTTGTGGTATGAGACGACAGACTCTACTATACAAGATCCGTGGAAGAATAAGCTGTCGTGAAAATTATATTCTGCTCTGCCGTGACCACTCATCATCAGCCGAGAGACGCCCACTATTGGGCATAGGCCTCCCCCAAGGATCTCCAAGCCAGCTGCCCTTTCCAGATGTTCGGTCTACCTTGTAAAGGGCCTTGCCGTGACCACATGACTATAAAAAATATCAGCTAGTAACTGAAGTTCTGAAGCAGTGAGTTATTTAGCGTCTGCAATAGCTTCAAGAATTTCGGCTTCGTATTAAAATATGATTTAAGCCGAACTTTTTCAAGTGTAAATTTTAATGATGTTTCAGCCGTAAATGCATCGGCGGATATAATGGAAATTCGGGATAAAATGTCGTTTTCTTTTTTCGTGCCGGATCTATTT
Organism: Cataclysta lemnata; assembly: GCA_963931975.1. Taxonomy (NCBI): domain Eukaryota; kingdom Metazoa; phylum Arthropoda; class Insecta; order Lepidoptera; family Crambidae; genus Cataclysta; species Cataclysta lemnata. The sequence continues at coordinate 5,728,838 of OZ008357.1, forward strand.
CCATTATCTCCTTTCCAATTTTCGGACGGCTATGATTTATGAGTTTAATTAACTTAAACGCTAGTAAAGGTTCGCTTTCATTGTTCAATAGAATTCCAATTGAATAAAGAAAATTATTAACTGTCCTTGAATAGATGTGCCTATAGTATATCCAAAAATACAATTTGATAATAAATGTTACTTTTGATGTTTAAATAATACATATATTACTAACGAATAAAATATATTAAAGAAATTTTCAATAAGTAGGTGAAAAAAAGTACCCTAATCGATTTTTCCAGAAAAAGCAAAAATTTAGCTGTAAGTATTTTGAATTGACGTTAATAGTTTGTAATAAACTAAGGCTGGAGTTCACCAACACCAAATAGGTAAAAGATAACCGTCAGGTTTTTACATTTTATCGTATGGAATAACTGTCAAAAACTAACGATTATCTTTTTATCACTTGATTTACGTTTTGGTGAACTCAAGTCTTATAGTCATTTATTGCTGTAAGCTTACTTATCAATAACGTTTCTGTTTCGTTCGGTGACACATTATGTATTCTTTTCTATGTGCCCTGCTGCTGAGGACAAGTCTCCAGAACCATCCATAAAAGTATATTCACAATTTCACACCAACCGCTCCCATTGCCTTGAAACTTTGTAACCAGAACATGAAAGACGAAAAGTGAAAGTTTACCGCATATTATGATTTTATGGTTCTTGTGAGACGTGAGTGTCGAAGTTTTTTTCTATTAAGACATTGTAGACGACGGAACTGTTACAAGGGACACGTGTGAAGTAATTCCGCGTTGGGGGGATTCGTTGAACTTTATGAAAATCTTTTTTTATATGACAATTTAAGAATCGAGGGTTAGGACAGCATTGAGTAATGGGCAGCCGCGTTCCTCTTATGCCACCTCCGATATATGGCAATAGGCTATACATGGGACCTAACCGAATTGGCAAAACGTGGGTTCTGCCTACCCCTTCAGGGATAAAGGCGTAAATTATAATTTATGTATAAAACTCTTATTTATATGACAATTTAAGAATTATGCTTGTACACTTTTCTATTTTTTTCTATTAAGGAGGAGCTCGCTAGCGCAGTGGCACAGCGCGCTTGGCCTGCGATTGCGTAAACCAAGCAATTTCGCTTAGGCCGGTCATTGGATGGGTGACCAAAAATTTATTATCTTGAGTTCCTCCGTGCTTCGGAAGGCACGTTAAGCCGTTGGTCCCGGCTGCATCTGCAGTCGTTAGTACCCACCAACCCGCACTGGGCCAGCGTGGTGGGTTATGGCCCAACGTCCCTATATTCTTCCATCCATAGGGAAGGTCCGTGCCCCAGCAGTGGGGACATTAAAGGGCTGGTGATGATGACTTTTCTATTTGAACTTTTCTTACAAAGATTTGACCCGCCCGGATAGCAGCGGACGCGGGTTCGATTCCCGCCTCAAGATCATAATTTTTCGAAATTCTTTTTCTAACCCCAAAATCTTTGTACTAATTTTTCAAACATTTATATAATGTTAAAATTAAAATCGAATAGTTTATAAAGCAAACCCAAGCTTAACCGAACGCACGGTATTTGTAAAAATATCTGCTTTGGAATGTTTGAAATTTATTTCTACATTGCGAGGGTACCCGTTGGCTTACAACGTGAAGTGTAAAGGTTAGAGGAATTTCGGCAAGTTAATTAGTGTCTTGGGTGGCCGAGCGGTCAGGCACCTGCCCGGATAGCAGCGGATGCGGGTTCGATTCCCGCCTCAAGATCATAATTTATCGAAATTTTTTTCTAACCCCAAAATCTTTGTACTAATTTTTCTAACATTTATTTAATGTTAAAATTAAAATCGAATAGTGAACTTTTCTTGTTTGATGACTGACTAATGAGTGGTAGAACGCTGTAATTATCCACCGATGTAATCTATTTGTTTCTTTTTTCTTTATATTTTGCACCGATATTTATCGCAATAGGCTCGCCCCATAATCTCGTGTTAATACACCTCTCATCTAGGACATAATAGGCGTGATATACACATGTCTATGTATAACTAACATTCCAACACCGTAATTGGTACCATCCGCAACAAAACTTGACACCCAAAGGTGGCGATAAGCAAAAATTGCAAACAGCTCAAAAAGCTATTACGAGGAGGTCGGTGCAATTCGCGGCTATTCCACCGTGAAAATCGCCAGCCAGTTTACAATAAATCCACACGGCTCGTACCAAGAAAACTCGATCTTAGTGTTGTTCGAATAAGGGTTAATATTATTATCTATTAGTTTTTAACGTTTAAAAAAAACTTCAATTCTCTCCGTGGCAGTGTAACTCTTCCAAGGAGATGCCTACCGTGGATAAATGCTGAACCCGGTAGATGCTGTAAAGGCCTCTCGGCCTTTGAAATTAGCTTTAAGCATTATCATTCTATGGCCTTTATTTATTATAGCCTTAAGGAAATGTAGTAGGTAAGTCCTGTTTCTATAATACCTGCTTTAAAATAAATAAGTCACGCAACTTTTTGGGAACGCATTCGTCACTCTTGAGCAAACCCGATGGGCACATTAAAAAACCAATATTATGCCATGCCATACAATGTTTTTTATTGGAGCTAAAGACCACTCGACGCAACGAAATTGTCCCGTGAAAATATATTGGAAATCTCTCGGCGGGTGCAAATTGAAAATGCAGCGGCGTTGGTTATTGTTGGCGCCGTCACGTTGCAATTTCGGAATCAGCTACGGAGCTGCTGGTAAATTTTAAATGCCCTACTGTATTTATGAGAAGCTGAAATGAGAAAAGACTTTATTCCACTCGAAATATGGTACGTGCCATATTCTAAGATTAGATGTTCCGAACTCTCCAATTCAAATACATTAAAAAGGCGACTTAGGGTAAAACAGCAATGAGTAATGGGCGGCAGCGTTCCTCTTATACACACATACATAAATGTGAACTAACACCCACGTTTCGCCAATTATGTTAGGTCCCATGTGGCGAGCCTATTGCCATTTATCGGGCACAAAAGTCGCAGTACATTGCTATTGCTAGGTGGTACAAGAGGAACGCTGCTGCCCATTCCTCATCACTGATTTATCCTTAGTCGCCTTGTACGACACCCACGGGAGAGATTTGGGGTGGTGACAATTGTATTCTACTCTACCGTCACGTCACGTTTACGTCACGTTCCTCTTATGCCACCTAGTAATATAGTTCTGCGATTTCCGTGCCCGATAAACGGCAATAGGCGTGCCACCTATTGCATGGGACCGAACCTAATTCGGGTATATGTATGTCTTAAGTAAATCGTTGACTTTGATTTTTAACAATGTGTATTGTATTGTTATACTGAACTATTCTGGGATTTCAAAGGTAGATAACTTGACTGTCCATTCAAATTCATTCAAATGCAACTTGAGCATTAGCCAAAAAGTGTCATAATCCTAAAAGTAGTACCAAAATTAAAAGTAACAGACAGTTTTGATTTTAATTTGAACATTAAATAAATGTTAGTAATATTACAAAGAATATGGTGGTTAGAAAAAATTTAGTACCGTTGGCTTACAGCGTGAAGGTTAAAAAAATGTCGGCAAGTTAGTTTATTTAGCGTCTTGATTGGCCGAGTGGTTTACGCACCTGCCCGGATTGGAGTGGACCCGGGTTCGATTCCCGCATCAAGACTATTTATTCGTACTTTTTTTAGTAACCATTAAAAGCCGTGTGGTGACGGCAGAGTAGAATACAATTGTCACCTCCCCAAATCTGGCCCGCGGGTGTCGTACAAGGGTGTCGTACAAGGAGACTAAGGATAAATCAGTTATGAGGAATGGGCAGCAGCGTTCCTCATATACTACCTCGCAATGTACTGCGACTTTTGTGCCCAATAAATGGCAATAGGCTCGCCACCTATTGTAATATTACATGGGACTTAACATAGTTGGCGAAACGTGGGTGCTTGTTCACCTCTACTTACCCACTCGGGAATATAGGCGTGATTCATGTATGTATGCATGTATATTAAAAATAGCTTATTTTTCGGATTTGTCGCCCTCCGCGCTAGAATGACTGTAATAACTATGCACGTACATGTGTCTGACAAAGAGTACTTAAAGTCCGGCTTGCGGGAAATCGATTGGAACCGGACGTTGATCATTACCGATGAACAGAATCGTACGTTGAAAACATTCAAGGGCTCTTAGCGCAAGAGCGAAGTGAAAATATCGATGATTTTTTAAAATATATTTGGGACATTTTACGGCTTTCAATTAAGATTGTTTTCCAAATATTTACGTTTAAATGTTAAATGAATGAGTAAACAAGTACCTGTTCTATGATTAATAGGAAATATCAATAACAACAATCATGGGAGTATGTGATGTATAATAATCGTTAACATTTTATCTCTCTCATTATGACGGCCACCTTGGTCGAATGCTCAGATTGCTGGGTATCGGCCAAGAGGTCCCGGGTTCGAATCCTGGTAGGGGCAAACTTTGTGATGTCCACAAATGTCCGTTTCCGAGTCATTGGGTTTATGTAGTATATTTTCAACATTTATATACATAATTATAATAAAAATATGTCCGTCATCTAGTATCCATAACACAAATGCACTACTTACCTTGGGTTAGATGATAGGTGTGAGTGTAAAAATATTTATTTATTTATTATTATTATTTATAATTGTCGTTCTTCGGGGACATAGGCGTGAATTATGTATGTATGTATGTATTATTGTCGTACAAGCGACTCTTCTTCTTCTTCTCCCTGCCCTGTTCCCAGTCTATCTGGGGTCGGCGCAGTATGTTTCCTCTTCCATTCATATGTCAGACGTCATCAAGCCATCCAATCCCTTTTGATTCATATCATCCATCCCACCGTAATGGAGTTAGTGATGAATGAATGTATAGAAAAGAGACTGAACGGACCATGTCGAGAGACCCATGAACGGAGAGAGTGATTAGAATGACAACATTCCATTCCATACTGCTCAAGGTTTTGGCTTAGGTTTTACAGCCGGCCGCCTGCCTGATACCAACCCTCTTTGAGTACGCTGTTGTTGGTGGTTTGCCCTCCACCATTCGGGTGCCCCAAGGTGCTTATTGGTCTACACCGGGTAATCTCTCTTAGTCGACTCTTACGACACCCACGGGATGAGTTGGGGCTGGCCTATTCTACGTTATTTGTTCGCTCCCAGGCCAGCATAGAAGACCGTCGTACAAGCGACTAAGGGTAAATATAGCGATGAGTAATGGGCAGCAGCGTTCCTCTTATACCACCTTGCGATATACTGCGATTTACAATAGGCTCACCACCAATTAACATAGATAGAACCTAACATAATGGGCGAAATGTGGGTGTTTATTCATTCAGGATGAAATAGGCGTTAATTATGCATGTATTAAGGTCTGTTAAAAGCCACTTTACAATATTATTAGGTCTAGTTCATGGTTTTGTCTGGAAACACAATTACTAATCCGCTGCTTGAGCCAATCAGCCTTAATTTCTTTCGGAAAACTAGCCTGGGAAGGAAGCTTGGGTGAAAGTTCAGCTCGATGGAGCATTCAATTTCAATCTGTCGCACTGATCGGGCATTCTACAAAAAGTTTTTTGTGATAACTTCAATATTGACACAGATTTATATTATATTTTTACTGTATGATTATTGCATGTATGTTACCTAAATAATATTTTGTCGTCGCAGAGTAAGCATAAGTCCAATGTTTTTATAAATTACTTGAAATGCTTTCACGAACTAGTCTAAAATAATTTAAGTCTTTAAAATAAACATAAATCTACAATTTGAAAATGTATTTTTAAAGTTTTATTAACATAAGTCTGCAAAAATAAAGATAAATGTATAAATATACATGTCCAGGCAATACAACTTAGTATCATCGTAGACAGACGACAAAAAACGAAAGCCCTTTCTTCGAATAGAAAAAAACATTACGCTCCGCCGCCGGCCTCGCACTTAATCCTCATCGGCTGGCTTCTGGTTTATATCCACAAATAAACCTTCCCCCGTCTGGATTCGATCAGGCTGTTTTGCTCACAGCGAATTCGCACTAAAAGCAATTAGGGAAATTATTTGAAAACACCCCCTCACTTACGTAGATGAATGTATTTAGCAGAATGCCGACTATCTGTGGAGAGAAACACTGCAGTTTATGCATCATCAGATTGTCATAATTTGGTGAAATAATAATTACTATGAAGTCGGTATAAATGACTTTACGTGCTTGGGAAGGCACGGTAAGCCATTTATACCGGCTGTATCTACATACATACATAAATCACACCCTTCTCCCCCAAAGGAGAGATGTTATAACACCCTTAATTCGCTTAGTAGACTTGTACGACACCCCGGGAGAGATGTATAAATCACAGTATATTGCCAGGTGGTATCTTTACTCTTAGTAGCCTTGTACATCACCCGCGGGAGAGATGGGGGTGGCGACAATTGTATAGCTCCATCGTTACCACACGGCGGCTATGATGATGATGGGGAAGGTAAATAATGATGATGGGGAGGGGAAATAATCAATCAATAATTTTGCCTTTTCTGTTCTGCATTTTGTTTGAAGGACCTAGGCTATTGGCTAATAACATCTACCGGTTTTTATGAGAAACGCGAAAACCTTGAAGGTCCCTCAAGACATTCGAGCACTCCTTGAAAGGATTTCTCTCCTTCTCCCCAGGGAGTATCGAAGGGGAAAGAAATCACGGCCACGGTATTATTTTCTAAAAACCAAACAATCAATGCAGTTAAAATCGTTTATTCGTCTATCTTTAGAATTAAATCTTCACACTTGTTATATATCAAACATAATCTGGTGTCAGCCACACATGTTAATTTACATTATCATTACAAACCTGCAGAAACCTGCCGCTTTTCATGATTTATATCGTAGTCAACCAACGTGAATCATATCGATTCACGTTGTTTGACTACGAGTGCTATGGAGGAAAAACGTATTATTTTATTTGCACAGAGATTTTTAGTAGACCGGTGGCTACCCATAGAGCCATAAACGACAGTAAGTATTTATAGGTTTAAATAAAAAAATCCTGACTGTCAGCTGAACACAGACAAAGACAAAAACAGAGACACAAGTAAGATGTCTAATCAATTTAATCGACAAATTTCAGATTAAAATCAAATATCAATGACTTTCGATTTACATAAAATTCACACCACCATTCAATCATGTACACAATTAAATATTTGGCACACTTCAACTAGTCTCTTTACATAATACTTGAGTTATTTTACAAATTTACTATTAGGTACACTTTACCATAAGATCCTATGGGTTTGTAATACAACCGTATATTTTACATACAATACATTACGTGTCGCAACTTGATTACTAATATGGCGCAAATTATAGCAAACAGTGTCGTACAAAAATAAATACCTGCTACAGCTATCAAAGTCCATACAAACCTATTTTAGTAAAACCAAATAGCAACAAAAAAAACGATTCAAAATCTGTATAAGATTCTTGTAGCACGTTGCATAATGTTAAAAGCAAAACATAAATAATAATTATTAATAAATAAATAAATTATTTTATCATTTTTTTATTAGTAAGATGAAATTGAAAATTTCATAATTAAATCCTTCTTATTATAAACATCACTACTTCATTACTATAAAAAAATACAATAATAAACGGTACAATAATATCAACATCTTTGAGCAAACATAGATAATACTTTTGACACAAATTCTAATTTAAAAACACTCGTTAAAAACAATTGAATTGAGCAGTATGAATTGGAATGTTGTAACTATCACTCTTTGCGTACTTCACTCTCTAGACATGGTTATTTCCGTCACTTTTCTGTATATTATGCACACCTTTCCGGTGTGATGGATGATACTAATTAAAAGGTCATGAATAGCTCGATCTAACCGATATGAGGAGAAGAGGAAATACATGGGTAATTGTGTTTTCTTTTCTATTCATATACCTGACAGCAGAGCAGAAAAATGAGGTCTAGATAAAAACAAACCCTGAAAGGTCATAATTATTTAACCAAGTTGGACATCCCTACTTTAAATCGATTTAACACAAAAGTGTTTTAACACTTTCATATTATAATATATATTATAATATAATAATTTTTTTACAAAAACCATGGATGTGTATTTTACAATTTATCTAATGTTTTTGAATTTAAATTTATTCTTATACAAAAGATCCATTCAATATGTAGTATGTAAATAGTACGCTAACGTCAAACTGGAAAAATAAGGTTTTATCAAAAACACTTACAAATGAAATTAATTTTATAAATTATAACAAACAAAATAATACGGTTGGTAAATAAAATAATTTTCTGAAAAAATCTGTTAAAATATGGATCACGCATGTTAACAGTTTACAAATTTACATACTAATGAGGGTTTTAAAACCGCTTACGTAGTACCACGAGCTAAGGGTCATTATATATAATTAGGTATCGTGTATTAACTATTTAAAATAATTAACAAATATGGTCAGTCATTTTCATTACTTCTTACAAAATTTTCCTTTATTTTTCGTTACATCATCTAGTTTGCATGTCCTATTAATCTACGAGGTTTGAGATAGCTGATAGTATAAAATATTGTTACAAGCATCTCTTAATGTAGGGGTAAAAAATTGTATGATTATCCAGCGATACTTCTAACGATATTATAACAACAAAGTATTTTCATGAATATTTAAAATCATGGTTTAATACCACGTTACATAATTATCACTTTAAAACTTTGCGATTTTGAAACATACGAAATTCGTAAAGCAAGGAAGGTAATTGTACAGTCAATAACTCAACCGACTTCTCCAAAATTAATTGATTTTCCACCTCATATCTATCATCAAATCATTGCGCATTAAGACACTTTTGTGTAATCTGAATCTGATACTGGATGAGCACAACTTCAGTATTAGTCTTGACTGTACAAGGAAATGTAAAATTTCCGTACCCCAAGTAACCAAATGTTGCCTGCAAAAATCAAGGTTTACAACTATCAAACAAATTATCTATAGAAATCAACTTGTTAAAACTTTTGGCATTTACATTTGAGTCAACCTCTCAGGTTCCCTTTCTTCCCTAAGCGTATAAACAGTCCGACGAATCGCACCTCCGTCACACCTAGACCCAGAGATGTGATGCAGTACTTCAGGCAACAATTCTCCCTCGGAATTCAGAATCGTCTCATCGCTCAGATTTCCGCTATCGTCACGTCAAGACCGGTGAAGGAACTCCGCCGTCAACACCTTTTGATTGGTCGCCTTCAGAATTTTCTCATGATGCCTCAACCGGTGGACGATCTCATCGTGTAGCACGTTGAAGCACATTGCGGTCAATGCTAGCCCAGTCATGATATAGATGGAGCAGAACCAAACTGTGCCTGTTGAGGCGCCATTCTTCTGCGTAGCACCAGGAGCTAGATGTCCGAAGCCAATTGTACTCAAGCTCATGAAGCAGAAATAAACACCATCTATAGGGCTCCAACCTTCGAGTTGGTACAGCACTAGTGCACCGAAGAAAATGTATGTAAATATGGCCGCGAGGCAAAGTGATACCGGAGCGAGAATCGAGAAGCCTCTCAGTGATACCTTCGAATCTGTGTCAGTGCAGCTCATTGAATCACAATCTCTGAGGAAGCTCAGACCTGCATTTTTATCTTTCATTGAATTGGTGCTGACGCTGTGTGCCTGCGAGGCCGATATTATAGTCCCTGAAGGCGATCGGACATAGTACGGTTCTTGGAGATGCAAAGTTTGAGTTCTGTAATCGTCCTGCCTTCTCACTTTCTCTTTGCGTTCTTTACTAGCCATGGTCCGGTCATCTAGACAGCAGTATCCGCATTTAGTGCAGAGACAGCAACACAGTGCTCTACTGAATACGCTTCTCGATAGCCTTGATAACAGCGCCCCAACAACAGATAGATATAGAAGAGTCAGTGGAATACCTATGACAGCATAACCAATGGTAACAGCTTTACCTAAAGCTGTTTTAGGAGCGACGCTGCCGTAACCTGTAAAAGAAAAAAATTCTTAATATATTGCAAACAGTAGGTTTACCGTTTATTAGACTCATTGGCAGTCGGTTTGGTCAAATGCTTGTAGGGTCAAAACTTGACATTTATTCTCCAATCATGTTTGTTTAAAATAATAATTATGTTAAGGGCCTGTTTTACAATCGACAAGTAAGTTCGAAGTTACAACTGTCAAATGATCTGCGAAGTAAGATACTTAGAACTTACCTGTCGATTGTGAAACAGGCCCTAAAGATTATATTTTTAATTTTTATGTACCTAATTATTATAGTTATTCGTAAGCTCTTTAATATGGGCTAGATGGCTATAATTATTAAATACATTTATACATACATACATACATAAATCACGCCTATATCTCCGAAGGGGTAGGCAGAGGTGATCTAGCACCCACGTTTCGCCAATTATGTTTGGTCCCAAATAGTTGGCGGGCTATTGCCATTTATCGGGCACAAAAGTTACAGTACATGTGGTATAAGAGGAACGCTGCTGCCCATTCCTCATGACTCCTTTATCCTTAATCGCCTTGTACGAAACCCACGGGAGAGATTTGGGGTGGTGACAATTGTATTCTACTCTGCCGGTACCACACGGCCAATACATTTAGAAATCTTCAAAATACAAGTAATTACCTATAGTAGTTAAAACGGTAAGCGAATATAAGAATGCTTTAGCGAAGTTCCATTCGTAATCGTCTACCACCAACGCTGGCGCTGACTCCAACACTCGAGCTCCTCCATATTGTGCTGACACGTCAGCCGCCACGCGAGCAACCAACTTTTCTTGAAACCGAGCTATTTCTTGTGCAGCTAACCTCGTCCAATTTTCCTTATACAAAATATTGAGCGACACAGTGATCTCCCAAATGCTTTCGACGGTTTGCGATCTCAATTCTGCACTTGCTTGTGATATGGTTCCATTCAGCTTAGGAGGTTGTGGTTTTTGGCTCTCGTTCGCTTGGTAAGAGGTTGTAGCTAGAGTTTTCTGGTGTATTTTGGCCGCACTGCCCTCTATTGCCAAGAAAATGAAAGCACCCAGTAGAGTATAAGCCAGCAGCAAAACGAATATGCCCAGATTTGTAACACATCCCGCTATCAAGGTTTTCTTCTTGCTTTTCTTCGTCCTCACGCATAAGCAGCACGTTGTCACTATGTCGTCATCTACTTTGTAATCTGTCTTTCCATTCTTCTTGTATTTGCCGTTAACATGGTTCTTTTTCTTATTCTTGTCCATGTTCGATTCCAAATAATTTATCGGCAATGCATCGTTGGTTACTCTTAAGAATATTGAGATTAAGTGCCGCAGAAAAGCACCATCTGCGAAAGAAAATTCTGTATTAGCGTTTCGAACATTAGGGGAATAAATACTGGCAGCGATGTTTGTTTGGTATTTTCTCGAATTGTGCAGACTCTCTCAAAACGGTCTGACTAGAAAAAGGCGGGCAGATGAGAAAGGGAAAAGAGCAAAATAACCCACGAATTAGAATACGATATATACTTATTCGAATAAACTACTCAAACAGTCGTGAGCATTAATATGTAGAAGCTCAGATGGGTTCTTTATTTCGTGACATTACGTAAGTATTTAAACTAGAAAATAGTAATCTTATTATATTTAAATTTAACTTTTTTATTGACATAAGGAGTTACAAATAATGGACATTTAAGTACATTGATATAATGCAAAATTTTACAGTGTTATTTTATTAAAAAAAAAGCCCACAACCAACAGTCTAAAAAATAATATGTTCGGCAATCCGGAATATGTACCTGATGCGTAAAATTTCTTAGACTAGACACAATTTTATCGAATAATATTCTAACCTATTTTTCCAACATTTCATGTTGAAACTTTATTGTAAGTTAAACTCAAACAAAGTTTGTTTAGGCAAACGTTAACACAGACAATTTGAACTAGTTGTCGAAATTGGTCACAATAAGGGCCAAGCCATTTTCCAATAAAGTTCAATAACAAAGAGATATTGCCAAATACCACAATATAGAACTAGCTCACGGAAATATTTGTCTGCAATACCCGAACTTCCTCCGCGCTTATTCATGCTCGATAAGTTTTATTCGAAACAAAAACAATCCTCGTTATAGGACACATTGCGTCGAACAAAAACCGTTATTATGTCTGGTTTCGGTCGCATAAGTCCAGACCTACCAGGGCTGTTGCACTAACAAGGCGAGTTGAAGAAAATTGTTAAGTCTGGATTTTAGGTCCATAATAATTGATTGAGAAAAGAAAAGAGAAAAGTTTTATTCGGGATTTAACATCTTTAAAAGTTGATTTGTTTCAAAAAAGCCAAAGCGTTTCTATTATTTGAGACTTAAAATACTCATTACAGAATGTAATGACTATTTAAGCTAACTGTTGCGAAATAAAACTAATTCCTTGCGATAGCACTACTATATTCGAGATGAAAATATAATATTTAGAAAATTTACATAAACTTAAAAGTATTAATCAACAACTAAAACCGTAACTTAGCAACCGCTCTATATTTTCCGTGACATCCTCCGGGGAAGGAGAAACCGGAAGGTTCACCAACTAAAAACAATCAACGAAACGGCTGGGTAGGTTTACTTTTCTACCAGATCTTGTAACCGTAGTAATAGGCCTTTCAATATCGTCATGTCGGTCATAAGCTATCTCTAGGGGGTAAAGTCGTTGCAAAGGTCGTAGTCTTTCACCAGACGCTGTCCGAACCTTTGCAGTCCTAACGTACCCGTCACTTCCTTCATAAACCTCAGTGACAATAGCCAAAGGCCACTGAATCCGTTTCGCGTTTTCTATCTCTAGCAGAACTACATCACCTACTTTGACTTCGTGTGTTTGGTGTTGTTTGCCTTTGTGAATGAGGTTACTAACGTATTCGCTTCTAAAACGCTTACGAAGATCTTCGCGAATCTTTTGACAATAAGAGCTCCTGACATTTAATGATTTACTATCTATGATATCTAAGTCAGGAACACTGTGCTCTACTAAAGGTTGAATAAACATTGCCGGTGTAAGTGGTTTTAATTCATCTTGACTATTTCCAATATATGTCAAAGGTCTATTGTTAATGGTGGCTTCACAGTCGCACAAGACTGTCTGTATCTCCATCAAAGTTAGTGACGCTCTACCCAGTACTCTTTTTAGGGTGTTCTTCATGACACCGACCATTCTTTCGTAGAATCCTCCCCACCAGGGAGCACCGGGAGGTATAAAGATCCACTTAATACGGGCTACTGATGAAAAGCAAAGTAAATTGATATTTTCCGTGACACTAACAATAAAATTTATACTGACAACTATTTTAACATAAAACTTTTTTACAAAAAGTTAAAAGTAACAAAGTGCGACGCCATTCTCATGTTTTTCATACCTTGTCTGTCAAGTTCTTACATTCATAAAATCATCTTTTCCCTTGTCGTTCATATCAAGTTCTGTAGAGTACATATTTAAACCAGATCCTGTTCCCTTATGCTTGAACCCGGATAAATAGCTAAGATTTAAATATTATAGTTATGAAAAATTTCTGAAAAAAACATGTGTAAGTCTGTGTATGTATTAAGAAATCATCAAGTGATGGTTTTGAATATTGTTGAGCAATCATGAAGACTATCATGAGTACTTGAAATTACTCCATAAGCTGGATTTACACATATCAGTGAAGCCACAACAGTCAACGTGTTCGCTCAGTTCAGTATTATTGATTCAATTCACTCATATCAGTAGCTACTCAGTTCACGGAGCTTCAGTGAAAACGTGTCCGTTATCAAGTATAGTGATAGCTGCTATGGCTCTGTTCAATACTACGGAGCTAGCTGCGACAGCTATTGCTTTAGACAAAGATTCGTCCGTGATCCTCCAAAAAATATCGTTGTCAACGAATACGTCCATGATTGCCGGCGTCGGAACTGACACTGACAAGTGTGTCGTAACTGTAACTTCACTGATATGTGTGAATGGACCTTTTCATTTACAGTCTAAATTCTAAAAATTCAAATTTTAGAGGATCCCTAATCCATTGATCTATTTTTTTTATTTAAATTCCAAATACAAATAGTTTATTTGCCATTAAATAGGGTAACAATGGTGTTTACAGTCATCATATAAATCTGTACTTCGACCTATTTAGCCAATCTCAATACTGGCATGCAAATTTTATTTTTCATTTTTTTTAAGTAATCTAAATGGGTACCTACCTACTCTTTCCGTGATAGTTGAGCTCGTATCGCCGACGTCTAGTCGACACCCTAACATGAAACTGGAACGAATTCAACTCACAGTTTCCGTAGAACATTACAACTGCATTACACGGAACAGTCTCCAGAACGTTACATTGTCTGCGATTGGTTCCAATCGAATTCGAGATAAACCTGGGCACGGGACGGACTTCAATTAGCTGAGTCACAGGCAAATTGTGGTATATTCGGGTTCCGGTTAGGACAAGAACCGCCAATTTAATTGTTTCAATTTCTCAGTACTTTGTAACCATATTGAACGTTAAAATGGGTTTCCTAATTTTTTTTATTTAGGCGTACTATGTATGTTCTCCTTTAAAACCATTATTTATTTGTTTATGCATAAAGCATATTGAATGATTGCATAAACAAGAGAAACAAGAGAAACTTATAAAAATTATAACTCAATCTCTATGTCACTTTGTATTACAGTAAGAGCTAGCAGTGAAAATGCAGTAAGAATTAATTTCCTTTAACTTTGTCACGCAAAATGATCCATCGAAGTTTTTGTTCATTAAATTCACATAAACAATGGAATAATTTACGGCTTAAGTTCTCCCATTCCTTGTCGTTATATCGTCTTAATTTAATATAATGGGAGCCACTAAGATTCCACAACATTAACTCAAAGAGCCAACTAAAATTGACTTCTTAATCACAAGTTTAATAATTAAACCCATTCAGTGTTGCCTGTTAACTACTTTGGAAACCTGCAATTTACAAACACTTATTATGGCAATATGTAAACTAGTTTATTATGGGACTGTTGATTCATAATTAAATTATTTGATTTTAATTTTAACATTATATATATTAAATGTTAGAAAAATTTGTACAAAGATTTTAGTGGTTCAAGATCATAATTTTTCGAAATTCTTTTTCTAACCACTAAAATCTTTGTACTAATTTTTCTAACATTTATAAAATATTAAAATTGAAATCAAATAGTTTATAAAGCAAACCCAAGCTTAACCGAAAGCACGGTATTTGTAAAAATATCTGCTTTGGAATGTTTGAAATTTATTTCTATATTGCGAGGGTACCCGTTGGCTTACAACGTGAAGTGTAAAGGTTAGAAGAATTTCGGCAAGTTAATTAGTATCTTGGGTGGCCGAGCGGTCAGGCACCTGCCCAGATAGCAGCGGACGCGGGTTCGATTCCCGCCTCAAGATCATAATTTTTCGAAATTCTTTTTCTAACCACTAAAATCTTGGTCATAATGAAATATTTAATAAATATTTTTTTTACACTCACACCTATCATCTAGCCCAAAGTAAGTAGCCTAAGCACTTGGGTTATTGATACTAGATGATGGACATATATTGAAACTATACTACATAAACATATTCACAACCATGACTCGGAAACAAACATTTGTGGTCATCACAAAGTTAGCCCCTACCAGGATTCGAACCCGGAACCTCTTGGCCAATACCCAGCAATCTGAGCATTCGACCAAGGCAGCTGTCAATAATTATAATTTGAATAATTATTAAAAATATTACACATTATAATATTTTGAAAAGGATAGAGAGAGAGAGAGAGATAATGGTTAAAATGAAGAGCGTCAGTTATAAGAAGTACTGAATAGATTAATGGATGTGTAAGAAACATTATGAATGAGTGAGTTAAATTAATCGCGCTTATTGGAAAATATGGGTTTTGACTATTTCATACACAGATTGCCCGTTTTAGGCAGTATAACTCTAATGGGTTGCCTTCTCCCAATATCATGTTCCTAGTTACATGGTTTGTTCATTCTATTTTTACTGTCGGCATAAATTCATATTGGGAAATATTTGTAAAAGAACAAGCTATGTATGTTTCTCTTGAAAACGGTATAAATAAGGAATAAAAACTTCCCTTCTTGCTCCAAATCTTCTGCCTAAATACGACAGCTATAATGCGGAATGCATCCACCGAACACAGAAACGTATCAAAATCGTTCAAGGGCCCTTATCATCGTAGCCAACAGTGCGGTGTCCTCAGACCATCTGAATCTATCGTTAAATTGAATACGACTATCGGTTATCACTCGAGCAAACCCACAAACACCACAATACTGCACCACAATACTAGCCTACAATTTTAGCCTTTAATCCCCAGGGGTTAGGGTCCAATGTATTTATCCCAAATCTGCTTATACCAAACTAGAGATTGGAGATTGCCAGACATTTGGAACCTTATACTAATAAACGTAGGATTGAAATTGTAACCGGATTGAGTCGTCTATTCTGAAGTGCTTTAGACGACGACCGTGGTCACGGCGACAATGTCTTAATTTGGGAAAAGTGCTACTTAGACGACTCTATTGAATGCAGCACTACGGCACTAGAAGTTATAAATTAATACTGGCTCCTGCCAGCGAATTCGTCTGCGCATACAAATTTATAAATGACTATGACGTAATTGTAGTAAAGTTTCATTAAAATCTATTCAGTAGTTTTTGAGTCAATGAGTAACAAACCCACATACATTCATACAAATTTTGTTTTTACAGGACAGATTTCAGCAAGTAGTCCGATAAATACTTGATGAATTAGCAGTATGGATAAATATAGACTCCATGCTTTCAAAAACTAAGTAAATATGAACTGGAGAATAAGGGTTTATTTTATTTTCTTCGGGAAACTTACGGCATTTTATTACATGGTAATTACAAAATTTTGGTATGCAAAGGTCAATTACAAGCTTCCAATTATTATATTACTATTTAAAAATAGGATTATTCCTATGACAGCAACAAATAAAACTGCTTTAGGTACGAAAAGGATAGTCGAAAATTGTATGAGTATGACAACTGTCATATATATTATTTCTTAAAATGTACATACATACAACAATACATAAATCACGCCTATATCCCCGAAGGCGTAGGCAGAGGTGAACTAGCAACCACGTTTCGCCAGTTATGTTAGGTCCCATGTAATAACCCCATCCCATGTAGTAACATTAGGTGGCGAGCCTATTGCCATTTATCGGGCACAAAAGTCGCAGTAGGTACATAGCTAGATGGTATAGGGAGGAACGCTGCTGCCCATTGCTCATCACTGATTTATACTTAGTCGCTTTATACGACACCCACGGGAGAGATTTGGGGTGGTGACAATTGTATTCTCTGCCGTCACCACACGGCTTCTTAAAATTTGAGTTTTAAAATATAGGTTACAGGATAATAATATTTTAAACCTATAGTGTAGTTCACACCTGCAAAGTGAACTGAACCTATATGAAGTGATACAACTATCTAATATACGAAACAATTCCAACACAAACGCACTGTTGCTCTTACTCTTTCAAACCGCTTTCAGCGTCCAAGTACGAAAGAGCATTAAAAATTCTTTGTGAATTCACTTATATTCAACAGCTTTCAACGCATTTCCGGGCTTTTCATGTGAGCTAGAATGAAGTTATCTGAACGAGACCCTATTCATTTTGTTTAATAGATACGGGCATTGTTTGTACCGTCAAAATAGGGGCTCTATTTTATTTAACTTTTGTATTTAAATGTTTTGCAGGACTGTATAGATTCGGTTGAATGTTTACTTCACCAGAAACCAAACGGCGAACGCAAAGAGCGAGCTCCGGAGGCAATGACAATGATGATGACATGATGAGATACCAAGTTACGTAGGTGTAATGATTGACAAATCCCCCATTCAGATAGCTAATAACTGGAAACCTCAGAAAAAAGCCCGTAATTTGAAAATATCTCCAGGAACGTAGCACCTATTACGGTGCTACCTATTCGGCGAAATAACTCCCAACAATCCTCACACCTTGAGCTGAGAAATTTCTCTTGATAGAAAATAACAATTCCAGTAATACCCACCTACTAAAATTTTATTATCAATTCTGAATTTATGCTCGCGGCTCGAGCGTACGCAGGGTAATGAAATAAGTCATTTAAATTGGAATAGAGATTTCAATGGTGGAACATTAGGTTTTGGGGGGTAAGGCGCGGTAATATTGGATTATATCTCTGATTTATGCAAAATCTTTATCGGGGCGCCGAAATTGGATTTTCGTATCGTCACATTACTTTAGCCAAATGGTCAGAGTGCGGATGGATTTTTCGAACCTCCTGTTTCTGCGGTCGGGAGATTTATTGGCGAGTTTTGGTTCCATGTGGGGAAATATTGGAGCTCGTTACTAGCGAGTCAACGGGCTAACTGTAATTACATCGGAAAGTTAAAGAAGGACTGGGTGTTGGGTCTTTGATTAATAATTCGCTTATTTGGTGGAACTAATTAAAAATGAAAATGTTTTACTAACTAGCCAGAGTTTGAGCAACATTTTTGTGTCCATTCTGAGGCTGAGCATGCCTATATTCCTTCATGAGTGTATGTAATAATACCTTATATGAATAAAACCATATTTTCATTTTCATTATCACTAATCCACCCACATTCGTAACACACTTATTACCGTATTCACCAACAACGCCTAACTTTGAAATGTACACTAAAACACATTTCTAATAAGTGAAAATAAAATCAGTAATTACTCTGTTAAAAGCCTAAGGTATCAGTTACCGCTTATTTAAGCAAATTAGACCAATATTATTCGCGTTTCGTTAGAGACTATGAAGATGTATTTGAATCAAGAAGCACTTAAAAAGTCAAAAGTCATTACAAAGATTTTGGGGTTAGAAAAAGAATTTCGAAAAATTATGATCTTGAGGCGGGAATCTTTTTCTAACCCCAAAATCTTTGTACTAATTTTTCTAACATTTATATAATGTTAAAATTAAAATCGAATAGTCAAAAGTCATTGTTGGAAACAGGAATAACTGTCTCATTCTATTCGCCACTTTAATATTGATCAAAAAAGTCTTTAAAATCAGCCACTTTTTTGTTCAAAGTTGTCAAAATTTTAGAAAACTTTTATAAAGAAAATATAATTTGCGTAGCATTTTTTAGGATAGTATAGAAAGACCTGAAATTTTTAACAGTGATTGCGCTGCAATCTTGATCACTATGAATAACTAACTAGTTGTTCAGAACTTTTCCGTTATAAGAGATTGAACTGGTTAATTTTTGATACGATCTGACTTACAATTGGCCGCAACGGCAGACCAACTGTGTGTATCTTGGGGAGACCTTACAATTTTGATGGTTGGTGTGACTTTGGGCTGTGTAGTTTTACGTACTCGTCTTCTGTGAACAGGTCTTGGTTCTGCTGAATGAGAGCACGTATCCTTCGCGTTACTCTGGCCGTGGGGTTATATGTTACCAGTTTGTATACATTCTCATCACATAATAACCCCCGTATCTTGTTCTCGTAATCCAGTGTGTTCATGACTACAGTGGCGTTTCCCTTATCGGCCTTAAGCACTAAAATATCCCGGTTTTCTCGGATATCATTCAGTGCTTGACGCTCTTCCAAAGTGATATTGCTGGATGGGAGTCTTGCTTTACGTAACGGGACGGAACGTGACATCACAACAGCTGAGACCAACGAGGAAGAAGTATAGGAACCCGGGCGTAAATAGACATCCCCCATATTTACCCTATGTGAAAGGAGTAACAGACAAGGTCGGTTCCTTATTGAGAAAGTACTCCATACCCACTGTCTATATTCCTGGATCAAAGGTAAACAGTATATTGCGCACACCAAAAGATGTCTTGCCGACCGATAAATAAATAAATCAGCGATTGCAGAATCTGCAATCGCCGATTTATTTATTTATCGGTTTTTCACAGCGGTAATGTGTTCTTTGACCCTTTCAGCAATAGTCCGCTTCATTTGGCCTATGTATGAGCTACCGCAGCTACAACCGACTTTATAAACCCCCGGAGTTTGTAGGGGCAAGACATCTTTTGGTGTGCGCAATATACTGTTTTGAACACCTTCTCGAAGCAGGCACTAATCACTGGATTGAATTTCACAACACGCAAGTCCTCTCCACAGATCGCAACTATTATTCAACATGAAGCGATTGAAATCAAAAAACACGATAATTTCAATCGGGAAGACAGTTTCAGACTATCAGCAACATGGAATCCAGTGATTAACATTACGCAGACGAAAAGTCGCCAGAATACGGACGCGTTGCTCGGCCTACAGCAGAATAGGGACATAATAAGTGTGGTGTGTGACGGCAGTAAAAGAAACATCTTGTGGGTAGATGAAGATGAATCTACAT
Organism: Cataclysta lemnata; assembly: GCA_963931975.1. Classification (NCBI taxonomy): domain Eukaryota; kingdom Metazoa; phylum Arthropoda; class Insecta; order Lepidoptera; family Crambidae; genus Cataclysta; species Cataclysta lemnata. Next base: position 5,749,266 of record OZ008357.1, read on the forward strand.
CACAGACGGAGTGAAAAGATCGCTGTTCCCCAGTTCGCCTATGACCACGGCTGGTGCAACCCGGGCAAAACGTCAGGCATTAATAAAGGTAAATACCTACCTAATCGTGTTAATTCCCGTTCTTACCTATATTGATCATGCAACGCAAAAGTTTAAAGGTGATAATCACTGATTCCTAAGGCCGGTCATTGGATGGGTGATCAAAGGTGTATTATCTTGAGATCCTCCTCCTTCAGAAGGCACATTAATCCATTGATCCCGGCTACATCTGCAATCGTTAATACCTACCAATCCTAGTCTCCATATATTCTTCAATCCATAGGATAGGGTTGTGCCCCAACAGTGGGGCCATAAAAAGGCTAATGATTAGTGATTAAACTGCAGCGAGATGCAACAAATTAATCTAACGTCACAACAGAAGTCGAGTAAGGATATCCATTTATACACGCCTCGCGAGTTACGCAAGAGGAAGCATGCGTCGAGAAGTGGCAACGTCAGAAGCACAATGCTCTTTGTGAGGCCCGAGCACAATGCCGATGCTGCACTAAGGTTGCAGTCTCGCTGGCACAGGCTTTTTGATACGTCTCGCCACGGTACCTACATTATACGTAACGTTTCCAATGAAACTATTGAACAGAATGAATAGTCTCGGCATGATAAGCTTAGAAACTGTTGCCAGTGACATTAAAATTGCTAAACGCACTTTTAGACCTGGCATTATTTCATGCGTCAGCGTCGTACACAATCAATAGGACGTCAGGGATAACAGATGTTTTCATGAACTAATTTAAGACAGTTTTGTATAACCCGATGTGTTGTTATGTGTATCTCATGTATTTTTATCTCATGTAACTTATAGGTAAAAATTGATACTTCGACTGCTGAATTTTTTTCTTGTAGTATTTCCGTTGTCTTCCTGATACACCAAACGCACGTGGTGTATCGAAAGCAGCGGAGTGTATAATATAATAACTTTCCTTTCTTTCGATTTATACTTTTTCCTTTCTTTCTTAACTATCAACGACGTATAAAAGTTAGTTTTATTAAAGGTAAATAAAAAACTATTTTGAAATGGAGCCAATGGTTTTCCGTAAATTTTGAAGCAAAGTACAAACGTTTTTACTGTCAATTAATAATTTTTATCAAGCAGTTTATCTCGATTTCAAGCCAAAATGGACTTTATGCTACACAAACTGTTCACACATCACACAAAACCTTACACAATTGTTAATGATATTATAAACTTCGTAAAGTGCATTTTACTGCGCGCATTTAATTTTCATAGTGCATTTACTTCATGCAACGATGCAGAAGACTCGAGTTGTGTTAGTTACAAGCTATATGCTGTACCTATAGCGTTACGATGTTGTCTAATTCGAGTTTGTTTGTTTGTTAATGGTTGTAATATAAGGTTCTTATTGTTAGATCGTGTTAATGGGGCTTAGGATTTAGTTAAATGTAGAGGGTGGTTAACTTCTAACTTAAGTGATGTTTACACAAGCGTTTGTAATTTTGTTGCAGTGCGTGTCTGCAAAATAAACTTGAAATAACCCATGAAGTCGAGTTACACCGAACCTTTAAATTTCTCCAATAATTATTATACCTAAACTTATTTGACATGTAAAATCGATTGTGAAAATGTTACTACAGTTTTTGTTTAACTTGACTTGCAGATGCCTATACAACCCAATATTGTGTGTGAAGAATGTAAAACGCACTGCCCTAGAAGCCAAAAACCAACAAACAAGCTATTAATCGTAATGGATCAAGGTTTAAAAATTGGTTTCCATCCATTCAATCACCGATAAATCTCCTCGTACTGAAGTCAATCTAGTTAAGCCCAAAACTGGCAACAATACTATGCATGAATGTTTATATATCTTCTTTTAAGCGCAGCAGTGCCGTGTGGTGACGGCAGAGTAGAATACAATTGTCACTAAATCTCTCCCGTGGGTGTCGTATAAGGCGACTAAGGATAAAACAGTGATAAGGAATGTACAGTCGCGTTCCTCTTATACCTACCACCTAGAAATATATTGCGACTTTTGTGCCCGATAAATGGCAGTAGGCTCGCCACCTACATGGGACCTAACATAATTAGCGAAACGTAGGTGTTAAGTCACCTCTGCCTACCCCTTTTGGGATATAGGCGTAATTTTATTATTAACCTATTGCCATTCAAAGGGCACGGAAATCGCAGTACATTGCTAGGTGACATAAGAGGAACGCTGCTGCCCATTACTCATTGCTGTCTTAACCCTTAGTCGCCTTGTACGACACCTGGAAAGATGGGGTAGTGACAATTGTATTCTGCTCTGCCATCACGACACGGCTAATATTATTTATTATTATTTTTATTAGTATTTTTTAAAAGGCAATTGATGGTAATTGACGTCTGACCGAATGAAAGGGTCAAATATGACTACCTATTTAGTGCTCAGTTGGGATCTCTTCGGCGGAGATACTTTCAGGTTTAGTTCGAATGCAAAAACCTATTAAACCTCTATATCTATCAAAAAAGCAGTAAGACCATAAAAAATATTATCGCGTCAAATTGAAACAGCCAAGTTATTCACTTAAAAAGCAGAGTAAGTACGAAAGCCGGGGTGTTGAGAAAAAATACAGATCCGTCTTCAGGGGTGGACAGACAAAGTTATATTGGTCAAGTTTGGGGTCAATCAAGCTTTATGCGAAAATAACTTCGGGCATGGATAAGTTTATATAGAGTATCTAAATACATTTTTATTTGAAGGCAAAAACTCTCAGCGCTTCATGGATTTATTCGAAGGGGTCCCGGTGCATAGTCTAGCATATCGGTCTTATAATCCCAGTGTCAGTTAAAGGGGCTTTTTCCTGACTCCCCTCAAATACCTTGACTTCTCCGTCTGTCTAAAGATTTAAAAATAATAATAAACTGTTTATTTCCAAAACCTTAAAACCAGTACAGATATCATACTGCCGCTACACTATATAAGCATTAGCTTGTCTCGCGGCAGCCAGAACAGAACATGATTAGATCTAGCAAGAGTCGCAAAACTTTTGCAATTATTATATCTTCATATTTTACACCATCTCGCATTACTTTTCTTGCTTCCTATGAGGAGCCTGTGGTTCTGGTTATTGCAGCCTCGTATTTACATCAGGCTTTTTTGGAGACCCCATCAAGCTGTCCAATATCACTATCGGAGAGCCTCCAAAATATATTAAAACATTTTGCATATTTCTGAAATCCGTTGGCCCTGAGTTCATACCTGTACTGTGTAATGTTGAAATTCCTTGCCCGAACATTGTGGAACCCCGTGTAATATACGTGGAGCGCGTTGATATACTGAGCTTTAGTACGGCGTGTCCCAAGGCATTACATGCTACTCATTCTACCACTTTTAGTATGATGAATGAACGAAATAACGACGATTACGAAGTATAATGGCTGAGATACTAATAACTTTGTCTAAAACCATAATAAGATGATGTTAAAAACTTGACATAAAAAATATTGCTTTGCAAATATAACACAAAATTATAGAAATAACAAACGAATAAAGCCCTAAGCTTATTCACCATCTAAATAGATTGGTCCTGCAAAATCAAACAAAAACACAGGATACCCGGGTGCTTCATCATCAACGTCAGTGCCTAGTACTTATTAGTTTCTAACAAAAATAGGAATTGATTCTGACAATCAGAAATCACATTGATATTTTGGTACTTCATTTTTACAAGTGAATTCACGTTTTGGTCTAAGCAACATAGTCTATCAAAAAAATAAAGCTCTAAAATTTATGATCGCTTTCGTCTGGTTAGGTTCAAATTTTCCACATGTCTAGCTTTGGAGACGGTACAATTTTATGATAACATAAATTGGCGCACTCTACGACTTTTATGGGTAACACAACTACGCCGTCAATCGAGTGAACTCAATAGTGGCGAAACAATTTTTGATATTTAAAAGAATTTATATAACAATAGGACCAACTAAGAGCTGCTCGACCAACGCTATAAACGATTATTGGTAAAGTAGCTGTAAATACATAAACAGGTGAATGTTTCTTACAAATGTAAGTTCCTGGCACAAGTTTTCCATTCACTCAATGAAAGAGACACATCTCATTGTTTAAACGGTCTTAACTACATTCAGAAGGTTTCATTTTTAAATATCAGTTAATCTAATGTGGTTTTCCATCACAGATGTAATTTTCGTTTAGGCCTTTACCTTCTTTCTTAATTGGACTATGCTAAGAGATCCACTATTGTTTCAACAATCGTTGTTCTTAGGTTATCTGGCGTCAGCGCAGTTAGTTTTAATTTCGATAGATACATGTCGGTCAGCTGTTATAAAAAAATCATCCACTCCCTTGTCGTTCATATCGTCTTTTACACAATTCACTTTTTTTTGCTCACGGTTTTGTTTCAATATATTTTAATCATTCTTCACTTTAAATTTCTGGAAAAAATCATACGACCGACGGATGCGAAAGAGGCTGTTAACTGTAGTTCAATATTTTAATTAATTCAGAAATTAAGTAATTATGGCATAATGATAAAGTTAATAAAGAACCTGACCCCGTCACGGCTATAGCCTGCCACACTGACCGTGTAGCGTATCTCGCTTCATTAAATTCCCAAAAACCCATTTAGCGCAGCCAGAAAATAAACCTATTAACGGTACGCCTTTAAATTTGTTCCAAATATCTAACAAATCCTTCATTACGCTACAATGCGATCGTAATTTTTATGGGCGAAAATTCGCTAACCCCAAAACAGGTTTACAACCCATTTGCTTGTATCGATTCAACCATAACGGCACAAATAAACCTGAATGGAGTTAACTGGATATTTACGAGCGTTTGAGCCGTCACAGGAATTTGAATGTCCACTTTTTATGGGAGTCTTCATTGAGTATTTCAGTGTTAAATTCTCTTAAGGAGAACGCTGCAACATAAGTCAGTACCGATGTTGCAGCGTTCTAAGTGTAAAATTTTATACTACGGCTTTAGCTATACTCAACGGTCACTGTATAAGTAGATTGAAGCCATTTTAAATAGGACGATAAATGGCAATAGGCTCGCCACCTATTACATGGGACCTATCATAACTGGCGAAACGTGGGTGCTAGTTCACCTCTGCCTACCCTTTCGGGGATATAGGCGTGATTTATGTATGTATGTATGTTAAATAGGACATGGGAGATCTACAATATTATCACCATTATTTTCCTGCCTTGTTCCTAGTTTACCTACTGTTTACCCAAAGGAGTGTATTAACACATGTAGCAACTATGTCAGGCCTCATCTATTAGAGGACGTACCAAGAACACTGTTGCCAATATCAGATCATATTCATCAATAGAACAATACACTTTTTACGGCTAATAATAAAATTAGCAATCTGCACTAGAATTTTTACAGCATACTTATTTTAAGAGCCCTTCCTGACACCAACACTCTCTTTAGGTACCCTTTAAATAATACTGAAAACTATACATTTTGCCGACTGCAAATGTTTATTTAACTCTTGAAGTCGTTTTACTTTACTCTATTCTACAGTAGTCCATCACTAAGTACCTAGTATATTGGACTTAGCTATTTCAGCATTCCTTGGATTTGTTTCAAGGAGCCAGGAGCAGTTTCTGGGATTCGTAAACCAATTGTAGGTTTAAGAACATTCCCGTTTCACGTTGTTCTTCACTGTTTCGCTTCACATTCTCCGCAAAACTATTCATCTCGTCTGCAGATTTCTCTCTCCCATATTAAAAATTGTCTTTCAAATTCAATTGTGAGGTTAGCCCCCAAACAGGGCATCACATTCTCCCGAATACAGAAATGTAATAAGATTCTTTTGAGCTCTTGAAAACTTAAAGCAATTTTACGTACCACTCAGAACCGTAATATCTAGTGACAGCTTACATGCGGGAAGTAAAAGCATAGATAAGCTAATGCTTCTAAGGAAAACGACTGACAAAGTACTTTCTGCTTAGCCTTAACAAACAAAAATAGATTTGTTGGTTAAAAGAAATTAGATAATAATTTCTAAACTGGAATGGAAAATGAAAATTGAAGAAAACGTTCAAGAGATTTTACTCAGCATTGAGAAGCAAATTATTCTACTGTGGAATTCCCCTAATTATATTTTATTGTTCATACGATATGTATAGCGCTACAGTAGTATCTGAACATCCGTTCCTCTTTATGGGTTAAATTAAGGGATATCGCTTAATTCTGGTCACAGAATCGCCCTGTAAACTGGGGTCTAGTGGTTATGGTACAGAATATTGGCAATAGAATGGCCACTTTATTTTAGTGCGAAGATCTATCCGACCGTAAATGTGTGTGTATTCTGTCTTTGTCCATCTTTTAGTATCGGTATTAATGTCGTGGACCAAACATTGTTTGGAGCAGTTATAATGTTGACGACGTTATTTTTATAGACTTATAACTCAGAAAGACATTTTATTCATTTGTATAACTTGTTATGGTGTGCTGGGCACCTACTTACCTACTGTTGATTATAAGAAAACCGTAGGAAGAGGACTTATAGTAAGGACACCATCGTCTTCTATCATAGGTTTCCTCTTCTATTCATATCCTTATGATACATATCATCCATCACGCCGGTTCTGTTTCCGGTGTGATGGATGATATGTTTGTGATGAATGAATAGAATTGAAAAGTCATAGAAATACGTGCGACCAATAAACGGAAAGAATTATTGGAATGATTAAATTCAAATCCATATAACCCAAGCTTAGATAACGTTGGACGGCCGCTCTCCGTCATCATGCCCTAACTTATTGGTACACTTCGGGCAATCTCTGGGCTGTATACCCCTGGGGTGAGTCTGGGCTGGTATATTCTGTATTGTTATACGCAAAATATTATACATAAACCATAATTTGACTTAATTAAATGAAAACAATATTACTATTCGATTTTAATTTTAACATTATATAAATGTTAGAAAAATTAGTACAAAGATTTTGGGGTTAGAAAAAGAATTTCGAAAAATTATGATCTTGAGGCGGGAATCGCAGCGGACGCGGGTTCGATTCCCGCCTCAAGATCATAATTTTTCGAAATTCTTTTTCTAACCCCAACAATATTACTATAGTAAATTACATTTAAATTCTAAACTACATTTATCCTTTGAATATTATATCGTAGTACCTACTCGTGCAGGCTGAGGCATCAAATTTAATATTGATACTTACCTACACTGAAATATTGTAAAGAATCCAAGTACGATTACATAAATAGATATAGAGAGAATAGATTTCAATTGCTAACTGAATCATGTTGAACAACTAATCCGATTAAAGTACTTAACAATATCAATCAATGTTAGCATAGTAAACACATTATTATAATATGATTTAAGTGCCTACTTTGAAACAAACTACTATCGAGACGTGATATAGAAAATTAAACGTAATTTAAATGATACGGCACGTTGTTTGGTTTGTGTTACTTCAATAAATGGATAGGAGGGTTAGGCAAGATAGGTAAAAATAGGCAACAGAGTTTTAAACCGTGTAATACTGCCTACACTTTAGGGGATAAATAGAAGTCATTATTGTGTATGTGTGTAAAAATCAGTGCCCAGATTAGAAATAACAACATACATACCTCCATACATTAATCACGGCTATATCCCCTAAGGGGCAGGCAGAGGCGAACTAACACCCACTTATCGCCAATTAAGCTAGGTCCCATGTAATAGGTGGCGAGCCTATTGCCATCTATCGGGCACATCAATCGCAGTATATTTCTAGATGGTACAAGAGGAATGCTGCTGCCCATTACTCATTGCTGTCTTTACCCTTAGTCGCCTTGTACGACACTCACGGGAGAGATGGGGGTGGTGACAATTGTATTCTACTCTGCCGTCACCACACGGCAAATAACAAATCATTTATTATTGTTATGTCTATGGATTTGTCAGTTTTAGTAGCAAGAACTGTATTAAAAAGCAATACTATTGAAACACAACTTTCATCAAAGCCGTGTGGTGACGGCAGAGTAGAATACAATTGTCACCACCCCAAATCTCTCCTGTGGGTGTCGTACAAGGCGACTAAAGATAAATCAGTTATGAGGAATGGGCAGCAGCGTTGCTCTTATACCACCTAGCAATGTACTGCGACTTTTTGTGCCCGATAAATGGCAATAGGCTCGCTACCTATTACATGGGACTTAACTTAATTGGCTTGATTGGTATGATTTTATCGACAGGGTGTTTTATTTAATCTTTAAGCAGTGAGTTTAAATCAAAGTCACGAAAAACATAAATTAATTATTCAATGAAACCGGGATATTGATTTTGGTGTAAATCAAAAACACATTTCAACTATTAAAGCGAAACCCAGTAATTACATTCGTGCAATTCTGTTGCACAAGTTATTACTTGAGCCCGTGTCACTGCGTAATATGACAGTTGATCTCTCCCATCCCCCGGGAGTGACATTTATGCTGTGACCGGATCATATGTGTAATAATTGTTTATGGCAACAAAACCTACAAATCAGCAGTCGAACTATTCCATTTTAATAAGAACTACTCTTTTAGATTCACACATGCATGAATCATGGCTTTTATCGTTCCCATTTAATATTTAAGGTCCCATTTAATCCTCTATTAGTACCAAGAACATATACTACTGCTCATACCTGATCAATTCATTTATTAGGCAAAAAACAATAACTTGCTAGACATACTCGTATTAGTAGTATTATTGCTATTAATTAAATATTATTTATAGCAGTTTTTTTAAACTATACAAATTAGTTCTTGAAAGTTACAATGTAATAAAACTATTTTATTGATTACGTCTGGATGTATTTTTTTATCGTCAGCCCCCTGCCAGACGCCAATCCTCTTTGCGTACTACTTTAAAATTAATATTAATAATAATAAAGCCTTTATTCTGTAAGTTATTATAATTAAGACTACCTAGTATATTCGATTACAAACTTCCCTAGGAGGAACAGAAATTCGGTGTGTCTGAACTTCTCGTAACATATATACTCGTCCCTCGCCGCAGTGGCGAGGATCCTCTCGGACATATCTCGGTCCCCTGGGCGGACGGACAGAGCCCAGCTGTCACGCTAGTCGAATGACGTGGGCTCTCTGATGAGACAGCCGAAAATAATTTTCCGGAATTACCCTCGACTGCAACGTCTGTTTTCGTATTATTTTTCTATCATTTAATTTAAAAATAAGCCCTTCACCTGCTGCCTATATCTATCATATCCATTTAGGTGGAATCAACATATTGTCATATAAACATATTGTCTTTTGTGGCGTTTGTCGTTTCACGGCAGAGTAGAATACAATGTCACCACCCCAAATCTCTCCCGTGGGTGTGGTACAAGGCTACTAAGGATAAATCAGTGATGAGGAATGGGCAGCAGCATTCTTCTTATACCACCTAGCAATGTACTACGACTTTTGTGCCCGATAAATGGCAATAGGCTCGCCACCTGGACCTAACATAACTGGCGAAACGTGGGTGCTAGTTCACCTCTGCCTACCCCTTCGGGAAACGATATATGCGTGATTTATGTATGTATGTAAATTGTCTTTCATCACGCGTCGACTTAGTATTCCATTTCCCTCTATTTCGTTAACTCCATCTATCGTTTCGTCTTTTTTTCATACACAGATACTGAGGTATCTTCGTCGGAGATGATATCGGGGCTGGTGACAGTAGCCATTATTTGCTTTGTACATGCAACTGTATTGCATCTTACATGCATCTTCATTTTTCGTTGCGGCATTCGCTTATTTATTTCTCATAATATCATCTTTAAAAAAATCCATCCGTAATTTATTTTTCTATCATCTCGGTAAGGATCAATTAAGTGATGATCCGGGATTGTTGGGATGCGGAAGGCACGCAGCATCATCAGCGAAAAGGGAAATTCGCCGTCCAACTTTTTTTTATGAACCTAAGCTGTTCGTCGAGTGGCCTTTACAACATCTACCGCGTTTTTTTGAAATAAAACAAATTTTACGGATAAGACTCGCGTATAATTTGGTGTTTGGCATATTAATTATTTAACCCGACGTTTCGATCACTTCACAGTGGCCGTGGTCACGGGGGGACTAAAGATGACAGGTGTCCTCACAATAAATTAATAATTAATATATTATAATACATAATATTTTACCGACGGCAGGCATCTCCCTAGGGGAGTTTCACTGCCGCGGAGAGCCTCGGAGCTTTGAAGCCTTGAAGCGGCATGTCTCAGGTTGCCTCTAAAGACGCAGACCTCGGCTCAGACGTGCCGTGTAGTGTGGGGAGCGGGAGAGAAGCGCCCAGGCAAACGAGTGTACCTGGAATAGCGCTGCGTATGTAGACCGTTGTTCTACGGGTGTGAAATAAAGTGTGAAAAAAAAAATTCCTAATGCGTGAGGTGTGTGTGTGCTTTGATTGGCTTGTGTGATGGAGACCCCGTCCGACTTTTTTTTGAAGGACCTAATCTGTTGGCCGGGAGGCCTTTGCAGCATCTACCGGTTTTTTTAGGAAGGCGCAGACCTTGTCCTCAAGCTTTGAAGTCGAGCACTCCATGTGAGGGTACCTCCACAGCAGGCGTCCCTCATTGGAGGACGGCACCTGCTGGAGGAGACATACTGCCGCGCAGAGCCATCAAGGCCCGTCCGAGTCTGTACTTCATCCTTGTATATATTTTAAATGCTGCCAGAAACTTAATAATCGTGATCTAGACTAGATCTTACCAATCTTATTCCGCCTTATAACAATAGTCATTAGGTCTAGTATTGATTCGACTCAATTACTAATCGTCAGGCTGTCGCACTTTTCGGTGATCAACCAATTCTCGGTTACTCGATATTCTGTTCGTATTGCAATCCATTCAGCAGCCAATTCTGAGGCACACAAACGCGGCCCGCGTTATTTTATTTATTATAGAGCATATTCATTTCAATGTTTTTACAGAGCTCTAGAATAACGATTTGCTATGATATTCGCTTTCACACCTGTCTGCCACCAATATGCACTAGATAAGCGTGGGGTGGCTATGACTAATTTTCCCTATTATTTATTAATTCACAGCGACCTGTGCCCCACAGTGGGGACATTAAAGGACTGGTACTTCAAATATTGGATAGGTTAAGACCTTCAGACTAGAAATTGTTAGTTAAGCAAGACAAAATGAATATCACGAAAACTCAAATACTGAAAACATTTCATTTATATGAGTAACAAAGAAACTTTTGTCTGTACTGCAATTTTTCGATTTATTATTCGCTTTTAGTTTATGATCCGAATAAAGTCGACGAGCAAATTTACGTATCAAAACTTTGCTTTATAACTCTCGTGTGACAAAAGCTTATAGTCTGTACGGCAGTGGATAAAGAGTTTATGACTACAGCGGGTGAAAAGGTTTTTAATATTACACTAAGCAAATTTATTAACTGAAAATTCAAGCCGTTGTGTGACATCAAAGCAGAATACAATTGTCACCTCCTCCGATTTCTCCGCCCGGTGTCGTGCAAGGTGACTAAGGGTTAAAACACCGATGATGAATAGGCACCAGTATTCTTGTGCCACCCAGCAATATACTGCGGTATACTTGCCTGGTGGATGGCAATTAGCTCGCACCCTATTTCATGGAACCTAAGAAAGATGGCTAAATATGGGTTGCGTTGCGTATAATTATATGTAAATATAATATAAACTAATATTATAACTCTTCAGCTTTATAATATAAATAAAGATGATTAAAATAAAACCGTAAAACCTTTAGTTATAATTATTGCCTAAAACCAACCTTTCTAGGACTGGAAGAGGTGTATTCGCATTAAAATAATTAACTAAAAATGACAAGGTTCTATCGCCTGACTCCATGAGAGAGATAATTATAGAGAAATAAAAATGCTATATTCTCTAAAACTACCTGCTACCTGGTAAGATTAGAAAGTTTCGGTAAATTTTTATTACATTTTTGAATTGCGCTGTACTTTTTAAGGTAGAAAATGTATGTATATTTTAACTTTTGGGTAGTCTGACTTACAGTAGGTAGTGAATATTCCAATTTATTACTAATGAATTTAATGTTGACTGTTTTTATGTTATTTAATAGGTAATACAACTATTATTGTGACATACACTATTTTCCTAAATTATATAACTTTGTGTATTTGACTGGCCACGAATAATAGGCAATATGGACATGAGTAACATTGACATTGAATTATCCTCATTTATTGACATTTTATTTAATTCAAATGACATAAATAACATAAATCACGCCTATATCCCCGAAGGGGTAGGCAGAGGTAAACTAGCACCCACATTTCGCCAATTAGGTTAGGTCCCATGTAATAGGTGGCGAGCCTATTGCCATTTATCGGGCACAAAAGTCGCAGTAAATTGCTATTGCTAGGTGGTACAAGAGGAACGCTGCTGCCCATTCCTCATCATTGATTTATCCTTAGTCGCCTTGTACGACACCCACGGGAGAGATTTGGGGTGGTAACAATTGTATTCTACTCTGCCGTTACCACACGACACTTCAAATGAATTATTATGAATTATTAAATGAATTACAATTCAAATGACGTATTCAGTATTTTCTTTTAATCTATTTCAATTTTTTTTTATGTCAACAACAATATAATTAACAAGACATGTAATCATAATAATTGTTATTGTAAACCAATATTTGTATGCTGAATTCTCAGCGAAACATGTTAAGAGACTAAGAAATACTATGTAACATCTGAACATGTACCATGTTTCTAACAAATAAACATATTTCATTTCATTTCATTTGTATGTAATGTATATGTTAGGTAAGTACCTAATACAATGCGTTAGACAATCAAAACACAGTTCGGCGTCAAACATACACAATGCCAGCATCTACACGCATGACAACTGACAGCAAATACAGTGTATAAAACTACAATTTTTCTCTCGAAATCCACATTTAAATTTATCTGTTTTGTTGAAAAGGTCGAAGTGCCGAACGAAGGTGCCGAAATTGAATATTGATCAAGAAAATTTTACTGATTGTGGTAAGCCCGTATGTCGTTGACTGTACAAAACTTCATAGTATCACAGTTATGACAAGTAGACGTAACCTTAATAATAACACATAAGTATACTTATTTCACTGCCTAAACAAATATGAGTATTGTATGAAATATCTGTTAATACGTCAAATTTTACGAAAATCTGCTTGCAAATTTGGTTTCACACTTCAAAAATGTATTGGCTTTGTTAGTTACCAACATTTTAGGCACTAATTACACAAATGATTAACACTTAAATCTTTTTAATCTTTAGGACGTGTACTTATCATAGTGTAGTGTCATAGAATATTAGAATCATTTAAAATATGCAAAATTGAATTCCTGGAATGTGACACACATTCCAGAAGTTAACCTCAGTAAATAAACCTTACCTTTTCATTAAGAGATGTCCTCGCCCAATCGCGAATATTATTTAATCAGATGCACTCTCCTTTTTGCTCGCTGGCGCCTCTCCGTGTTCCCAGAATGTCCATTGGTGTTATTGGAACGACCAGTGACTGGATCACACACAATCAACGTCCGAGGGGTCTTAATGGAAACCTACCATCGCTCATGTTCGCAGATTGCCACGATTCTGTCAACACACACTATCAAAGCTTGCGATGTTTATTTATAGTGCAACAATCAATTGTTTTATTTCACCTAGCTCCCAGACGGTGCGTTTTCATTTGTTTTTTCCAAGCTAGGAATGCTTTTATTTATATTTTCGAATAAAATCGAATACTACAATGGGATAGTATCTGGCACTGGCAGCCATCTTTGCTCCGGGTTGGCGCATGCGCCGTCGCGCCCTCGGATCGGAATACATGCGCGCTGTAGGTCTGCCATCAAAAATTAAAATTGGCATTGTTTTGGTTATTCGGCCTATGAAAAATTAAGCCTGCCTGGCACCGCTTCCATTTCGGTATGAGCGCAGAATGGATGCTTTCTTTTCTGCAGGCCTACTTAACAATTGAGAGGGAATTAAATAAATGAGAATGCAATGATACCACTGTCGTTTTTTCGTTTCCGACCTTCGTTTTATATGATTTTCTTTGAGCATAAGTCGATTTGTGTTTAAAGTAATTACATTCCAGCTGTTATTCTTAAAAAAACACATTAAAAACGAATGACTAAATGCATCATTTGATTCGCAAACAATACTTGTTTAAGTAAAGAAGCAACACTGTGTAAGACATTTCTCAATGCGTTTTGTCACTCAAGTAATGTCTAATGAATAGGTTTTTGGGACCCTGTGCGTTAACGCACCTCATAGTAATATTTATGAATACGGGTGTAAGTTGAGTTATGAATAATAGAGCGCTCGGCCTGCAGTTGCGTAAACTAAGCAGTTTCGCTAAGGCCGGTCATTGGATGTGCCCAAAAATATAATTATCTCTAGTTCCTCCGTGTTGGTCCCGGGCTGCATCTGCCTGCGATCGGTAATACCCGCAAATGCGCACTGGGCCAGCGTGGTTGTTTATGGCCTATTCTCCCTATATTCTTCCATTTATAGGTAAGGCCTGCGCCTCGGCAGTGGAGCCATTATAAAGAATAGTAATAATAGATGGCCGCATGGTGACGGCAGAGTAGAATACAATTGTCACCACCCCAAATCTCTCCCGTGGGTGTCGTACAAGGCGACTAAGGAAGGATAAAACAGTGATGAGGAATGTGCAGCAGCGTTCCTCTTATACCACCTAGTAATGTACCTACTGCGACTTTTGTACCCGATAAATGGCAATAGGCTCTCCACATATTACATGGGACCTATCATAACTGACGAAACGTGGGTGCTAGTTCACCTCTGCCTACCCCTTCGGGGATATAGGCGTGATTTATGTATGTTAGTATAATATATGGAAGACTTAAAACAAACATAGTACTTTTATGTATTATTATTTATTTCATCGGTGAACCTCGTAATGTCAATGTTAGAAATCGCGATGTAACTATTTTCTTTTCGTACACATTTGGCATGCGTTCCGTTATAAAGAGAAAGAATTTTGTACATACATACATACATAAATCACACCTAAGTCCCCGAAGGGGTAGGCAGAGGTGAACTAGCACCCACGTTTCGCCAATAATTTTAGGTCCCATGTAATAGGTGACGAGCCTTTTGCCATTTATCGGGCACAAAAGTCGCAGTACATTGCTCATCGTACGTCGTCGCATTTATCCTTAGTCGCCTTGTACGACACCCACGGGAGAGATTTGGGGTGGTGACAATTGTATTCTACTCTGCCGTCACCACGCGGCAGAATGATTTTGTGTGACGTACAATATGCGCGCCGTGTGCGTTCTCGCATATGATTATCACCAATCTATTATCACAGACTAAAAATACGTCACTGATAATCGATCGATAAGGCGATCGCTTGCGATAACGCCTATAGACCCTTCCCTGGCATGGCATTAGGGTGGTTTTTTGCCGGTAAGAGACCGACATGATTTCCAGGCTGGTCTGGGGATATGCATTTCCCACCTGTGTGGTTCCCACCATCTTCGGACATAAAAATCTGTCGTCTAATGCGCCCCCTAACCCTCGAATACAGAAACGCTACTTACATTTTGAGCACTGCTTATAAAATTAAGTGGATAAAACCTGTCAGAATTTGTATGAAAAAACGTCAATTTTGACAAAACTTAAATGTTAAGCAGGACTCAAACTTTGAGTAGCTATTCTGTATTTTTTTTGGCTTTTCTGGCTTTGCTGTATTCGAGGGTAAGAATCATTTTAAGGTATATTTTAACGTTAAAAACCTTTCAGTGTACCTATCAACTGAATTTAATCCAGCTTTACAAAAGAGTTCCTCTTATTTGATTTCACTACGTTAGACTAACCAGAATAAAAACAACGGAACCACTAGCATGGGAAGGCACAACTGGCATTCTTTCAGGGGACCGGCGGGGTTATTATGTAAGCCTTTTTCAATCGCTTTCGTCTACCTGTCACTCTCACTCATTGAGAATAATCGCAAAGTGTGAGAGTGACAGGTAGACGAAAGCGATTGAAAGAGGCTTACATAATCGGGGTTCGGGGTCCTTAAATAGAGATTACAACGCTTTAATTGACGCCCAGCTATTTTCCGGATTCAGGGCAACAGTGTTGTTTTTGTGCCCAATGCTTAGTAGTATCGATTCCGGAACGGTTTGTTGCAAAGTGAAATGTAAAACGAACTTACTTGCAAAACAAACTTTTGCGGACAAGAGATTTTCAAAGCATGTTTTTCTTGGAAGACGCAGAATAAGAAATATACGTTTTTTAAATTTTTATTACACTTTTCCAAATGTTAAATTTGATTAAGAGGCCAAATAAAATAAATAAGAATTTGTTTTCTTTTAACATCGAAGCTCTAAAGTCAAATCTTTAAATATAAAAATTAAACAAAATATCAGAAGCTTAAAAATAAATAGAATAATTACCTACTGCGTGAAGCTACATGCGTCAACGTACCATTGGTCTTGTGATTGGATCTAGTGATTAGATTTCTACGAACAGTTGTCTCTGTAACTTAAAAAAATCCTGAAATTTAGGATTACATTCCACATTTTCTGAACACTGTAGTGCAAAAATAAATGTGATAAAAATTGTAGACTTTGTGAAATGGGTGAACCCTTATCTTTATCTCTCCGATACGGTATGTTTGAAAAATACTTAGTATTTTTGTCTATATCAGTGGCTGGATAAGAGTAATATATGTAATAAATCTAAACATACTGAACATTAAAATGTCGTTGTAAAATCTGATAGCATAAAACTGATACTGCTTCTTAGAACAATGACTGTTTTTTTCCTTTAAAGTATAAAATGGAGGATTCTAAGGGTACTACTACAGCTAAATAACGCCACTACTTAGATTGGGAATCAAAAAGGGCGATGTTTCTTAAGCAACGGTAGATGTGGTAATCTGTAAGAATTTCCAAACAAATTATGCTCTTAATATCAAAAAATTAATGTTGAAAATGTAAATCCGTGACATAATGGTTAGGTATTTATTACCTGTTTAATATTACAAAAATAACTGTCACAAATAGCCCTTGAGAGGCCTGGTGCAGATTAAAGTTGCCACATTTGACCCTTGAGTGCATAGAAATGATTTTAGACAGAAAACTGTCCATGTTAACTTTAGCCGGTAGGTATATTCGTTTTGGCCTACATTCTCCTAGAAGAAATCTAACTATTTTTGTGAAATGCTTCCAAACATTTTGAGACAGGTACATCCTTTTTATTATTTTTTCTATTATTAGATAATTTTTTAAATACAATTGTTCGGAAGCGGTGGTCGTGTGATTTGCGTCAAAGAAATTCAGTCAAAGAGAAAACTAGACTACAGCCCCGGTGGCTGTATGTTTTGTGTCAACGGTGAAATAAATTAAAGCACTTACTTCTAGTGGAAAAAGTCGATTCCTCTCGCAGCCTCAGACAAACCTTATTTCTTTTCTGGATATCTGTCGATAAAGTGTATTTATTACGCTCGCGTCCCTTCTTGGTGCTGTCACCTTGACATGCCAGTCACCGCCTCTTCCTCCGACGATATAAAATACTGCTAAAATCGGGTCGTGCGTATCTAACAGTACCGGGTGATAGTATGAAAGCTAGTGCGAATGTGATTGGGAAATTCTTTATTTGTTTACACACTGCAGACGTACGTTCTGAAATTCTTACTGAATAACACTAAAATATCAGGGTCATGTATATAATATAACTGTCGTCTTTCTATATACTCATAATCTCCACGTTTTGATTCGGATGAAAATATGTCTTGACAACTCGAAGAAATCCTTAGAGATGCTTTTAATTAACGTTCCCCTAGCATATTATAGCGCTTTAATTTCCCCATTGCAGAATATATAGGGAGATTGGGCCCATAACTCACCACACTGGCCCGGTGCGGATTGGTGGGTATTAACAACTGGAAATGCAACCAAGACCAACAGCTTATTGTGCCTTCTGAAGCACGGAGGAACTCGAGATAAAATATTTGTGGTCACCCATCCAAAGAGCGGTCTTAGCGAACATTGCTTAGCGCAATCGCAGGCCGAGCGCCTAGCGCGCTGCGCTATCGAGCTCCTCTCTATAGTCCGACAACTTCGTGCGCGACCCTCCTGCGCGCGATCCTCCAGCGGTATGAGGCGGTGGCGGGGACGGGGCACTCCAGATGCCAGCGTGGGCAGGCGATGTGGGGAGAGAGAAAACTGCTCGCCGCATCACCCGCCCCCGCCAACATCTTGAGTGCCCCGTCCCCGCCACCGTCTCATACCGCTGGAGGGTCGCGCACGAAGTTGTCGGACTATAAGATAGTATGAAGTCACAATAACCATTAGTCACTAAGCCCGCTAATGAATTGTCATCAACATAAACAAGGTGGGTTCCATTATGGAGCCATCTATTATTCCATCAAGAGGCCACGGAAACAAAAGAAAATTATGACATCAACAGGTAACGTCCCCAAAGGAAGCAAACCGTGACTATGGTGTAGCTTATTCTGGGAGAGTGGGCAAATAAATCTTTCGAGCATACTACATCTTCTGGATTGGCTGATAAATAAATAAAATGGGATTCTTTTTTTAATACAGAGCGTTGCAGATGAAGGTATTGTGAATTTGATGTTTACATTGATGACTTTTGATCTCAGAAACAGGCATAACATTTTTAACACCAGGAGGTAAAATATTCGTAGTTGTTGTAAGTTGTATAGCATATACGGGTACTGATCTAAGCAAATATTTCTTAAAGGAAACATTCCTTTATTTTTTAAACGAAAAGCATAGTTTTGCTTTTCGTTCACTCAGTGTTTTTTGAAAATACGCTTGCCAGACTGGAGAATCCTCTTAAAATCTAAAAAATTATAACCTGTTAAGGCTTTTTAATGCATCAATCGTAACAATAACGTCTCTGTTATCAAAATAAACATGCTTAATTAAAGGAAAACAAAAAAAGGCAAACAGGAAAAACCTAAAAGGAAAACTAACTAATTGATTACCGAAATAAGCTCCAGTTTGCTCCCATACACAAATTTATTCTTTTAAGGAATTTATTTCCAAATCTTTTAATGAGTCCATTTCAATTGCTCGGCCACGGAGTAACTTTAAAAATAAATAGATACACAAATCACGCCTATATAGGCAGAGGTGAATTAACACCCACGTTTCGCCAATTATGCATAGGTACTTAATAGGTGGACGGCCGTGTAGTGACGGCAGAGTAGAATACAATTGTCACCTCCCCAAATCTCTCCCGTCGTACAAGGCGACTAAGGATAAAACAGTGATGAGTAATGGGCGGCAGCGTTCCTCTTATACCACCTAGCAATGTACTGCGACTTTTGTGCCCGATAAATGGCAATAGACTTGCCGCCTATTACATGGGACCTAACATAATTGGCGAAACGTGGGTGCTAGTTCACCTCTGCCTCCCCCCTCGTGGATATGAGCGTGATTTATGTATGTATGTAATAGGTGGATAGGTCTTAACCCTTAGTCGCCTTGTACGACACCCTTGTTGTTGAATTTGTTAATTTATTAACATTGCCTCAGATGTTGGTTAGCATGATCATCATCAGTGCTTTAATGTCCCCACTGTCAGGGCCCAGGCCTTTCCTATGAATGGAAGAATATAGGAAGAATTGGCGATAACCCACCACGCTGGCCCAGAGCAGATTGGTGGGTAGGACGTTTGTGCGTATCCTAAAAACGTTCTACGAGGACAGCACTTAAAGTCCACCTACGAGATTTACCATTTACGGATCCTCAATACGGACATACCGCACCAGTATTGCGAACCTCAGTTCTTAACTGGTTTACGGTAGCTAGGTAGATTTTTTGCCTGCCCTTCATCTTCACCCTGCACTTCATCATCACCCTGCCCTTCATCATCACCCTGCGCTCCTTTAACCATCAAATCTGGCCCTTGGCCAAGACAATGGTTGCCATTCATACACGTGGGGGCAGGTGGCCAGGGGGGGTATGCTAGATTTTCAGAATGATTTTATACACGAGTATAAAATCATTCTGAAAATGTTTTTATTCCCACTACCCTCGTTTTCTGCTCGTTTAAAGAGGTAGCGAGGGACTAAAGTTCCCATCTTTCGCATTCGTATTGGCAAATAGTGACAAAGATTCGTATAAAAAATAGAACTCTACTAAAGTTTGAGTCCTGCTTAACATTTAAGTATTGTCAAAAATGACGTTTTTCGATACAAATTCTGACAGCTAATGTCGACTTAACTTTATAAGCAGTGCTCAAAATTTGAATTGCGTTTCTGTATTCGGGGGTATGCCGACTTTGGGCCACTTTCCCCCATTTGCTTGTCTTTGTTCTCAATACCAGAATGCCCAGCTCCACACAGTTCGCCCGTGAGCGTCATTGGTCAAACATTATGTAGATCCTGATCATGTTCCATCAATTATTCTAACAACACTATCATTCCATATTCATGCCAAGATAGATAGGAACTGGCAGTGTTGTGGTGTTTATCATTTTATTGACTAATGGTAATTAATGTCACTTCGTGTTTTCCATGCTGGCCTGGGAGCTTAAAATTTATGTAATGTGCCAGCCCTGACTAACCAACTAACGGTGTCGTAAAAGTCGACACCATGTCGATAGTAAACCTTGGGGCATGGAATGGTGAAAAAATGGCAAGGATGATACATACCTACCCAAAAAAGATTGGGGTCAGCCGGCTGTAAAAACTAAGCTAAAACCTTGATAAGTATGGATTGGAATGTGTCATTCTAACAACTCTTTCCGTTTATCGGTCTCTTTATATGATCTTTTATTTCCTTCACATCATTGTACACCATAATTCATTAGCTTATCGGGGTCATAATACCCTCATGTACTGTAACCCATGTACCCCAATACACTTCATTACTAATGACGGCCCGGACGTATACTCGAAACACCACATAAGTATTCGAAATAGAGATGTTTCAGTCCGATCCTGTTTACTGAGTCTAAAATGTATCCGCAAAAACAGTGCGAAGTAAATTTCCGTTTGTCATCCCGAGGGATCTAAAGACAGTTCCTTGCCTGTGACAAATTACATTGGAACTATCACACATGAAACTAATTCAAACATGTGGGACCGCAATGAAGACGGGCTTTGACTTTGCACACTAGAAGTTTAGGTTTTGTACCGTCAAGCATAAGTCAAACAAGACATTGAGGCACCTTATACGCGTACAATAAACGCTGTTTTGCAACTCAAATATTGATAGAAGACAAACTGTACTTTTTGGTAAATAGGGATTTCTCTGATATATCATACTGTTCTTTCACGAAGTTTCACTAGCACATAGTTTTTATCAACTTTCAGCCCTGTACCCAGTATATTTAGGATTGGTGGAGTGTGTTTCCTCTTTCATTCATATCGGTCAGACCCCATCAAGCCATCCACTCCGTTTTGATTCATATCATCCATCACAACAGAAAGGTGCTAAATTTAATGATGTATGAGTATAAAAAGTAAATGGAAAGGACCATGTTCAGAGACTGGAGAGTGTGATCGGAATGACAACATTTAAATCCATACTGCTCGCAATATAAAAATAAATTTCTATCATCTAAAGTAGGTACATTATTACGAATACTGTACTTTCGGTTTATCTTGATTATCGGATATCCTCTTTTTCTTCGTATAATATCAATCTTATTTCAAAAAGTTTCTGCTCTTTACATACATACATAAATCACGCCTATATCCCCGAAGGGGTAGCCAGGTTAACCAGCACCCGCGTTTGGCCAATTATATCAAGTCCTATGTAATAGGTGGCGAGCCTATTGCCATATAATGGGCACAAAAGTCGCAGTAAATTGCTAGGTTGTACGAGTATAAGAGGAACGCTGCTGCCCATTCCTCAGCACTAATTTATCCTTAGTCGCCTTGTGTCGTACAAGGCGACTAAGGATACCCACTGGAGAGATTTGGGATGGTGACAATTGTATTCTATTCTGCCGTCACCATACGGCGTAAGTAAAAAAAATGAAATTTCTCTAATTCTCTCACGTACAAATCGTGAAATTTTTCAAACCTGTTCGTTTACGTGTGTGAAGCAAAAGCACAGGTACAGAATCGAAAGTTTCGTTAATATTCTTAGAGAATTGATGAACTGCCAAGACGTAACGATAATTGATTTCCCAAGCGAGTGTCTGAACCTGAACACTTGCTTTGCAATAAATTACACATTACAATTACCTACACCGTGAGTTTTACAACTTTTGATTGCTGGTGTAACGCGTGCTTCGGGAGATGCTTCCCTCCGGGGTCCCGCAGGAGTCTATTGTTAATTACACCCTCCAAAATTAGTCCCAGAACGGTTACCCGACCGAGGAATATGGTTTTGTTTCAAAAACATTGTTCTGCCATCGAGTTCTTCCGCGATGAATTAGTAAAGGGCCACATTGTTTTCCTCTGTGTTTGCTCTACATTCGAAAGGATGTATTGAGCAGATACGATTATTAATGTATAACATATGTTTTTGAAGAGATACCTAGTATAAGCAATGAATCCGTCGGTAAAGGAATATCGGAAGAACAGATGGCTTATATTATTTGAATAGTGAATCCATCAATTATCATCCATCCACCATCTTACTGTCCTGTTCCAAAGGTTTCTTTATGCATTGTGATTCCTCTCTTGTGATTCGATTCCTCTTCCATTCCAAATCCAAAGGGAAAAGTATCGCCTCCATTTTAAAAGGAAATTTGCAGACTCGGATCCCAAATTGTGTTCCAAAACTTAAGACTGACAGACCAGCTATAAGCACCAAGCGGCGTTCGTTTACTACCCCAAAGATAGCTACTATTAACATACATTTCAATTAATTATTTTACCTAAAGAAAATTCTATTCTACGCTACGGTAAGGGATCCGTGACAAATTTAAGGAGCGGAATTTTAATTTATTACGAAAGATTCTAGAAAGTTCAGTGCTTTTCGGGTTTTATGCGAAAACGAAATGGAATCTTTGCCGTCCGTTAATGGTTAAATAGCCACAGGTTATTTTGAACAGAACTCTTGAAGAGATTTATGTAAGAAAAGACTAGAAGAGAAAATACAAGAAAGGGAAAATAAATGTTTACTGCCCACGAATCATCTTGAACAAATCAAACTTTCTGGAGTTGCACATTATAACAAAAGTAAAATAGGTAAGCCTAAGGTGAAAAATTTAATGACAGAATATATTTAATTAAGCAGAATTCAATTATTATTATATGTTCTAGAATTAATGATTGTATTCGATTTTAATTTTAACATTATATAAATGTTAGAAAAATTAGTACAAAGATTATGGGGCTAGAAAAAGAATTTCGAAAAATTATGATCTTGAGGCGGGAATCGAACCCGCGTCCGCTGCTATCCGGGCAGGTGCCTGACCGGATAGCAGCGGACGCGGGTTCGATTCCCGCCTCAAGATCATAATTTTTCGAAATTCTTTTTCTAGCCCCAAAATCTTTGTACTAATTTTTCTAACATTTATATAATGTTAAAATTAAAATCGAATAGTTTATAAAGCAAACCCGAGCTTAACCGAACGCACGGTATTTGTAAAAATATCTGCTTTGGAATGTTTGAAATTTATTTCTACATTGCGAGGGTACCCGTTGGCTTACAACGTGAAGTGTAAAGGTTAGAAGAATTTCGGCAAGTTAATTAGTGTCTTGGGTGGCCGAGCGGTCAGGCACCTGCCCGGATAGCAGCGGACGCGGGTTCGATTCCCGGCCTCAAGATCATAATTTTTCGAAATTCTTTTTCTAGCCCCAAAATCTTTGTACTAATTTTTCTAACATTTATATAATGTTAAAATTAAAATCGAATAGTTTATAAAGCAAACCCGAGCTTAACCGAACGCACGGTATTTGTAAAAATATCTGCTTTGGAATGTTTGAAATTTATTTCTACATTGCGAGGGTACCCGTTGGCTTACAACGTGAAGTGTAAAGGTTAGAAGAATTTCGGCAAGTTAATTAGTGTCTTGGGTGGCCGAGCGGTCAGGCACCTGCCCGGATAGCAGCGGACGCGGGTTCGATTCCCGCCTCAAGATCATAATTTTTCGAAATTCTTTTTCTAGCCCCAAAATCTTTGTACTAATTTTTCTAACATTTATATAATGTTAAAATTAAAATCGAATAGTTTATAAAGCAAACCCGAGCTTAACCGAACGCACGGTATTTGTAAAAATATCTGCTTTGGAATGTTTGAAATTTATTTCTACATTGCGAGGGTACCCGTTGGCTTACAACGTGAAGTGTAAAGGTTAGAAGAATTTCGGCAAGTTAATTAGTGTCTTGGGTGGCCGAGCGGTCAGGCACCTGCCCGGATAGCAGCGGACGCGGGTTCGATTCCCGCCTCAAGATCATAATTTTTCGAAATTATTTTTCTAGCCCCAAAATCTTTGTATTAATGATTGTATTCTGCTCAGCAAGTGCAAAACATATTCTGAAAATGCAACACTTTTAATACCGTGTGGTGACGGTAGAGTAGAATACAATTGTCACCACCCCAAATCTCTCCCGTGGTTGTCGTACAAGGCGACTAAGGATAAATCAGCGATGAGGAATGGGCAGCAGCGTTCCTCTTATATCACCTAGCTATATACCTACTGCGACTTTTGTGCCCGATAAATGGCAATAGGCTCGCCACCTATTACATGGGACCTATATAACATAACTGGCGAAAAGTGGGTGCTAGTTCACCTCTGCCTACCCCTTCGGGGATATAGGCGTGATTTATGTATGTATGTATGTATGCAACACTTTTTATTTAGGAAGTACTTTAAAATGATACCAGGATTGTTTTGTTATTAGCACAACCATTTTATGAATACCTAATCCCTAATACACACAGTCCCATATCCCGAAAAAGAACAATGCCGAAATTAATAGGAACGGTGGTCCATTCGCAAATACAACTCCGGAAAAGGGCTGCTATTTTTTATAGTCACCAGATATTTATTTACGTCGGAGCAAGGCACGCCGCCCTCCATCAGCCGTATATCTGGATTACGCGGTCCCTGTCGCAGTTTCTTTCAGTATTTCACTCTTTATCTCTCTATTTTGTTAATATTTAGTCGCAAGTATTTTACTCTTCTTCTCTTCTTTTTTCTCTCTCTCTCTCTCTCTCGTTCTTACTCTGAAGTGCTGCTCCAGACTTCCCTCTCTACCACACTATGGACCCGGCACCGGTGAATCCATGGAATGCTAAAAGTTATCGTCTCATTTTTTTATGCTAGACAGGAAGCTCTTACCTTTCATCTGATGGTAAGTGACGATAAGGGCCGAAGATGGAATCGAGCTTCACGTGGAACCCTCAATCACAGAGGAGAGGCTATTCTATCACACATTGTCGGAACACAATAATGCTGTAAACATTATTATTATGGCGACAGATTTTGCCAGCCCTATTTTTCTTATCTTGCGGATGTTACATTTTTGCCACGGGAGATTCAGCCCATCCACCCGTGGAACATGACAAGGCAGAAACAACTAGATCAGGAAATTTCTGACATTCGTGACCATTACCTTTACCGCTAGTCAGAGACCTTAAATGGAGAAGCTTATGGAGATATCCTCATCCCCTTTTTTATGCGTGAAAATGCGACCTTCTGATACGACTGTAGGGTGTTATTAGTATAATTGTATTGTACACATAATTTTCGTGCTTTCTACTTCATATGCGAATGCGACACTTAATAATACGAACTTAGATAAAAATCGCCACAAAAATATTCTTATAAAGATTTTTAATAAATTAAACTTTCGAAAACACGAACCGATGAAACAGCTAAATGCCGAACCGCACCGTAGATCGGCACAAACGGACATTTGAAAACGGGTTCATTTTAATGTGTCGCTTAAAGTATACGAGTCGGCAAGCCAATGCCGACTTTATAACTGGGCCGCTTAAAATCGAATTCGCAACAGCAAACTATCTGCGTATTCAGTAGAATAATTCCAATCAGCTCGAACAAATAGCAGCTACTTGATTTCAGGATGTTTCATTTTCTTTCGTGGAAGTGGATGGTTTATTTCTTTGTTAACTGTGTTTGATTGGAAGGAAATTCAATCAATTTATAACTTGTGTTCTTGTTACCATTTGATATTATTTCAGAACTACTTGAATGATTTCGAATGGAAGTGCACAAATCAATAAAGCACGAATTAATAAACTTTCAATAATAAGTGATAGCTATAGAAACAAATTTCCAACAGTGGGCGTCTCTCGGCTGAATGATAGAAACGAATGCGGTTATATTTCTAGTCGTTATTTTATACAGGATCTACATAAAAATTTATTAACCCTTAGCCGGAATTTTATCAACAAATCCCTTAAAATTGTTACAAACGATCAATGTTGTTCATTTACTGGGCTACTGGGCACAACAGAGTTGAATGGTAGGAAACAACCATAAGAGCTGGTGTCAGGCTGACGGCCGGCTGTGAAAATCTAGTCAAATGCTAGAGTATGTCAATAGACATGTTCGATGTAGCTACACTGCTCCCTAAAAATTTTGGCGGTTAAACAACATTCGCTGTAGATCATTCATTAGCATCTACAACTTAAGGTCATAATGGGATTCCATTTGCGCTTGATAATTTAAGTGAACTAATTAATGTCGAGACGAAATTTTCTTATTATCTAGTTAAAGAACTCGAGCACTTTTATCGGACGGTGTTTCCAAAACAGACACTTAGCCTAATCATCTGATGAACTTTTTAATACAACTAACAGCTTACTTGTAATCCTATTACAGGTTTAATTAATGATTGAAAGGGAGAATTCGCCCGTAGATCGGTGAGGGTTCATCGTGATTTTATGGGGGATGTTTGTTCAACAGCCATGAGTAATCCACCTAGCAATATACTGCACGCTTATTACATTTCGAGGAGGAGCGGAGCTCGCTAGCGCAGTGGCACGGCGCGCTTGGCCTGCGATTGCGTAAACCAAGGAAGTTCGCCCAGGCCGGTCATAAGATGGGTGACCAAAAATGTATTATCGCGAGTTCCTCCGTGCTTCGGAAGGCACGTTAAGCCGGTGGTTCCGGCTGCATCTGCAGTCGTTAATACTCACCAACCCGCACTGGGCCAGAGTGGTGGTTTATGGCCCAATCTCCCTATATTCTTCCATCCATAGGGAAGGCCCGTGCCTCAGCAGTAGGGAAATTAAAAGGCTGGTGATGATGATGATGATGATTATTATTATTATTAAATTTATGTTGCTAAGGGCCTTTCACAATCGACAAGTAAGTTCGAAGTAGCTTACTACGCAGTTCAATTGACATATATTTCATACTACAACTGTCAAATAATCTGCGAAGTAAGCAACATCGAACTTACTTATCGATTGTGAAACAGGCCCTAAATGTAGGTGTTAATTCTCCTCTGCTTACTCATATAAATGGGCGTATTGTATGTATGTATATAGTATATGAATCCATAATACACTAATTCGAAATTTTGTCGAATTGAGATAGAGATAGAGTTAAATATCGCCCCAAAAAATGAACCTCTACAACTTAGGTAAGAAAAAACTATGATCTATTATCGCTAACATTTTTGGTCCTTCGTGCCGGACTAAATAAAAATTAAAAAACAAAATATCTCACAAAAATGTAGAATATTGGAGATAAATATTCTTCCGGACCATTATCGGAAAAATATTGTTCTAACAGCAAACTATTAGGCAAGACGTAAATTATAAAAAAAATACGACACAATCACAACCACTCATTTTATTAGTCAGCTAAAAACATAAAATTAATCATATAACGTCAACACGTATCTCCTAAAATCTCACAGGAATAATGATTACTACCTTATTCATTTATTAAAAATAAGTCACTAGATCTCACCGTGAATGTATGTACGTGAATGTATAAAGACGATAAAACAATTTTGTCCTTTTTAATTATGTAAATAAAATTAGTCATAAATATTGTTTGTAGGTATGTATAATCTTGACGTCAAACCAAAATAAAAGTTTGATCACTTATGAAATGATTATTCCAGTGAGGCCAAGGTTTGTAAATATATTACTTTTACTACACACGAGTGCAATAAAACCGGGTCACGTGGAACATCGAAAACGAAACATGCTGGCTTATTAAAAATATTTGTGTTTATAGATAATGGTTTAAAATATACAATATCACAAATAAATTAATTCTCTATTAAACACCATAAAATGTATAGCTTTCTTAGCTTCCAACAATTTCATTGCTCTTCAGTGTATACTATTTTAATTAGTGAAAGTTTATAATAGTAATTAGCACCTTGTAACCACCAATATCGGTTTATTGTTGTCAACATTACATGGCCGTAAAATTTTTGTTGTACTACTTTGTAAAATATGAGTAAACTATTTGATTTTAATTTCTACATTTAAATAAAAAATATGAGTAATTCATAAATGTGCAATCATAGGATCATATGGTGGAGCTATATTGACATAATCATAATATTAATACTATTACACAATTGTCTTTGAGTGTTAACTGTTTGGGGTATAAACTATTACATATCGTCCCCAAATGGTCAGACATAATTATATTTTTTCTATAATCTATCTCATAATTGCCCATAGGCAAACTAAACAGTTATCGTGTCAAATGTTACAAATAGGAACATGTTATATTTGAAGAAATTACCTTTTATTTCGTCAACGAAAATAGGCTATGTAAATAAGATTCAGAAATCATTAGAGGGAGAGATTTCTTAGAAACTGCTCTCTAATTTTGACTCATGTCGTTTTGTATTTACGGTAACTGTTAATAGGAGCCGTTAACTTATCAACCGTGTTAAATTTTACCTATAAATGCCTAAACTTATACTGCCTTTACTAACTCTCAACTATGAGTCTATTGTCTAATGTAGGAACAAGGGGCGACTGTTTTCTAATATATTCTTCAAGAACTCCTGCGTCTTCTCCAATATAAGTCAGGTCCCGAGCATTGTCGCTGATCATCTGAAAATTAAAGCAATATAAAATTTGTGAAAAAAGTTAATCATGAAACTGTAAGTAACGATGATGTAGAATGGGAGTTGGAAATCCTTTAACTAAATCTCTAAAAAGGTAATGAAACGTATGTGCACGTAGGTATAATTATGTTTTGTAAAACTACAAAAATACACTAATGGTTAATAGTTATTTGTTGTACGTGAGCGCAAAGTTGTTTTTTAACTGCGTGCTCAATTTTGATGACCGAGCTAGCGAAGGATTCTAAAATTGAATCACGAGCGTAGCGAGTGATTCAATAATTAGAATCCTGAGCGATAGCGAGGGAATCAAAAGAGCACAAGGTGAAAAATCTTTGCACTCGAGTGCAACACGTAATTTTTCATCCCCCCCAACGAGGAAATTGCAAAATACAAAAAAAAATACAATCACAACAGTTTCTGTTTTCACCTAGAAACTTCCACAACACCCTCCCATTAACCCAAACACACTCAACACCCACCGAGAAACACCCACAACATTCACACCCGCAATACACACCCATCCACTCAGACACACCCAAAAAACACCCATTCACCCAGAAACACCCATTCACCCAGAAAAACCCACAAAACACCCATTCACCCAGAAACACTCACAAAACACCCATTCACCCAGAAACACCCACAAAACACCGATTAACCCAGAAACACCCACAAAACACCCAGTCACCCAGAAACACCTACAAAACACCCAATCACACCCAAAAAACTCAATCACCCAGAAACACCCACAAACCACCTAATCACACCCAAAAAAACACCCAATCACCCAGAAACACCCACAATACTCACCCATCCATTCAGACACACCCACAAAAACCCATTCACCCAGACACACCCACAAAACACCCATTCACCTAGACACCCTCAAAACACCCATTCACCCAGACACACCTCCAACAGCCACCCACACCCGCAACATTCATCCAGACACACCTGTAAGTACCTAATAAAAATTACCGTCCCTAATGGAGTTCCGAGACGGTCAATCAGCTTGAGTCAAGCACGTTGACTTTCAGTATGTTTTTGTTCCGTTGCTAGCGTAAACAAATCAAACAGACATAAAAAGCTTTTAAATGCTTGACTCAAGCATCCAGCAAGCGTGGTAGACGATCAAAATGTTTAAAGCAAGATTGACGCCAAGCTGATTGACCGTCACGGAACTCCAAGGTTTTAACAAATTTATGACGTGAAAAGAAAATGGCGCGCGCAAAGCAAATTACAAAAAAAGTACACCAAGAATGTTCCGAGCCTGAGTTTTTAACAAATTAAAATAGGTTGCATGACAATTTCGGCACCATGGAGGTAGAAATAAATATGTATAATGATGTTTTGAATTCACAAACTCATTGCACACGATGTTCTAAATTCAAATTTACTTTAACCTCTAGAGGATAAAAACGGCTTTTTCACTCAGATATCGAAGAGCCAAAACGCTTTTTCCGAGATGGTGGGATGAAAAATTAATTTATCGATTAGTATCGGAAATTGTTACATTAAATATTTGGTAAGCAGTATATTCAAACCTACGTTTGCCGAAAGCACCAAAGTGAATAGATAAATTTAAAACGAAGATAACCTTTACCGTACTAAAAATAGTACTTCACAATATATTAACATTCCTACACATTAAAAATGCTTCAAAAAGCATTGTTCAAGTTCACATTATTAGGTGAGCAACTTCATTACCAGGCGAAGAAACACACAAAGGGCTCCAGGCCCAATTTAATGAATTATTTTTTTTGTTTATCGGTCTTCCTTAGGACAAATAAAAGTAAATTACAAACAAAAAAGGTCAGAGCGTGGTCGTAAAACAAAGTTGTTCGAACTGAATGCGCCCCTCAGCCGCAGATAGCTTTTAAATTGTTCCCTTTGGTGGAGGGAATCAAAATAATTCCCTGGGATCATCAATAGATGGCGCTTTTCCAAATAGCATTTATCCTCCATACATCTTCTGCCTAAGCCCGAAGTGGTGTAAAGCAGGTTCCCTGCTATAAAACCTGAGCCACCTTTAGCATGGGTTTGAAGGCTATCATCCCATCCACTCACAGCTTTCACCAGTCTCTCGACAATGGCCATTTAATCACTTTTCTAGTCACTAGCACCTTTCCGGTGTGATGGACGAAACGAATCAAAGGGGAGTGGATGGGTGATGACGTCTGTATAGAAGAGGACGCATACTGCGCTGACTTCAAATAGACTGGGAACAGCGTAAAAAGGCCAATACAGGTTAGAACGGAAATTAAACGGGATTATGTAGAATATTTAATTATATCGGTCCCTAACCTATATTGATCATGCAACGCGAAAGTTTAAAAAGTGATTAGGGTAGAAAGGTTCTAAAAGTCCTTACCATAAAGCTGTTCCCTCCTCGACTCAAGAAACTCAATGTGACAAGCTGATATTCCTTTTCTGGTTCTAAAGGCTTCCATTCTTCCCCCTCCTTCACCATGACTGACACGACACGCTTGCTGGTAGTGTTGAGCGTTACTTGCATTCCTGAAAGAGACGATTATTACGATAAATAAATAAAATCGATGAAACTAATCTGGGATCCCTTAGTTCTCATTTCAATAATCAGATAGCAGGTAGTAAGCACGCCAGATTACTACAATACAGCAGATTATCTAATATACATACATACATAAATAAATTACGCCTATATCCCCGAAGGGGTAGGCAGAGGAGAACTAGCACCCACGTTTCGCCAATCATGTTAGGTCCCATGTGATAGGTAGCGAGCCTATTGCCAGCTATCGGGCACAAATGTCGCAGTACTATTGCTAGGTGGCATAAGTGGAACGCTGCTGCACATTCCTCATCACTAATTTATCCTTAGTCGCCTTGTACGACACCCACGGGAGAGATTTGGGGTGGTGACAATTGTATTCTACTCTGCCGTCACCACACGGCGGATTTTTCTAATATGACTGTGTGATTTACGTCAAACAAATTAAATATAACCCTTTCCTATTACAACTATTTCTTACCAGCTACTTGGGGCATCCAAGGCCCGGCGAAAGGTTTCTCAATCCAGCTATTAGTCAGACACTTCTCCATAACTTCCACTAAATATCGCCCCTGGATTTTCATCGTCATCACCTTATTAGAAAACGGCAACACGTTTATGATTGCCCCCCTGTTGATTTCTAAAAACAATTAGTAAATTTAAAACAAAACCACTTGAATAGATTTAACTCGCGTATGTTTAAGTGTTTGGGATGGGTATTTTTTACCAAAACCAGCTCCGTTTGTCTTAATCGGACTTTAATATTATGACGGCAATAAACGTCAGGTTAAATGCCAAACGCCTAATTATACGTGAGTTAAGTCCGTGAAATTTGTTTTATTTTAGATCTGTAGTGATTCTCCAAATATAAAAGTACCTACAATTCAATTCATAAACTTTCATGTGGTTTATTTACCTGTTTCTGCAGGAAGATATAATATTAAAAATCTCAAATAAATACCTATCATCTTTTCCAAGAAGACAAAGATTTTTTGACATGAATACACAAACATGTCCGATTTTCAACTTACCTCCTCCAGCTATCGACCCACGTATCATGTTTCTGAGCAAAAAGGTTACGTGTGGCATATCCGATACATTTTGCTCTTGAACCTGTAAAAATATTTCATTACTAAATTAAATATTTTCTAAGCAATTCGGTACTAGAGTTTTATTCTACAATAGGATAATTACAAAGCAACTCGATCCTGAATATTCATTCAAAGAAATAAAATAAGTGAATGTTGAAAAGCTAGATGAGAATAATTTGATTTCAATGTTAGTAACAACGGGTTGGATTAATTTCTTTTCAATTTCGTATTACAGATTTAACAATAAACGGTAATAGAATTTCTGATTAAAAATTAAAATAGTTTCTACAATTGATTTTAATGGGACGAAAACTCATCTATGAAATATTAAGACATTTTGGAATTACTAATCACCGTCTTTATGCCTAGTTGCCTTGTACCACACCGGTGGGGAGATGTTGGGAATTGACAATAGTAGATTTTCCATCAAGTGCACAAAACGAATCATTTTTGTCCGAGACTTTTAGCAGCCTGAGCCGAAGGCGAGGGCTGATAGTAATGTCGAGGATAAAAATGGTTTTGTGGACGAGTTAGAAACTCTGCTTTTCACTTCGATTGCGAGGAAATAAAACAGTAATTTATCTTAACATTTCTTAAAATTCAAACTAATATTAGTTCAGTTTTGAATACTAAAGGAAATTGTTTTTCCCATTGATATAAGACTTGGGCTGCAGACATATACAGCCTATACAGCCAAGTATTAAATTAATTTTGAAATAATAATTTTCTTAAATAATTTTATACCTACCGTATTTCTTGAATTAAAATTTTAATATCTTTTATGTCTTAAAAATCACATTAGGCAAATAAATATAAGTAAATATTAAAAAATAACAAATTCTATGTCTGAATTTCTTATTGAGTTTGGCTGCATAGCTAATTTTCATTGCCTTAATATAGATACTTTTATGATTAGATACGTTAATGCTCTAGAGCACAAAATTCGATTTTGTGCAGCCTATATCCTGCACAAACAAGCACTTTCAGAGCATGAGAAGTGAAAAAATATTTATATTTTGCTCTACCGTCACCACACGACATTAATGAATTAATTAAACTATGGGCTGTATAACACAACAGAAACAATAAGTCTTACAAACTAATAGGCGAAAATGATCCTAATAATGAACTCGTATTGGGCTTGCTCTGACCTTAAACAAAAACGCGTCGGCGATTAAATCGCCTATGGCACACTCTTTGGAACCGCAAGTATCAGCGATTAAGTCTTCGTTTGCTACACCAACGACTTCATTCACCAGGACATCTAGATTGTCTTTAAACGGCTTCAATAAAGCCTTTATTTCTGGATCTGAAATATTAAGTTTCCTTTA
Source organism: Cataclysta lemnata (assembly GCA_963931975.1). Lineage (NCBI taxonomy): Eukaryota > Metazoa > Arthropoda > Insecta > Lepidoptera > Crambidae > Cataclysta > Cataclysta lemnata. Next base: position 5,783,235 of record OZ008357.1, read on the forward strand.
CATACTGATGGTCATCAGCTTTCGTCTGCCTGGGTCCCAGATTATCTGGGACCAGGACAGTTAGTTTTATACTTTAATACATCTAGATCAGATGTCACAAAATCATCCACTCCCTTGTCATTCATAACATGTTTTACGCTTTTATTTAAGAACTCATTTTCAATATTACCTTCAGGAATGGACCTGTTCAGCAGCAGTGGGGATCCCTCAAACGACACCAATTCTCCATTTGGGTTAAAATACGCCGTCATGTTTCCCAAGTACTTGGTGAAAGCTGACGCCGTCACGACTACTACCTGTGAAAACAATACAATCAATTCAAATATTATGGATTCATAAAGCCCAAGACCATAGTTAAGAGCCTAAGGCACCCAGGTAGCCCTGATACACTTCCTGGCAAAACTGTCGTTAAAATAATGGTAGATGGCCCTTATTATACGAGGATTATACGAGGCCTAACATAAGCTAAGGACATGTCGGTGTTAATACCACACTGCCTACCTTCTTTGGGAATAAAAAGGCATCAGTAAAGTACATATTCTATATATCGCTTTCTAAATACAAAACAGATCATCATCATCTTCTGAACTTGTTATCAATTTACCTCGGGCCTGGGGTCGGCGTTCCATTTATATCAGACGTCATCAAGCCGTTCATTCCACACTACAAAGGTGCTAGTGATGATTGAATGATAACATTCCAATCCATAAAGTTCAAGGTTTTGGTCTTACAGGTTGTTGTTAGGTTTTAGACCATCTTTGAGTAGGGTAATTTAAAAGAGATAAAACTCAATATTGCATTATTACTACGACGGCCGCCTTGGTCGAATGCTCAGATTGCTGGGTATTGGCCAAGAGGTCCCGGGTTCGAATCCTGATGGGGCAAACTTTGTGATGACCACAAATGTTTGTTTCGGAGTCATGGTTGTGTATATGTTTATGTAGTATATTTTCAACATTTATATACATAATTATATAAAAAATATGCTTAGGCTACCTACTTTGGGCTAGATGATAGGTGTGAGTGTAAAAATATTTAAAAATATTTATTTACTACAGTAAGGGCCTGTTTCACAATCGACAAGTAAGTTCAAAGTAACTTACTTTGAAGTTCAATTGACATATATTTCATATTACAACTGTCAAATGATCTGCGAAGTAAGCTACTTCGAACTTACTTTTCGATTGTGAAACAGGCCCTAAGTCTTATTTTCATGCAGTTAGAACACACAATGGCGTACATCGTACTTAAATACAGCCTGTAAATTTACAACTAACATACGTAGCAAGTTTAAACTTCGAAATTCAATAGATAGCTGGGTAAAGCTCCTCACTCATAATCTTTTCTATTAGCTACAAAGTGCTTCGTATGCACTATACTAAGACCTAAGACTTAAAAACTACTTACACGTACGCGCCAATTCAACGGATCTACTTAGAACTTGTTTATATTGACTTTAAACGCTGCAAATATTCTATACATTTTATACAACATCTGATGTACGGTCAACGGCACTGCAGACTACCCAAAACTGTCAAATTTCTTGAATCGATTGTCAACCTTAATTGGTTTGTTATAAAAAAACAACGTCAATTGAGAAAATTTTACATTTTGTGGAAGCCTAACGTACTGTACCTCTCTGAGCTTCCTTCACAGTAATAATTTCCTTTCATAATAAATATGATTCGTTCACCCGGCATATTATATCAGTGTTGTAAAATTTTGTTTTAGTGTCACCATCATCATTATCTTCTAATCCTGCTATAAATTTTCTGAAGTATGATATTAATCAAGTGGGAATTAAAGGCTTGATGACCTCTGGCCGATATGATTGGAAGAGAAAACATACTGCGTAGACCCCAGATAAACTCGGAACATGGCAGGAAGATTCTGATGATCTCTTTTATTTATTTAGAATATAGAAGCGATATAATAAGTTACAAATATTTACTTTACTTAACTTTATTAAGCCTTTTTGTTCCCGAAAAAGTGTAATGATTTCTTTTGTTGGTAGCAAATACCGTTCTTTTTTCGCCAATGTTTAGCCTACCTTTTCTATACTGTCTAGAAAAGGTAGAACACGACTATAATTAAATAATAAATTACAACTTAAACCCTTGTTAAAAGGGGGTCCAGTGGGCACCATGTACTTTATAGGAGGTCGAATGGACACCTTTGGGTAGGTAAGGTCCAAACCGAACCAGTTGAGCTGGGGTTGTAACCCACTTACCTTATGACCAGGCTTCTGCGCTGATTCAACGACGACAGGATAGGGTCCGGATATGGTTTCATTGCTTGGCGACGTTCCGTTCCAGAGTAAACTGTGCGAGTGTCCCCCTACAATGATGTCAATGTTTTCACCAACTTCGGTGGCCATTTTCCTGTGAAACAATAATCAAAATGGAGGCTATAGAACCGAAACTTTTAATGGAAGTTATCAATAGCTTCTCTATAAAAATGTATTCTACTACTATGGATCCATTTTTATCCTACGGAGCTGTCTATCTTTCGCTATGCTATCGACTCACATATGTATTAGGTCCTTACATATTAAATTGACGTTTTGTATGTGAGCAAACTGTATTTAATCAATCAAACTATGCACCCTTTGTTATCTATGCACTTTTGCCATCTCATAGGTAATTTATTGATCCCTTTACTAAAAAAACCCATTGGGGCGAGAATCACTAAACTCTCTGAAGGGGCTTTGGACTGCCACATCGGAGTTGAATTTTGTTCCTTGAAAGCAGTTATCCAAATTAAGGAAAAATGTCATAAAAATTAAAAAAGGCATGTAGTTATGTATAAATTTATGAAGTGACGATCCGTAAAAACGGGATTGTCTTACAGAGTTCCAACAAAAAATAACACAATCATACCTTTTTACAAGATGTTAATATTTAACCTCTAATTGCCGCACTCAGAGACGTCAAATAACTTTAATGAGTACTTAATGTCAAAAATTTTCATTTCAATTTAGACCAAAGACCTGACAAGAATAGAGACTAGTTTTGAATTGTCTTTTTTTGACATCCAGTACTCATCGTTGCAAATTCGTATTTTCTTATAAAAAAATCTTTATAAGAAAATACGAATTTGCAACGTAACGTTAGGTATTCTCATCTGTCTTGTCCTTGCTTGTATCATTTTATTATTGCCTGCAGCTGCTATTAGCATTAAAAACAGAACATTGCATTGTTGCCTTGTAATTTGCATGTAAGTTGATTTATTATCATTTAAACAAAAGCTAAACTCGAGATAAACAAAGATAATCTCTACCTCAGTTCTCACTGAACACAGGAAAACATTACTTAAGTCAGATTTAAATCTACATATTTAAATTAAATCACGCATACATTACACACGGAACTGTAAAACTCCTGCCGCACTCAGAGACGTCAATTAACGATAATGAGTACTGAATGTCAAAAAATGACAATTTAAAACTAGTCTCTATTCTTGTCAGGTCGTTAGTCTAAATTTAAATGAAAATTTTTGTCATTAAGTACTCATTAAAGTTATTTTACGTCTCTGAGTGTGGCAGTAAATGTCCCATGTCATTGTAGCCGTGTGGTGACTGCAGAACAGTAACAATATAATTATCATCACCCCAATTTACCCCTTGGGTTCTTACAAGGCGACTTTGAGACAGCAACGTGTAATGGGCAGCAGCGTTCCTCTTATACCACTTGGCAATAAGCTGCGATTTACGTGCCCGATAAATGGCATTAGGCTCGCGCAACCTATACTTATTTGGCGAAACGTGGGTGTTAATTCACTTCTGCCTACCCGGATCACGGCAGAATAGACGTGACTTATGTATACAATTTTCACGGTGTATCGGAGCCCGATACAGCAGTGGCTAACTCGCTTGACCTGCGATTTATTAAACCAAGCAATGGTCACTCATGCCGTTCATTGGATGGGCTCATTGGATGGGCCCAGTTGAGTATGTGGTAGTTAATACTCACCAATGCGCATCCTCCCTATATTCATTCATCCATAAGGAAGTCCAGGGCCCGTAGCCAAGTGGCAATCGTTTTATAACGATAACGTGTCGAAGTTCGTCACGATCGGCCATATTACTTTGGTATCTACAGCGTCTTAGCTTGCGCTACCAGCATAAATAGGAACTTACGAAGACGATTTTGGTCACGTGATTTCTCGACGACTTAAGTCAAATCCCATACATTTTGCTTTATCGAACTTCGTTATCTTTGTCGGTATATTACTTTGTCTAGGCCTAACATTACCTTTGACTGTACTGTTTGCGTAACACTACAAATTCAATGAACGCAAATATTGTTGATAGAGAAACCATTCGCAATCAACACTACCTATTGACAATCCACCATAATTGTGAAAGCTGAACAAACCAAACCTTCACACAAACACAGATGCGAGACGAAATTTTTAGTGAGCATTTTAGAGCTCAAGTGTTCGAGTTCGAGACTTAAGAGACATATCGTTTTGAATACTCTTTTCCGAATCTCTTTGGATTCACTCCCATTCATATTTCACCCCGTTATTGGACCGTTGGCTGACACTTTGCACTTTAGTTTACGACACTTACGACCCGACAAGTTTATTGGAAAATATGGATGAGGAATACTAAGCTTTTGCATTTAAATCGCCGATAATATTGTTGGAGATACCGTGTGTGGGTGCATTATTCTTCTAAGGAGCTTGAGACAATGTGACGTTAAATTAGATAGGACATACATACATAAATCACGCATATTTCTCCCCGAAGGGGTAGGCAGAGTGCATTAACACCCACGTTTTGGTCCCATGAGCCTATTACCATCTGTCAGGCACATAAATAGCACCATATAACTAAAGTATTCTTACTCGGATTCAGGCGACAATGTTTTACGATAACATTCTTTAAAATTAGTAAAGGCACCTACACACAGAGGCGGCGGCAGGGCCGCACAAAAGAGCCGCCAGCATGGCCGCCGGGGTGTGCCAGCTGGTTACGCGGCTTGCCGTCGTCAGTTCGTTCTTGGCATTCGAGCGGTATTTCTATGTGACTGACACGACCGGAATGATGCTTGGCGGCATAAACCACTTTGTGTAGTACTCTTAAGATTTATAAAAGAGTTGTCGCTCTCTACTGTGAAATGTCCTTAACTTAATTACGATTTTGCTCGTTGCAAGTTTTGCTAAACTATATCAGAAAGTAATTTTAAAACTAAATATTACATATTGATTTAGTATGATAAGTAATTAAAATATTGACATTCACTTTTAGAGTCTGCATGATGATGCAACGCTCTATTCTCTGTCTCAGCTCTCGTATCATTTCATCATCACCAGCCGTTTAATGTCCCCACTGTTAGAGCCCAGGCCTTCCATACTGATGGAAGAATATAGGGAGATTGGGCCATAACACACCACGCTGTATCAGTGCGGATTGGTGAGTATTAACAACTGCAGATGCAGCCGGGACCAATGGTTTAACGTTCCTTTCGAAGCACTAAGGAACTCTAGATAATACGTTTTTGGTCAACGATCCGGCCTTAGCGAACATTGCTTAGTTTACGCAATCGCAGGCTGCGCGCGCTACGCTACTGCGCTAGCGAGCTAATATCATTCATCTCATCCTCATGTCATTTGGAACCACTCAAATAAGTGGTAGTCGTAAGCCTTTATAACACGTTGAAAAAAACTTTGAAGATACTACACAATCAATCTCACGTTCATTAGCCAAAGCTTAAAACCCGACGTTCTTTCCTTCTTAGGACGTCTGAACCTTACAATTCACAAGATTTGTTTTCCTTAAGACAATTTTTTAAGTAAATTTAAATTAAACGAACATAACTATTGTTAACCAACATTTAGTTTCAGTTCTTATCGATTACAGTAACTTAGTATAAATAAATGTGATTAAACTGTCTGTATCTCAAATTATTTGTCCCCATGTCTTATCTGATATTATTTTATTTTTTAGGTACTATTATTTTAGTATTATCTGAAGATGGTAACCCCGGCAACTCGAGGATTCCCACTGGGGATTCACCAATGACGATGATATTTACAAGTCCAGAAATCTGCCTTAGTCACCTCTGATAAGCGCGATAGCGCAGGGGCTTAGCGCGCCCGGCTTACGATTGCGTAAAAAAAAGCTGGTCATTGGATATGTGACCACAAATATATTATATGAGTTCCTCCGTGTTTCGTAAGGCACGTTAAGACGTTGACCCCGGCTGCATCTATAGTCATTCATATCTACAAATCCGCACTGGGCTAGCGCTATAAGGGTTATGGACCATTCTCCCTATATTCTTCCATCCATATGGAAGGTCTGTGTCCAACAGTAGAGCCATTAAAGGACTGGTGATAAACTAAATTGTTAAATATAAAAATAATGGGTGACGAAAACTGAATTCTGAGATACCACATGACAAATAATCCACACTTGCGTGTTGGTCGATAATTCTTGTAATGAGAGGATCCACCCCATTATTTTCTCTAAATGGTTATAATTTCATCAAAAGGAACAACTCCAATTTGTATCTTTTTTTTTCTATTTTACTTTCAAATAATAGCAACACTTACTTGTCCATGTTGAGACCACAATGCGACAGGACTATTATTATATCGACACCTTTCGCTGTAAGTATTTCCGCTTCCTTCTTAAGAGTTTCAACTGGATCCAGGAATACAGTTTTCTGAGCATTCGACGAAACCTGTAACGTGTTCAATTCTCTAATGATTTTTACTCAACACTCGATTGTTTCAAATTCAAATATCTTTATTTGCTGTTTATCGCATTTTCAAATGGCAATATGTCTATTATTTACCTACCCACCACACCATGTCACTTTTTTACTGTGTTACCAAAATTTTAAAGAGAAAATTAGTTGTTATTATGATAATGTTCTATGTAAATTACAGTCAGAAAAATTATTGTCTTGATCCGGAAACCTATTTTTCTATGTAATATTTTATCTGCCATAATAATTTTCAAATAAAAGTTAAATTTATACTTCTTCAATCATTAATCACTTCACCAATCATTCAATTTCAATCAATAAAGAAAACTAATAAAATGTCACTTGTAACCTTATGCATAATATCACTTACTGCTGTCTCCGGTGTAGTAAGTCCAATTATTCCTATTTTTCGACCATTCCTTTCAACGACCACATGCGGCTTATATAAGCCATTCAAAGTGGGTTCATTGGTGGTATCCAGGTTAGCAGCAAGAACTGGTGCCTTTAAAGCGTTAAGATACGGTGCTAGGCCAGCCACGCCATCGTCAAATTCATGGTTACCGATCGCCTGAAACAATACCAATGTTGTACCTATAAGTTTACATGTAATTAAGGACATTACATGAAGGATAGAGAGGATTGGAAGAAGAAAATGTATTGTGCCGACCCCGACTAGAGATAAGGGCAGGAGAAGATGAAGAAGAAATCACATCTATAGCGATGTATATAAGGAGCTTGAATGCACAGTGGTAGCCACTCAGTGCCCTTCGATTAGTTACAGCTAGTCATTGGATGGGTGATGAAAACTATATTATCTCGTGTTCCTCTGTGCTTCGAAAAGCACGTTACGACATTGGTTCCGGCAGCATCTGCAGTCGTTTGTACCTAGCCGTCAATCCGCACTGGGACAGCTTGGTGTCTTATGGCCTATTCTCCCTATATTCTTCCATCTATAGAAAATGCCTGTGCCCCTGCTAGTGGGACTTTAAAAGGCTGGTGATAATGATGGTGATATAATTCGATTTCAATTTTTCTTCAAATGCAAATGTCTGAAACCATTCTTATTTCATAAGAAAACTGAAAAAAATATTGTGTATAAATGGATGTCAATACACTACTACCCCTACCCTCTACCTACCGTCTACCCTTTCAATTAAAAATAAGTTAAGATCATCATTTGTAATACTACGAGCTTTTGTAATATTACACAGATTAATTTAAGACGTTACAAGGCCAACCTATATATCTCCAACACTGAAAAACCGGCTGTAAGTTAATTAATCATACTGAATCGCATTTAAAACATAATCACCTATGCTTTGTTTAAGAGCTTCGAACCATCACTCCATTTGGAAATATAACCGGCTCCTTAATTAATCATACTGAATCGCTCTTAAAATATAATTAGGTACCTATGCTTTGTTTAAGAGTGTCGAACCATCAGTTGGTTTGGAAATAAAAAAATAATTAGCCTGGCGACATATTGTTACTCCATCTCGATTGTCATTTGTCAGACGGCCTCGTCACTTTTTACGATTGCTTCTCAAGTCGGTGTTTGTATGAGAACGTTGACCACAATTGTCTTGCACCAAGGTTGTCTTCGAGTTTTCACGTTTGGGCATCAGCGAGTGAATTAAAATAGCTGGTCTCGTAAACTTGACCTCTTATCGGGTCATTTCAAATGTTATTAAGCGGCAGATAATGTTCTGCTGTGTGCCTATTGAACTATTGATAAAAGTCATTATTATCGATTCCGGTTACAATAGCCAAAGCATTATTTAAACAAAATTGAGTGACAAAGAAAATTGTGCTCAGAATAAGTTCGAAAAATTAGTCGCGATGCGGGAATTCCCGCGTCTTCCCGCATCATCAAGATAATTTTTCGAACTTTGTCTCACCAGAATTTTCTTTGTAAATTTTTTTCTATTATTTATATAATCTTCAAATAAATATTATTTCAAATGAATTTATTTAAAACAAAAATATTAAATAGGAATTAAATGAGTCTAAGTTAACTAGTAAACATAAAAATTTATTATATTATAACGGGCACCTAAATCGCAGTACCTACCTATATTGCTAGCTGGTATAATAGGAACGCTGCTGCCTAATCCTCATCACTATGTTTTAACCCTTATTCGCTTTGTATGACATCCGCGGGAGAGATTTGGGCTGATGACAATTATATTCTGCTCTACATCACACGGCTATGCTCTACCATTATAAAACTACTATAAAACACAACTATAATACTTCTACTATAAAACAATCTACTATTCCAACCAAGGCGCAAAGGTGTGCATTTGACCTTTTTTAGTAGACCAGTAATATTTTGCAAGCTAGGTTGTTCATTCTAATGTCATTCGCAAAAACAGAGACATAACAATAATGTCACCCTGGCTGATCTCCGGTAGTTAAATGATGATCTAATAAATAATATTTTATTATTATGATCCACCTGGATACTACTAGTAGCTACTACTATTAAACCACATAATACTGAAATTAATTTCCTTCACTCCAAAAAATTTTAATCTAAATTGCTTTCTAGACTGCATCTCAAAAAAGATAATTATTTCGAGAAAAATTTAACGGGCCATCAAAAAACTCCAATAACCATACCAAAATACAGGGGTCAGCGCCGGCGCCGCACGCTTCTTCCCCCGTTTACATAGGTCAGACGTCACCAAGCCATCCTTTGGATTCATATCATCTATCACATCGGAATAGATCCAGTGATGAATGAATTATAAATCCAAGCCAATTACGAGTATGCGAGCCTTCCAAAAACGGATACGATGCCATCTTTTGTTTGCAACAGATTGGGCAAACAATGGAAATATCAATCAGTCTCGCTCAGGCCCGTTAAAAGCCCGCGTTGACAATCACACTGCCCTATATATCTCTCCCTAATCCAGAAACATAATATACACACAGACACGTGGCTGTCCATTACATTAGTTAGGCTATTTTCCCGAGGCTTTCGTCTAATAAATTACCGCGATCCATCACCGTCTACAGCGGTGACGTGCTCTGTTGGATAATCCATATGTACTATAATCGACCTTTTTGAAGATTCTTCCTGTCAAGATACGGAGGAGGCTTTTTGTTGTCTAGTGATTCAATAAAAAGATCTATCCACGATGATATTGATGATCGGACGCTGCTAAGGATTGAGACTAGCTTTGGTTCTTCTAATACCTACTTCAAACTTCTTCTTTCTGCCCTGTGCCCAGTTTATCTGAGGTCAGCGCAGTATGTTTTCTCTTCCATTTGTATCGATCACACGTCATCAAATCATCTACATCATTTTGATTAATATCATCCAACACACCGGAAAGGTGCGAGTGATGAATGAATGTATAGAAAAGAGACTTAAAGGAACATGTCGAGAGATCGATGAACGAAGAGAGTGACTGGGATGGCAACATTCCAATCCACACTGCTCAAGGGTTTGGCTGTTGACTTTACAACTGGCTGACTGCCTGACACCAACCCTCTTAGGGTATCACTCTCTCTATTTATCGGTCTCTCGACATGGTCCGTTCTGTCTCTTTTCTATACATACATTCATTAATTGATTACTGGCACCTTTACAGTGTGATGGATGATATGAATCAAAAGGGACTGGCTGGCTTGATGACGTTCGACCGATATGAATGGAAGAGGAAACATACTGCGCCGACCCCAGATAGACTGGGAACAGGACAGGGAGAAGAATAAGGAAACTGACGGCTGGCGTGGTCGAATGCTCAGATCGCTGGGTATTGGCCAAGAGGTCCCGGGTTAGAATCCTGGTAGGGGCAAATTTTGTGATGAACACAAATATTTGTTCTCGAGTCATAGTTGTGTATATGTTAATGTAGTATATTTTCATCATCTATATACATAATTATTATGATATTAAAATGTCCGTCAACCTGGTATCCATAACACAAGTGCTTAGGCTACTTTCTTTGGGCTAGATGATAGGTGTGAGTGTTTAAAAAAAACTTACATGCGCGTCGTTGGGTATCATGTTGATAAACTTCTGCATCAGGTTCCATTTCAACAGGGTGTACCAGTACGTGCCCTGGAAGGCGTCGCCAGCATTCAGCACCAGGGCATCTGGCTTCTCTTTGAGCAGCATCTGGATACCGGCGTACAGTCGAGCGAAGCCGCCGAGGCAGCTGGAGTCATTCGACTTACATACTGGGTACGCTACGGAGGTCTCTTCAAATCTGAAAATGAATCAAACATTTTTACTACTGTATCTAATGGCTTATTTACATGTATTATGTTGTTTAGTAATAAACTTAATTTTAACAAAACTTCAAGTGACTTAATTCATGTAAACATCAAGTTTCATGTTTTTAAAATTTTTGTTCCTTAAAATCAAGTTAAAATTTAGTTAACAACTTGATTACTTGATACGTGTAAATCAACCTTAACTGCAGTACTCAGAGACTCAATTAACGTTAGTGAGTAGTTAATGGCAAAAATGTCAATTCCAAACTAGTATCTATTCTTGCCGGGTCTATGGTTTGGTTTTAATGATTTTTTTTTTTTATATTTAGTACTCATTAAAGTAAATTTACGTCTCTGAGAGCGTCAGTAAGTTTAGATTATCCAATGTGGAGTTTATTTTGGGTCTTCCGGCGTTTAGCACCACAAGGTATTCGAACCCTGGGCTAAACCACACGAGAATTTTTGATTCGACTGTTTCGAACTATATACGCTGGGAACTTGAAATGAATCTACGAACTTTGTCAGTAAAAAACTTTTTTTAATTTAATTCTGGCTAATTGCCAAATTATAAAAAATGCACGATTAAACATTGGTTTTTGTTATGAACCGTATGCTATACAGCCCATTTTAATAATACCAAAAGCTGCAGCGAACCGTAATAATATGTGACCTAGATATCTAATAAATTATGATAATAATGGCTTGCATTACGATTTTCGCTATCAATAACGACATAATTATGCTATTAAATTGCATTACGCAATCTAACTATTTATACAGCTGTTAATTTCTCAAGAACGCTGTTTAATTATGAAGTTGTTTGGAAGATGTAATTATTAATGAAATTTTATTAATTTACTTGTCAAAATTATTGGCTAGTGAGATTTAATCTGTGATGTAAAATCGGTTAATCTCAATTTATTTATTTATTATATTTTGAGATTTAATATATATTTTAACTAATATACCTATACAAATCTCGTGTTACAGTGTTTGTTAAAAAATTCCTCCGAAACGGTTTGACCAATTGTACCCAATCAAATTTTTTGTGTATGTATATTTGGTTGGTATACCCCAAATCTTTCCCGTGAGTGTCGTACAAGGCGACTAAGGATTAATCTGAATGGGCAGCAGCGTTCCTCTTATACCACCTAGGCTACCTAGTGCCCGATAAATGGCGGTAGGCTCGCCACCTATTACATGGGACTTGACATAATTGGCGAAACGTGATTGCTAGTTCACCTGCTATTTCACCTTTGCCTACTCCTTCGGGGATATGGGCGTGATTTATGTATGTATGTATGTATGTATAGTATATTTGGCTGGTCTGAGAAAAGGCCGTAGACTATTTTTTATACCAGTAAGTTTGAGGGGGAAACAACATTTGCCGACTAAGCTAGTTTTAAATTATTATCATTCACAATCAAATTGAGTATATTAAAAAAAAGGCCGCATGGTGACGGCAGAGTAGAATACAATTGTCACCATACCAAATCTCTCCCGTGGGTGTCGTACAAGGCGACTAAGGATAAATCAGTGCTTAGGAATGGGCAGCAGCGTTCCTCTTATACTCGTACAACCTAGCAATTTACTGCGACTTTTGTGCCTGATAAATGGCAATAGCCTCGCCACCTATTACACGGGACTTGTCATAAATAGCGAAACGCGGGTGGTTCACCTCTGCCTACCGTTTCGGGGATATAGGCGTGGTTTATGTATGTATGTAAAAAAATTACCCAAAAAATTGCCCAAGTAGTACCCGAAACCGACGGGCATCCATGAAGCCATTAAATATTGGATGAATCAAAAGAAGTAGGTATGTAAGGATCGTAGAAAGTGGAAGGAAGCGACCTCTGCCTACCTTTGTGGGAGAAAGGCGAAATATATTATGATGTATCTAAAATATGTTATGGATGTGTGGAGTGACTAGAAACCTGATAAGAATTGATTGTCAGGGAAAGTTGGAAAGTACAGAAAAGGCGCTCTTATTTGCACGACCACAATACATTTCAAATAAAAGAACATAACGGATTTAACTCACGTGGTTTTAACATTGATTTTATCGCGACGACGCGATGTTTCTATTACTTTACAGCTCATGTTTGGGCCTTTTTACAAAAAATATTACGCGAATTGTAGAGGACGCGGATTACAAATAATTTTTACGAAATTTTCCTGACTTTATTTTGTTTGTAATATTTTTTCTAACATTTATATAATGTTCAAATCAAAATCATACCAAATATAGATAAATCAACGTGATATGATTTTTGACTTCAAAAGCAAAGACGGCTCGTTCGTTGATTTTCTGTCGCCTTATTATAAAAAGATGCTTATAATAAGGATAAAACAGATTAAGAAAAATATCAAACACAGCCTGTTTCCTTGTACAGTACAGTCGCCAGCACTTCAGTTCGCCACAATCGACAAATTTAAATTTTCTTAATAGCTAATTTATGCTTTTGGTACAACAAATTAAGGTAGACAATTGATTGCAGATATTCCACTCCAGCCTTTGTTGTATTGTCCTATTGTTTTTAAGAACGATGATAATTAATATATAATATTAGAAGTTAGAAATCTTTGGTAATAGTAAGATGCCTGTGTGATAAAATTGGGGCTAATAAAAGAAAGGTTTGGCCTAGGCGATATTTATGTAATAATTAAAGCTTTTTAATGATTTCTTTTTTTAATTTGTTTATCTGTGTCTACGATAATTTATATAAAATTGGGTCAAGTGATAAAAATGTATAAATAGAAATATAATAGTTAATTAAGATCACCTTATACAATTCCTTAAAGCGCTGACCGAATTTCTCATCATTACATTATCTGATCGCCATGGTTTGATTAATTTAAAGTGTTCAAATAAAAAATTAAAATAATAAGAGTTACAGTATGCCAGTAACAGGCTTCATAGCCTTCTTTCTGCCTAAATAGAATAAAATATTATCTTACCTGTCATGAAAATCGTTGTAGTGAATTATATCTAACTTAAATAGGTCATCCCTTATCACGGCACCACTGACATAGACCCCCAAATAAACACCACACAGCAGAATAACCACATGGATCCCCAGGCTACTCATATTTAAGCCCAAAATTAAGCTATAGGTATTCACTGATGGAGAAAATCGGTCAGTTTATTTATCACTGCGACATTATTATAATATTTATAAATTCTTAATAAATTTTCTGAGCTGTCGTCGCCCCCGGTTCGTGATTGAAGAAATACTAAATTACCGACATTCAACATTCAACTTTATCTGTTCGGTTCAAGTCTGGCTGAATGGGCGACGTAATTGGATGCCATTGTCAACGAACGATCAACTTTTATGCGGAGGGAAGTAAGATCGAAATTTGAATAGCACGTTGGAATGCGAGCGCAGACGCATCCTGGTTGTAGTAAGGAGTAATTACATTCGTAGTAACTATTAATTCAACATTCACAAAATTGTCGTCTTATGTCAACAGGCCATTAGTGTCTGCGTGTTTGTGCTTTTATGCTTTAGTGCTTTTAATGTTAAGTCCTTTCGTTCTCTAGTTCTTTTTGAATAACTATAGTGTTTTATGGAATTCGTCATGGTTAATAATATCTTCTTGTTTTTTATCACTTTTTGTCTTGTCAGAGTTTTTATAAATAATAATAATAAATAAATATTTTTACACTCACACCTATCATCTAGCCCAAAGTAAGTAGCCTAAGCACTTGTGTATGGATACTAGATGACGCACATATTTTTAATATAATCAATAAATGTTGAAAATATACTACATAAACATATACAACCATGACTCGGAAACAAACTCGTGGTCATCACATAGTTTGCCCCTACCAGGATTTCGGATTTTCGGATTCGTACCCGGGACTGGCCAATACCCAACAATCTGAGCATTCGAAAAGGTGGCCGACAAATATTAAGATCTCTTAGGCCCGTATTCAGAAACGGCATTCAAGTGTAGTTTAATTTGAATTCAAGTGATCATTGTTTAAATATAGAAAACCTACTTTAATTTGTGTTTTATTCCAAAACGGCTATCAGCTTGACTTACGTAAATTAAGATTCAAATTATATTTAAGTCGGGACATCCCTATTTTACCCACAAAATGCGAAAAGGTAACTAAAGGTTATTATCTCTACTCAAGCGTTGCAATGAGGTGTTTTGCGCGATCATAGCTTAAATCTCGATTTAAATACCTATCGATTGTTGTCCAAGTGACTTTTCAGAATAAACGTAAACACAGATCAATGAATTGATATTTAAATACTGTTCTAGAATAATGTAGATCTAGATTCATGTGTAGTTCAGAATACGAGCCTTGTAATACAAAATCATTCGGTGATCATTCGTTCAAAGCTATCGCTAATAGTTTAGGTACATTTGGTGCGAAATGACAGCATAACGTCATAAACTATAGCTTTAGCAATCGAGTAAGGTGGTAGGCCCCCTGTACACAATGTCCTTCTGAGGAATTTCCTGTTTAAATCGGTAGTCAGCGGCACTTCGGTTCGGACTACCCAAAACTGTCAAATTTCCTCAATCGATTGTCAACCTTAACTTGGTTATAATAGAGCACAAAATCGATTGAGAAATTTTGCCATTTTGTGGTAGTCTGACGTACTGTTGACTGTACTATTACCCCAAAGTAACACTCCATAGTTAAAAAGTAAACTTAAGCAAGGCACGCCGTAATTACTAATGTTTGTGGTAACGTTATTCTGCGCAGTGTACTAAGCAGAAAGTATACATATCTATTTATTTCGAACATGCTTTATCAATAATTTCGTGCCTTCCTGTATTAATATGATTATCTAACATTATTTCTGAAAAAAACCTTGAATTTGAATTTATAAATAAAGTCTATCTATGTGTACCCAATATTATTTGTCACACCTGACCATAAAGTGGATTTTTCCACCGCTACGCGTACGGAAAATACTTGCGATTTGAGATATTCTTTGTTTTACCGCCCTTGGTGTATAAACTGCTATAATTAAAATTATAGCCAGAGCATTCCTTATATAAACTAATACGTAAATTATTTGAAAATTCAGTGATGGGGAATGAGCAGTAGCGTTCCTCTTATACCACCTAGCAATGTACCTACTGCGACTTCTGTGCCAGATAAATGGCAATAGGCTCACCACATGGGACCTAATATAATTGGCGAAATGCGGGTGCTAGTTCACCTCTGCCTAACCCTTCGGGGATATAGGCGTGATTAATGTAATGTATGTATGTAAATTATTTGATGTCGCCTAGTTACATTTTTTTCAATAATATAATTAATATTAGATTAATTATAACATGTCATACAAATATCGCACACCCTGGACATTTTTCTAGTAGGCTAATACAAAATATATAATAGGTTGGGGAAAAAGTTTCTTCGCATTTTTTAAGAAAATTCAAAACATTTTTTAATATAGTTTATTTACATTTAACTAAAGTATGTAGGTACCATTTTGTTCGATAACTTTTTGCCATATTGTAGGTAGAGACATGATCCCATTGCTATAGAAATTTTGGGACTTCTGGTCAAAATACCGCGACAAGTGGTTTTGGCAGTCCTCTCGTGATGTTAACCTGACACTGCCTAAAGAATTCTGAAGAGACCGAAACAGGTGGAAATCTGAAGGTGCAAAATCAGGACTATACGGCGGATGCATTAACACCTCCCAGCCAAACTCTCTTAATTTTTGCTGAGTGGCTAAAGATGTGTGAGGTCTAGCGTTATCATGATGAAAAACCACACCCCTTCTGTTGATTAATTCCGGCCGCTTTCTCTCAACTTCTTGCTTTAATCTCATCAGTTGTTCGCAGTAGAGTTCAGAATCGATGGTTCTGCCTGGTGGTAAAAGCTCATAATGAATAATGCCCTTCCAATCCCACCACACACACAGCATCACCTTGTTGCGAGTTAACCCGGGTTTCGCCACAGTCTGTGAAGCCTGACCGGCCTTTGACCACGACCTTTTTCGCACGTTCTTGTCGTACGTGATCCACTTTTCATCACCAGTTATCAGCTTCTTTAAAAATGGTTCGGTTTCATTACGTCGTAATAAAGAATCACAAATGAGTCCACGGTTCATTAGGTTTCTTTCAGTGAGCTCGTGTGGTACCCAAATGTCGAGCTTTTTTGTGTACCCAGTTTTTTTCAAATGCGCCAAAACTGTTTTGTGGTCAATTCCCAGTTCTTCAGCTACGTCGTAACTACTGACATGCCGATCTTGCTCCACTTTTTCAAAAATGGCATCCATTTTATCTGTAATAGGGCGACCAGAGCGACGTGCATCTTTGACATCAAAATTTCCGGATTGAAAACGCTTAAACCAAATTTGTGCTACTCTCACAGACACTGCACTAGGTCCATAAACATCGCAAATTTTTTTCGCGGCTTGCGTTGCATTTTTACCTTTTTTGTAGTAAAATTTTAAAAAGTATCGAATTTCTTCATTAGATTCACTCATCTTGGCGGTACGAAAAACAAATGAAAATCACACATTTTCCTAATTTGAATTTGGAATTATGTTCTTTAAAATTTAAACTTTCAATGATACCAAAACCAGCCAGATACAAATAGTATAGCCAAAGAGATTTTATTACAAGTTTATACATAGGTACTTTAATGCGAAAAGACTTTTTCCCCAACCTAATATTTTCTTAGTACCTAATAGCAGTTGTTCATATTACTGGTAATGTTCTTGTAATGTTCCATAAAGCCCGACATTGGTTTGTGTATAAGGAATTTTGCCATTATTTCTTATTTGTGTATTATTTATTATTTGTAAGGATTATTTATTATTTACAAGGAGCTGCTCGAACTCCTTAGCAAATTTGTATAAACTTCGTGCTTTGATTTGTTTTGATTAGATTTTATACGTTAATACGCAAATATAAGCCTTCTTTTTTTTCGTAATCTTCGATATCAACAAAGGTCGGATTTTTTTATTAATGCAAAGTCTAATTTCAGGAAAACATATTTTATATTAAAGAATAACATCATGAGAACTTTATCTTAATCTGGTACTTCAAATACTCGTGAGAACGTTATATTTGATAACATTGTTAGAATATATTTACATTTTCCTTGCTGGTGGTAATGATCTAGGTTGGATATAATTTGCATAAAAGTAAAGGCATTTCTGTTTTCACCACCGGAATAAATAGCATCTGCTGCATTTTGTGGCATCATAGTCCGATTGATAGGCCACCAATTCATGTAGCTATATCCATTGTCCATTACATTAAGGACGGATAATTATGCGGTCTGAGGCTTTTTTTTTATCGCCCGAGGTAAGATCATAGTTTTATGTCACCCTCTGGCATTTAAATAAAATAAAAATAAAATAATAAAAAGTGCACTTTATGCTCAGGTGTGACATAAAAAGTATTAAAGTGTTTAAATCCGATGTAGTCACCTTTTGTCGATAGTTTGTAACAGCATCTGAATTCGCACTTCGTAACCAAAACACGTCTCAAAGACTTTTTTTTTTATAATAACGCCGCAAAAGTTTTAGTGAAACGCTAATATAGGTTGACGAATTTCTTAGCCGTCCATAACGAACGGCTGCGGCTTAAACAAAGACGGTAAATAATAGCTTTCCTAGACAAACAAATTACTGATGATGTAACACACTATTGAACCGCAGTGATATCCTTAACGTGATACAATGATTTTTCTGTTACGGAAATCTTGTGTAATTACGGCAAAACCGTGCGTTAAATCAAATTTACAGTTTTTATTATTTGCCACATTTAAAATAACAATTATATTCTCAGACACTGTTATCTATTACTGAAACCGATTCGTTTCCGTAGGTAAATAATTTTTATCTCTTTCAAAAACTGCCGTACTGGCCTGAGACCGGAAAATAACTTGGGCTTTCCAAGTCTAACTTCCCAGCCCTACAAATCCCAACAAAGGTGTCATAAAAGTTGATTGAGGAAGATTGCTGGAGTATACCAATAAGCACCTTAAAGCATCAAACAACAGCCCACCCAAAGAGGATTGGTGTCAGGCAGGCGGCCGGGTGTAAAACCTAACTTTAAGCAATCTTTCACTTCAATACAGAACCCGAAAAATCCCTCAATTAAAGTGATAAACAGTACATTGATATCGATATTTGGGTAACCCAATTACTCATTTAATGTTTTATCTACGAGAATATTTATAATCATGAGACGAAGAGCAATTTTTAAGTTTTGTTTTTCCCTCACAGTGCAGCATGGAAGAGAAGTTTACTTTTCAAAAATAGTTACTTCATTGTAACTTCTAGTAGGTCTTTTTTTAAAGCTATAGCTCCTAAGCATCTTGTCAAAATCTGTCACGTCACCATAATAATAATGTTAACAGCATTCTGGTGTTCCTGCATTGTGTGATAAGATAGTCAGCCTTCTGTGGTGAGAATTCCAGGTGAAGCTCGATTCCGTCTTCGGCCCTTATCGTAACTAACCGTCAGGTGAGATGAATGTCGCAAGCTACGATGTGTAGCATAAATAAGATACATACATAAATTACGCCTATAAGGGGTAATTAAAGGTAAATTAACACCCACTTTTCGCCCATTACGCTAGGTCCCATATAATAGGTGGCGAGCCTATTGTCATCTATCTGGTACATCAATCGCAGTATATTGCTAGGTGGTACAAGAGGAACACTGCTGGCCATTCCTCATCACTGATTTATCCTTAGTCGCCTTGTACGACACCCACGGGAGAGATTCGGGGTGGTGACAGTTGTATTCTACTCTGCCGACACCACACGGCTGCATTAGTAACCTTATCGTTATTAGGTATCTATACTGTAAAATAAGGAAAACACGCACAACAAGGTTGTAGGTAAGTTTTTTCCTGAGGCTTCGCCAATAGACTCCCAATTAGTCGAAGTGTTTTCTTTGATGATACGAGTATCTTTATAATAATGGGTAATTTTTCCCTCCTCTGACCTTAAAGGTCGTCTCAATAAACCAAAAACTAGAATATAATAATTAGCCCAAAGTTAGTAGCTGAGGCGATTGTGCTGTGGATTCTACGACCATAATTTTATAGGTTAATAAAACAAACGTGTAACCGAAGTTAGGAAAATTTCGAAATGGGCGTAGAAAACAGTAAACTACTGTTTTCTAAACCCATTTCGAAATGTTCCTATTTTTTGCTTGCCGCCAAAAGTTTTAGTCAATTTTTCATACGATGATTTTAACTTGCGAATTCATATTCTCAGTGTACGCTACTGCTTTTTTCCTAGAATTTCCTGATTGCAGTTTTAAAAATGGAACACTTCAAAACGAATAAACATGCTCGCGTGGTGACGGCAGAGCAGAATACAATTGTCTTGCCTCCCCAATCTCTCCCGCGGGGGTCGTACAAGTTGACTAACAGTTAAAACAACTAGGTAATAAGAAATGGGCAGCAGCGATCCTGGTATACCATCAACTAGTAATACAATTAAACTGTGAATTACGGGTCCGATAGATGGCAATAGGCTCGCCACCTTCTTCTCCCTGCCCTGTTCCCAGTCTATCTGGGGTCGGCGCAGTATGTTTGCTCTTCCATTCATATCGGTCAGACGTCATCAAGCCATCCACTCCCTTTTGATTCATATCACCCATTACACCGTAAAGGTGCTAGTGATGAATTAATGTATAGAAAAGAGACGGAATGGACCACGTCTAAAGACCGATGAACGGAGAGAGTGATTGGAATGACAACATTCCAATCCATACTGCTCAAAGTTTTGGCTTAGGTTTTACAGCCGGCCGCCTGCCTGACACTAACCCTCTTTGGGTATGCTGTTGTTGGTGGTTTGCCCTCCACCATTCGGGTGCCCCAAGGTGCTTATTGGACTACACCGGGCAATCTCCCTTAGTCGACTTTTACGACACCCATGGGATGAGGAGTAGGCAGAGGTGAATAATTGGTGACCATTTATTCACCTCTGCCTACCCCTTTACATGTGACCAAACAATTGGCCCAGCCTTTTTTCACGTCTGTCTACCTAAATAGGCGTGGTTTATATATGTATGTGTGTATGTAGGAGACCATATCTTAAGTTATTGGAAAAGTCTTAACAAACATCAAATAAATCAATACAATCTAAACTTAATTTGTTTTTTCCTCAACTATTATTAGAGGCAACCTTGATGTAATAGAAAGGTTCTATTTATATTCAAATGACAATTAAGTATCTAGTGGAATTGTTAAAATTTTATGCCACAGAGAGCAACCTTGTTTAGATGTGTATTAAGTTTAATTGTAAATAAATTTTAATAAACGTTCAGACCAATTTTATTTGTAAAGAACATTGCAGGTCAAGGATTCTTGCTGTGTGCTCAAGTTGATTTTTATTTGAACATTAATAAATGTTTGGAAACATATTAGGAATATAAAGTCAGATGAAATGGGCTGAGAAGTCTATGAGACTGTTGGTCCTCAGTTCTCGCGTGGTCATTGGGTGGGTGGCCAAAAATAGGTGTTTTAATTCAGTGCTTCTGAAAGCACGTTAGTCCTTTGATTTGTCCATCTGTACTCGTGAAAGTTAAAACCCACCGATCCTCACGTGTTTGCCAGGGTTGCCAGCTTGGTGAATTATTGCCCACTCTCCAATATACTTACATATATGATATCTCATAGACGAGTTATGTGTTCCAGCAGTGGGGACATTAAAGGGCTGGTGATGATGAGAATGATAAAAAAGTAACACCATTTAAACATTAGTATTTGATTCTAACCCAGTGTATTTCGCCATTTTAGAGATATTTTCATTTTAAAAAGACGCGCCATTTTTGCAAGGCGTGGGCGCCAGGTGACGTAAGCGCGAAATTGCACAAAATGGCGGCGACTGTGGAGGGGCTATCATGATGGAATCCCCGAAGAAGTAGTTGAGGCGTATTACCTACACATCAGCGAGCCTATTGCCATCTATCGGACACGCAACATATTGCTAGGTGGCTGTCTTAACCCTTAGGCTTGAGTTTACCAAAACGTAAATTAAGCGATTTAAAAAAAAAGGTAATCGTTAATTTCTGGCAGTCCATACGATAAAATGTCAAAAACTGACGATTATCTTTTAATCATAATTGGCGAAACGTGGGTGCTAGTTCACCTCTGCCTACCCCTTCGGGGATATTGGCGTGATTTATGTATGTATATATCTTTTAATCGCCTGTTTAAGTGTTGGTGAACACCAGCCTAGTCGCCTTGTACGACACCCGCGGGAGAGATTGAGGGCAGTGACTGGAACTGGTGGCTGGTGATGTGGAATTGTATACTGCACTACATGGCACAAGAATTTTGATTTTGCATTCTTCACTCCTCCCTCAACTTTGCTCCCGGAACAATACGAAGGTGCCATACAGGCGCCGGGGAATTTTCGGCCTCATTAGGGCCTGGTATCTTCCCTCATCTCTTGCCTATTTGCCCAATGGCACTTTTGTTTTTGCATGAATACGCCGGGAGCGGAGCGAGGCGTATCGCCATCAGCGGCCGCGGTTTAAACTGCAGCGTTTCGCGGAGGAATGAGTCTCAAAAAGATTCAATCTTAATAAAAAGAAATACTTATGTGATTTGATTTTTATTTAAATTTAAACATTACATCGATGTTAGAAAGAATGTTACAATGAAAAGAAGATACAAAAAAAATCAAAACAAAATTTAAGAATTACGAGTACACGCGAATGAAATTAGTAAAGTTGTTTGATTGCAAACGTTAGTAGTATATTTGACCTTTTTGGCCCGCTACGCGGACGGATAACGCCACTTCCTTCTCAGGGGTGACTTAAAATTATCAACTTACCTAGGGCGTCAATTACTTGCGATCTGAGACATAATTGTTATATCGGCCTTGGCTATTCTATCTCACAAAAAAATTAAATAAGAAAATTTTCAGAAAATATTATTGCCCGCTGTAATAAACATCCTAGTTGGCCGAATGGTAGGCATCTACCCAGAATCTGTTGAATGTTATTAAATGATTTGCAAAAAAATATTTATTAAATATTAGTTCATAGTATGCCTAACATACTTTATGATTATGAATATGGCTTTGTGTCTATGACCTGTGCCTGTGGTTGAAGCGCCATCTTTTCTTAGGTAATTTTCACTACTCCCTCACTCACTTTGTGTCGAACTGTACTAGAGAACGGACGTATACCTTCTTAGTGATGAAGTGAATATAGTACACATTAATTTCTTCAGTAAATCAGTGTTTCAATTTCCCATAATCTCCAATAGAATCCCAGAATACAGTGGCCTTCCGAATTGTTCACGCCTCTCAGCGTGTCACAACACTACGCTTCATACTAGTTGTGTCCCAGCCCTACGTGGAACACAGGAAAACGTCAAGCGCCCCTTTTTTGTCCACTTCTTAAAAACGTAACACGAAAAATGTTTGCTCCCCATTATAAAGTAAAATCTGTAGATTAAAACATTGAAATAAATACTTATGAAGACTCAAGTTGGTGTTTTGCATCATTACGGCGCCCCTACACGAATTGTCCCAATTCGGACAATTCGGAAGGCCACTGTATTCTGCACTTTATTTTAGGCAGTTAGAGACTAATTTGAATAGGATCTTATTGGGCGTAGTAGTAAAATTACTACAGCCAATCAGTGCCGAGTCCCTTCCGAGTGAATTTGACATGGCAAAGTAATCTTTTAGTAAATTGATTGAGCGTCGTCGTAGTCCGCGATAGTACTTATCATATTTATTATACTATATCCCCGACGTTCGATCACTACTACAACGCCGTGTCGAACTCTGGCATATTAAGTTCAGTTTTGGACCATGAAAAATGTTACCATAATACCAGAAAGCAAACCGCTACAATCAAAACCCCAACCGGAGCCCCAGTTTTGAGAGAAAAGATATTTTGTGTCACCTTCGCGGGTGAGGGAGCAATATTCTAGGAACTGTACGACACCACTTGGAATTATGGCAGCACCTTCAGAATAAGCAGTAGTGAATAAAAAAAATTGGGTGCTATACCTCCAGTGGACGAACAAAACACTACTACAGCCCGGCTAGCATGAGCACCGAAACATGATATGATAAAGCCATTTATCGCTTTGAACTGTCAAAAATCTATGGAGTTTTTCAGTTCAACGCGATAAATGGCTTTATCATATAACGTGTTTCGGTGGTCATGCTAGCCAGGCTGATATACCTACACATATGCGTACAAGTATTCCATACCACGTATATCTATATCATTATAAATGAAAATCACTCCGCTTGTGATTAGCCCGGTTAGCCCGCTCGGCCAGCAATTGCATAAACTTAGTAAAGTTCACCAAGGCCGGTCATTGGAAGAGTAACCAAAAGTATGTCTTGAGTTCCTCCGTACTTTGGAAGGCACGTTAAGAGGAAACACCACGGCTGCAATTGTCTGTATCGCTTTCGGGTTAGGCGACGGTAATAGATTTTACAAAAAAAACAGCGTTTCGTAGTACCCTGATTCTTCCTCCAAAACTTAACTGATTTAAGAATTTAAAAAAGGCTAGAGCTGTGTTCCTATGCTTTCATTTTTTATATAATCTAGTCAAATTTGTTTTCCGGATGTTTAAACACAGAGGAAATTCATGCCATTTTTAAGATTTTTGAACGTTGATATCTTTTTTAATAATTAATTTATGAAAAAAAGGGATACTTAGGGATATGCCAATAGTGACCATATATATTCAACAAAATAGTTATTTGTTGTACGTGAGTGCAAAGTTGTTTTTTAACCGCGTGCTCAATTTTGATGACCGAGCTAGCGAAGGATTCTAAAATTGAATCACGAGCGTAGCGAGTGATTCAAAAATTAGAATCCTGAGCGATAGCGAGGGAATCAAAAGAGCACAAGGTGAAAAATCTTTGCACTCGAGTGCAACACGTAACTTTTCATCCCCCCCAACGAGGAAATTGCCAAATACAAAAAAAAATACAATCACAACAGTTTCTGTTTTCACCCAGAAACTTCCACAACACCCTCCCACTAACCCAAACACACTCTCAACACCCACCCAGAAAAACCCACAACATTCACACCCGCAATACACACCCATCCACTCAGACACACCCAAAAAACACCCATTCACCCAGAAACACCCACAAAACACCCATTCACCCAGAAAAACCCACAAAACACCCATTCACCCAGAAAACCCACAAAACACCCATTTACCCAGAAACACCTAAAAACACCCATTTACCCAGAAACACCCAAAAAACACCCATTCACCCAGAAACACACACAAAACACCCATTTACCCAGAAACACCTAAAAACACCCATTTACCCAGAAACACCCATTCACCCAGAAACACCCATTCACCCAGAAACACACACAAAACACCCATTTACCCATAAACACTCACAAAACACCCATTCACCCAGAAACACCCACAAAACACCCATTCACCCAGAAACACCCACAAAATATCGAATCACCCAGACACACCCACAAAACACCCATTCACCCAGACACACCTCCAACACCTACCCATCCACCCAGCCACACCCGCAAAATTTATCCAGACACACCTGTAAGTACCTAATAAAAATTACCGTCCCTACTGGAGTTCCGAGACTGTCAATCAGCTTGAGTCAAGCACGTTGATTTTCTGTATGTTTTTGTTCCGTTGCTAGCGTAAACAAATCAAACAAACCTAAAAAGCTTTTAAATGCTTGACTCAAGCGTCAAGCAAGCATTGTAGACGATCAAAATGTTTAAAGCAAGATTGACGCCAAGCTGATTGACCGTCACGGAACTCCAAGGTTTTAACAAATTTATGACGTGAAAAGAAAATGGCGCGCGCAAAGCAAATTACAAAAAAAGTACACCAAGAAGGTTCCGAGTCTGAGTTTTTAGCAATTTAAAATAGGTTGCATGACAATTTCGGCACCATGGAGGTAGAAATAAATAGGTATAATGATGTTTTGAATTCACAAACTCATTGCACACGATGTTCTAAATTCAAATTTACTTTAACCTCTAGAGGATAAAAACGGCTTTTGCACTCAGATATCGAAGAGCAAAAACGCTTTATCCGAGATGGTGGGATGAAAATTATATTATTCTACTGGCATTATCCAGGGAGGTAACAGGGTACAACGTTTGTATGGAAAAACAGCCCCTGTGTTTCCTCTTAAGTCGTCGGCACGCCGCACTGGGCCATTCACGTGTGGAATCATCTTATATTGGACAATGTCAGTTTATTCTTCTTTGCCGTTCTGCCATAAAACCAAGTTTGAAAATTACCTACAAATGTACACTTAACTTGTTAATGTGTATTAAGGTTTTTCGATGTGAACATGATGAACTTTTATAAAGAATATAAAGAAAACACCGTGTAGTTGTTTAAAAAACATTTTATTTTAATATCTTATGTTAAACATTAGTCTTCTATGCTGGCCTGGGAGCGAATAAATAACGTAGAATAGGCCAGCCCAGACTCATCCCATGGGTGTCGTAAAAGTCGACTAAGGGAGATTGCCTGGTGTAGACCATTAAGCACCTTGGTGCACCCGAATGGTGAAGGGCAAACCACCAACAACAGCATACCCAAAGAGGGTTAGTGTCAGGCAGGCGGCCGGCTGTAAAACCTAAGCCAAAACTTTCAGCAGTATGGATTGGAATGTTGTCATTACAATCACTCTCTCCGTTCATCGATCTCTCGACATGGTCCGTTCTGTCTCTTTTCTATACATTCATTCATCACTAGCACCTTTACAGTGTGATGGATGATATGAATCAAAAGGGATTGGATGGTTTGATGACGTCTGACCGATATGAATGGAAAAGGAAACATACTGCGCCGAACCCAGATAGACTGGGAACAGGGCAGAGAGAAGATCATACATTTAAAGTATACATTATATATAGTATATATTTAAATATGTTAAAAATAATATCAAAGCACACAATTACAGTCAAGCTACTATAAAATGTAAATATTTCTCAGTCGGCTTTGTACTTTGCTACAAACAAGTTTTGGATGAGAATCGATTGGGGAAAATTTACATTTTTGTTTAGTCTGACTTTCGTAGTACCTTTGACTTTTCTAATTCGTATTAAGCCTCTATTATTTGTATTCTGCCGTCAGTAGTAATATTTAAAGGTGAGTGTTTCCTGATGTACGTTTCAAATATCTTTTGGTCTCGACCTATTATTTGGACATTCTTTTTGTTTTCACTGAACATCTGAAAAAGAAAAGACAGTCAGCAATAAGTCTGCGAGCTCTCTTTAAGTAAGGTACTTCAATCTCCTAATTTTAAGCACACAATACCTAATATTAATATTTCATTAAATTTTATTATAATTGTAACATTAGGAAGACAAATCAAATCATGTTCATGTTTCGAATCTATTTTATTTAGTCGCATAGAAAAATTTAATGAAAAACAATAATAAGATTGGATGATGCGAAAGAAGTTTGTAAGGATCAGAGGTGTATTATCAACCACATTTGGCCCTCGGCAACTCCTAACTTCGCAGGAACGCGATACGCAACACTATCAGGGTTTCTGCTAATTAACGTAACAATTGTGTCTCAGATATCTTTCAATTGTTCCACTTTTTAACACATTAGTTAATATTCATTTATCATAAACAAAATTTATAATTAATTAAAACACGATTGTTACGTTAACATTGGCAGAATCAGACGCTAAGTTACATTTTATTTGATTTGTGGTATAGGCTACTTACAGAGAATCCATCACCCCCGTCAGCCAAGTAAGCCGGCATCGTTATTTGGTAGTGTTTGTCGACGTCCAGAGGAACGCCGCTGGCCTTGCTGCCCACGTTCACAGACATCACCCTCTGCCCTTCTGGCTTCGTCACGTTGTACACTACTTGTAACCCTGAAAAACACAAAGTGTGTGTTAATCCACTGTGAATAACAGCTATTGTAGGTATAATAGAATATTTCCTTGCGTATACGGTTAAGTGTGATTTCTCCGTTTATCTCCGACATGAAATCAAATTGGGAATTAATGGTATGACTCAACTTAGTTTAAGGATATTAAGTAGACCTACTTCATATTCAATCAGCCTCCATTCTTAGAATACTGGCTTAGTCTTTGCAGTTTCTCAATGACTTACTTAATTATGGTCATCCGTCATAACATTGAATAAATTGCACAGAAATCGTCAGTATTTTTAGAATGATCGCCCATGCAACATGAAGTAGGTGTAGCTACATTAAATATCCTTAGACATTGTTGAGCAGCAGCATATATCGGAATTTTTTCTCGAGATCACTCAAAAAGCACTCGAGATCGACTTGTCGCTTGGTTTACGAACTCACAGGACGAGTGCCAGCCTGTAATGAACTGTATCGAGTATTAGATAAAGTATTTATTTACCAGCCACCTGCAACACCCAGGGACCCATGAAGGGGTGAGTGCCCCACGCACCGATGACGCTCCTCTCCAAGGCAGCTAACACCCACTTCCCTTGCAGTTCGAAGGATTGCATCCTGTCGTTAAACGGCAGAAGTTCAAACAGGGTGCCTTCTGTTATTGCTGTTGAACCAAATAAATTTCTGAATACAACCATAATTATCGTCATCAACATCACCACTACAGTAGGCCTGTTGAAAAAAAGAACGAATCGCCACTGCTGGTGCTCAGGCCTTCCCTATGGATGGTAGAATATAGGGCGAATGGGCCATGACAACTCACCACTCTGGCTCTATGCGGATTATTGAGTATTAACGACTGCAAATATAGGGAGAATGGGTCATAAACTTATAACCCTCGACGATGGCTCAGTTCAGATTGATGAGTATTTACGACCGCAGATGCACCAACGGCTTAACGTGCCTTCCAAAGCTCGGAGAAGCTCAAAATAATATATTTTTTGTCACTCATCTGATGACCGGCCTTAGCAAACATTGCTTTGTTTACGCCATCTCAGGTCGAGCGCGTTAAGCCACTGCACCACCGAGTTCCATTCTAAATAAAACATCCTAAAATTACGCATTAATTATTTCGATGTAAAGTGCTCGTACAAAATTTAATATAAGAGGAGAACATTAATGTGTTCTGTATGTATTTACTGACGTAAAATTAATATGTAAGTACAAAGGTTTTAGTGGTTAGAAAAAGAATTTCGAAAAATTATGGTCTTGATGCGGGAATCGAACCCGCGTCCGCTGCTATCTGGGCAGGTGCCTGACCGCTCGGCCAACCAAGACATTAATTAACTTGCCTAAATTCTTCTAACCTTTACACGTTTTTTTTCTTCACGTTGTAAGCCAACGGGTACCCTCGCAATGTAGAAATAAATTTCAAACATTCCAAAGCAGATATTTTCACAAATTCTGTGCGTTCGGTTAAGCTTGGGTTTGCTTTTTAAAGTCTTCGATTTTAATTTTAACATTATATAAATGTTAGAAACCATAAATTTTAAAAATTCTTTTTCTAACCACCAAAATCTTTGTACTAATTTCTCTAACATTTATATAATGTTAAAATTAAAATCGAATAGATTATATGTAAGTTTAAAAACACTTACTTCCTTGTACTATTGAACACTTGATGTTACCTCGTTGTATAAAAGATAAGTGGTCCAAACTTGATTTCCCATATGATTTACCCTAAAAATAAAAGGTTTGATTTTAACCAGGTAGGTATAACAAAGTAAAAATACTTATTTAAAGATAAATAATAAAACTATCCTACCAAAAGTGTTATTTAATTTAATATCATTGAAAGCTATTAATTTAATTTCACGTTACCATACAAACATAATATTACTCAATACAAAATATATATTCAAAAAATACTTCGAAGCATTGTGTGCTTTAAATTTAAAATACATACATACATAATTCACGCCTATATCCCCGAAGGGGTAGGCAGAGGTGAACTAGCACCCACGCTTCTCCAATTATGCTAGGTCCCATGAAATAGGTGGCGAGCCTATTGCCATTTATCGGGCACAAAAGTCGCAGTACTTTGCTAGGTGGTAGGTATAACAGGAACGCTGCTGCCCATTCCTCATCACTGATTTATCCTTAGTCGCCTTGTACGACACCCACGAGAGAGATTTGGGGTGGTGACAATTTGTATTCTACTCTGCCATCACCACACGGCACATAATTAAAAATATTAACGTTAATTGACGATCTGAGTGAGTTAGAAACAAAATCATTCGTTTTAAGAGAAAAAAATACTAACATACTCATTTGAAATAAAACAACTTTTACGGATTAGATTCGCGTATATTTGTGTGTTTGGCATTGCTATTATTTAATCTAACCCGACCGACGTTCCGATCGCTTTACAACCAAAGTTTTTTTTTTTTTCAAATATGTAGTTTTAGTACAGACAACAGCACGTCAGACTACCACAAAATGTTAAATTTTCTCAGTCGACTTTTGGCTCTACTGCTAACAAGATAAGGTTGACAATCGATTGAAGAAATTTGACAGTTTTGGGTAGTCTGAAGAACCGTTGCTGTACAAATATAAGAAAACATCACTTACATACTCGATTTGTGAATCCACTAAAGCATCTCCTAAAGCGCACTCCCCGTACCTGCAGGCATCGGAATACAGTGTGGTCAGTGTTTCTCCTATGGGAACGTTTTCGGCCTTGTGTACTATCTCGGCATAGGGCGCTAGTCTCGCCTTTATTTCTTGATCTATAAATTTTCAAAATGTGTTTAATAAATTATTTACGGAACAATAAAGAAAAATAAATTAAAACAATAGCAAAAGTTGGCTATAGTGCGACAACTGTGTGCGCGACCTTCCTGCGGTATGAGGGGCGGTGGCGGGGACGGGGAGCTCTGGATGTTGGCCGAGGCAGTTGATGCGGGGAGGAGGAAAAACTATGCATCCCCGTCCCCGCCACCGGCTCGTACCGCAGGAAGGTCGCCCACGAACCTGTCGGACTATAGTAGAAGGTAGACAGAGAAAGATTTGTTAATGTCAAACGTGGTTAGTTACAATGCCATCGTGCAAAGCTACTAAGAGTAAAGTGGTGAGCCATGGGCAGCAGTTCCTCTTATATCACAAACGTGGATAAATTCACACCCACGTTTCGGTCCCGCTATTACATGGGACCGAAACGTGGGTGTGACGGCCGCTTTGGTCGAATGCTCAGATCGCTGGGTATTGGCCAAGAGGTCCCGGGTTCGAATCCTGGTAGGGGAAACTTTGTGATGACCACAAATTTTTGTTCCCGAGTCATGGTTGTGTATATGTTTATGTAGTATATTTTCAACATTTATATACATAATTATATCAAAAATATGTTCGTCATCTAGTATCCATAACACAAGTGCTTAGGCTACTTACTTTGGGCTAGATGATAGGTGTGAGTGTAAAAATATTTATTATATTTATTATTATTATTATAGATGGCTGTATGCGAGCCTATAGCCATCGATTAGGTACGTATCGTAGTACTAGAAATCGTAGTACATTAATAAAGACATTGATAGGTGGTATATCGGTAAATCAAATTAAAAAAAAGTAGCTACCTTCAGGAATGGATCTATCCAGGAAAATAGGACCACCTTCCCATTTAACGAAGTCTCCTCTGAAGTCGAAGTAAAGTGATAAGCTGCCCATGTACTTGGTGAACGCAGAAGCTTGCACAATCAAAGTCTGCAATAAGCAATTGAAAGATACACGATGTGACCAGTTGACAATAACACATACATACATACATAAATCACGCCTATATCCCCGAAGGTGAACCAGCACCCACGTTTTTGCCAATTATGTTAGGTCCCATGTCATCGGTGGCGAGCCTATTGCCATTGTTTCACAACAACAACAGCGTCCTGATGATGATAGCAGTCACGGCTGATTTTCCGCTGCTCGGCCACATGCTATATGAATATTATGCCCCTGATGCGGAAATCCTCCCTCTACCACTCTTCCTTCACTGTTAGACTGAGTTGGTTGGCCAAGATTTTTTCGATGTCGACATTTTTGTGTGCATTATTTTTTCTCTTCTTCAATCAAATAATAAAAAAAATTAAATCAAAATGTTTAAGAACCTTATGTTTCTTGTCCGCTGTGGACTGAACAAAAATAGGGTAAGGCCCCGCCACATCCTCACCGCTCGGAGCGGGTCCGTTCCAGAGGAGTGAATGCGTGTGCCCTCCAACGATGATGTCTATATACTGACCGTAATCGCGGGCGAGCTCTCTGAAAATAAAAAAAACAACTCTGCACAATAGACAATTTTACGAATATAAACACATAAAAATAAAAAGTGTGGTGACGGCAGAGTAGAATACAATTGTCACCACCCCAAATCTCTCCCGTGGGTGTCGTACAAGGCGACTAAGGATAAATCAGTGATGAGGAATCCTCTTATACTACTATTGCTAGGTGGTATAAGAGTAACTGCGACTTTTGTGCCCGATAATTGGCAATAGGCTCGCCACCTATTACATGAGACCTAACATAATTGGCGAAACGTGGGTGCTAGTTCACCTCTGCCTACCACTTCGGGGATATAGGCGTTATTTATGTATGTATGTATGTTAATTAAAAAGTATGAATTATTTTCAGTAGTGAAAAGTCAGTATAGTCAGGTTCACAGGCTGACAATGTGTAGTAAGTAGTACATAGTCAGTACCTATTAATTAGCCTAATTATTACCAACAGAAGCGGTGAAATCATCAAAGTTTTTGCGACAGTTTACTGTCTCGCGAGATAGATAAGAACCTAACTGTATTTTTAATTTTACGGTGACAGATACATGCATGACACCATTCTCCCGCAGGGGTAGGCAGAGATCATCATCATCCTCATGACCAGCCCTTCCCTATAGATGGAATAATATAGGGAGATTGGGCCATAACCCTCAACGCTGGCCCAATGCGGGTTGGCCAGGCAGAGATCAACAACAACTAATTGTTTTCTCTAAGTCTAAAAGTGGGATAGTGAATCGCAAAAATAAATACTGAATTGTGAGCGAGTTGAAGAGTTACCACCTGTGCGTGTAATACAAGTTTCAGAAACCGATTATGTATTTGGCATCTTAACAATCTGTCGTTTGCTGTACAAATCGACTTCTTAGCAGACAATGTGAAGCTCAATTGCTTGATAGCACGATGAATAATGAGAATTGGCTAACATCCCGTCTTGCCTGGACTCACTCCCACGCAGGTACCTACCAACAGT
Source organism: Cataclysta lemnata (assembly GCA_963931975.1). Lineage (NCBI taxonomy): Eukaryota > Metazoa > Arthropoda > Insecta > Lepidoptera > Crambidae > Cataclysta > Cataclysta lemnata. The sequence goes on from OZ008357.1 coordinate 5,816,321, forward strand.
TAAAAGAAAAACTCACAAAAACTAAACTATCGACAATAGCTTCTGTGAGAACAAAATTGATAACAACTTTAATGAATGAACTACAGACGCCACTATCCCTACCTCCCAGCGATCCTGATGCGCTTTTAGTACGAGTACGCGATTAAAGTACCGAGTTCTCGGTAAATGGCAATAGGCCCCCTTTTAAATCGTGAGACCTGAAACAACACCTCTGCCTCTGCCTACCTCTTAGGGAAAAAATGCGTAATTTATGTAGGTATCTCATAATGAATGAACTAACCAAAAACTCATAAGCGTGATAAACTATAGATAAGTGGCAGAAGTGAGACCTCTGAGTACAACAGCGAAATATCTTAACAATATCTATTTTCTACCTTATAAAATTAAAAACTCAAAGGGCGTTGGTGTCAACCAGGCGGCCGGTTGTTAAACTTAAGGCAAAACACGTGCTCATCACACAAACATTTGCCCCTACCAGACTCGAAACCGGGACCTCATGGCCGGGACGATCTGACCATTCGTCCAAAACAACCGGCAATATAAAAGTAATTAGCTAGTATTTATTTATTGTAAATACCTTTCATAAATGTCTACATTTATGCGAGGTGGAACTTCATGGTTGATTACCTCTGAAATTTGTTATCCGAACAAGGGCACGAAAACCCACTCAATCGCTTGAATGGCACCTCCTTATCATTTATATCACATCTTGTTTTCCGGAAGACATGATAATAATGAATTGTTACGTAGGTTTGTTTGTTCGTTTAAGTACCGACGTAGATTATTTTGAACATTTAACAAGAAAACTAAAAAAATCATCATCGTCATTCGTCACCAGCATTTTGATAGCCCCAAATTGGGATGTTTTCGCTATTGCGAAAACACCGGGTAAGCTCCTCAAATCATCAAATTGTCATCTTTGCATTGGACTACTCCCTGAAAGGGTTTATCTATGACAGGGGAATCTCAAGCTCTTTAATCTCGCTACAGTAGAGAGCCTCGGAGGGCACTATGAATTGGAGATATCTAAGCAGAGAGCAATAGGCACGAGTGCCTCTAAAGGCCCGGACCTAGACTCAGGCGTGCACTGTCGTGGTAGGATAAAAGTCTGCGATGCTACAAAGCCTACAAAGAATATGAGTACATTTTTATTTATCAGCGCTATACGAATATATAAATTAATGATCATCTCAAAATTTAGGAATCAGGATCCAAGTCAGATCCTAAAATAATGTTGTTAGTCCCAAAGCACTTACTTATCGACGTCCAAGCCGCAGTGGGAGAGGAGTATGATGATGTCGACACCTTGGTCCGTCAACGCCTGCGCTTCACGCAAGGTCGCGGTTCGCGGATCCGTGAACTGCACGTTGCCGGCCAGTGACAATTTCTGGAAATTTCCATTCATTCATTCAAATACAGCTACCGCTTTACTGCCGTGGCTTTGGAGGCGACTAAAGCCTGTCCGTGAATTAGATCACTGGTCTATAAGTCATCACCAGCCCTTTAGGCCCCTTTCATTCTTCGGCGTGTCGCCGGTTACGTAGCTTCATACCAAATGCCCGGCCGCCGGCGCGCGGGATCGTTACACGCCGAAGAATGAAAGGGGCCTTAACGTCCCCACTGCTAGGGCACAAATCTTCCCTATGGATGGAAGAATATAGGGAAATAAACGCCTCAGTGGTCTAGTGGTTCCCCCACCGGAATGAAGATCCAGAGGTCCCGGGTTCAATCCCCAGGGGGGTACAAATTTGTGCTCGGTTTGATTGGTGGCAGGACTTATTTGAAGTCCGCCTGGCTAGCTAACACTATCTTATCAAAAATCTGTCGCCATAGTAATAATGTTAACAGCATTATTGTGTTCCGACAATGTGTGATAAGATAGTCAGCCCCTCTGTGGTTGAGGGTTCCAGGTGAAGCTCGATTCCATCTTTAGCACTTATCGTCACTTACCATCAGGTGAGATGAAGGGCAAGAGCTTCCCTGTCTAACATAAAAAAAAATAAAGGGCCAAAACCCACCACGCTGGGTAACTACTACAGATGCACCCGAGACCATCGGCTTAACGTGCCTTTTGAACCACGGAGGAACTCGAGATACCTAATAAATTTTTGGTCCCATCAAATGACTGGCCTTAGCGAACATTGCTTATAGTTGCAGCAATCGTAGACCGAATGCGAGGAGCTCGATAGCGCAGTGGTCTAAAGGCCATCTGACAATTTTTGAGAGAAAAGTGGGTCTCAGGAAATGTTCGAAAAATTCTTCCAATGGGATCTAGGCCAAAGTCTACAAGGCCACCTAAACCACTCGGCTATCTCGGTTTGAATTTTTCTGAAAGTTGACGGTACAGCCTGTGCCTGTGCCCCAGCAGTGGGGACATTAAAAGGCTGGTGATGATGATGATCCTTGTGTAAGAGAACAGTGAAAGAGGTCAAGGTTGTCTGCTATGGTATAAGGAAAACTAATGTGCACCTCAGCAGACACTCCTTAAGAGATTGGTTCTTACCTCCGTATCTGGAGTAATGAGTCCTATAATGCCGATCCTTCTACCGTTCCTGGTCACAATCACGTGAGGCTTATACAGCCCTTGCAAGATTGGTTCCTTGCTGGTGTCCATGTTGGCTGCGACCACTGGGGCTTTGAGCGCTGACAGGTAAGGCGCTAAACCTTCTGGGCCGTCGTCGAACTCATGGTTACCTATCGCCTGAAAATCGTAGAAAATTCCTTTCAGAGAAGGTACTAAGCTGGCGTAGCTACTGCCTAAAGCGAGGTCTTCTTTCTATTCAATATTTTTCATAGTGTAGATGAATCTAAATTATTCTTATCACTGCCCACCTAAGGCCATTCTACAGGAAAAGCCTGCTTGATTTTCAGGCTCTCTGGAAGTCTGGACTCTTTTCCTCATAAAACATGGGACGAAGAAGGTAATGCATGTAGATGGAAAGATCGGTAATAGATGAATAGATAGACTATAGTAAAAAAAACTAGTATGCCATTCAGGATTTGGATATTTGAGTTACCTAATGTTTTGATTACCCCGTCTGCCACACTATGGCCCCGGCACTCGCACGGTTATTCCATGGAATGCTAAGAGTTTTATAGTCTCTCTATGTAAGTAAAATGTCACTCACATGCGCATCATGAGGCAGCAAATTCATGAACTGCTGGGTGATGTTCCACTTCAGCAAGGAATACCAATACGTTCCCTGGAAGCTGTCTCCTGCGTTCAGCAGCAAGGAGTCCGGCTTCTCCTGCCTGAGCTGCTGGATCTTGTGATAGAGACGGGGGAACCCACCTAGGCAGGAATTGTTGTTGAATCTGCATGTTGGACTCATCACTGAGGTCTCCTCGAATCTGCAATGGGAAAATACTCGACTGCTTCAGAAAATTGATGTTCTGATGAGTGTCGTAAATGTCGACTAAGGGAGATTGCCCGGTGTAGACCAATAAGCACCTTGGGTCACCTGAATGGTGGAGGGCAAACCACCAACAACAGCATACCCAAAGAGGGTTGGTGTCAGTCTGGCGGCCGGCTGTATAACCTAATCCAAAACCTTGAGCATTGAAATGTTGTCATTTCAGATTGATGTTCTGATGCGGGTGTTTAGTCACTGAACTTACAAGATACGGTCATTTTAGGATATACGCTGGAGGGCATTGAACCCAAGCCTAATATTAAAGCATAAGCCTTAATTAGAAACAAAGAATCATCATTTTCTTTCCCTGTTCCCAGTTTATCTGGGGTCGGCGCAGGAAGTTTCCTCTTCCATTAATACCTCTGCTCCGTGAGAAAGGCGTGATTTAAATAGGTAGGTAGGTATACATGTATGTTTATAGAACATTACAGATCTATGTTCCAAGTATCTAGCTACTTTACTCCGTGGTTTATCGGTATTGATAAACCTCTTAAATAGCCAGAGGTCATTGCTGCTCTAAACATTTTATCTCCCTAATGAATCGGTAAACAAATGTTGGTCAAATGTAGAGGTACCTACCTAAATAATGCAAATAAGTAATTATTTAAATTTATGCTAATGAATATTATGCAAGTATAACTTTCGCCAATACATGTGTTTTATATGGATCAACGCAATCTACGGCCTTGTGGTACTCGACGGTGCGGCGCGGCGGCGCAGGGGTTTAGCGCTCTCGGCTTGCGATTGCGAAAACTAAGCAATTTTCGCTGAGACCGTTCATTGGATAGGTGGCTTCTTTTTCTTTGTAATATTTTTTCAAACATTTATATTTATACATAGTAGTCGCCTGCGGCTTTGCTCTCGTTAATGTCGGTTCTATAGCCTTGCTCAATAAATGTACCTACTTTCCATCACAAAAAGATTTTTTTAATTTGTATCAGTAGTTTCTGAGATTACCGCGTTAAACCAACCAAACAAACAAAAACAAACAAACTCTTCAGCTTTATACATATATGACTGGTGAATTGCCTCACGGGGGATTATCTGGCAGACTCTCCCCGCTTGAAGGGCTAGGGGAACACCGGAGTGGTTTAGTGGGTATTCCCGACTCGAAAGAGTCGGGCGAGTCCCACACACGTCAGCCGCTTAGCTAGCGGCTGATATGGTGCGTAAATGTGGTCCAATCCGAAAAAAAAAAAAAGCTTTATACATATATAGTATAGATGTTCAAATAAAGTTACGTATGAATATCTCATCGTCATCATCTTCCTACCCTGTTATCTAGGGTCTACACAATACGTTTGTTCTTCTATTAGTATTGGTTACACGTCATCATATTAGATTAGGTCTCATGTAATAGGTGGCGAGCCTATTGCCATTTATCGAGCACGGAAATCGCTATACATTGCTGCTGTCCATTACTCGTTGCTGTTTTAACGTTATCATAAACAATCTAGTAAAGAATGAATGTTTACTGCCGCACTCGGAGACGTCAATTAACTTTAATGAGTACTTAGTGTAAAAAAAAAATTGAAATCGAGACCATAGACCCGGAAAGAATAGCGACGAGTTTTGAATTCTCAGTTTTTGACATTATGTACTCATTAACGTTATTTGACGTCTCTGAGTGCGGCAGTAAAGACCGACGAATTGAGAGAGTGATTGAGATGACAACATTGCAATCTGTGGATCTGCTCGAGGTTTTCGCCTAGTTTTACAACCGGCTGCCTGTCTGACCTCTTTGGGTATTCTATTGTTGGTGGTTTTGCGCTCCACAATTCGGATGCCCCTAGGTGCTTATCGGCTACACCAGGCAATCTCCCTTAGACACCCCGGGATAAGTCGGGGATGGCACTTTCTATGTTATTTTTCGCTACCAAGCCAGCATCGAACACAAGTCACAGCACGAAATTGAATAACTATAGGTACTCACCTGGCATGGAAATCATTATAATGAATTATATCCAATTTGTAAAGCCCTTCGAAAGGTAACGCAAAGCCGTTCACTACAGCCAGAACTAGTATTGTCAGAAAACAGTTGGCTAACATTTTTCGCGTAATAAATTATTATTTTACATGACACAACGCAGCAAGGCTACGAACGCGACGATTTCTCGCCTGCCCGAGCGCAATACTGAGTCATGTCCTATGACAATTGATGTCAAATGGACTAAAATTAAATTAATGTCGCAATAAAGTGAAAGAAACACGCTTCATAAGTTTTGATACTTGACTGGCTCCATCCCACACAGATAAACAGTATGATAACTAACTCAAAATACTTGGGTTTCTTCAGAGACAGCAAGAACCGTTTTGGGTTTCGGTTTGACCAATTGACAGTCTTTCTTCTTCCTGCTCTCAGTTTATGTGGGATCGGCGCTGTATGTTTTCTTTTTGAGTTGTTATGACAACATTCCATTAAATACTGCTCAAGGTTTTGGCTTAGGTTTATATAGCTGGCCGGCCGCCTGCCCGTCACCACCCCCTTTGGGTATGATGTTGTTGGTGTATCATCCACGGCTTACCTGTTGTAACATTCTAATCTTTGATTGATGTGTTGCTGTTGTTGAGGGAGCGACTCTGAAATACTAACTTACTCTACATTTTATATACCAGAGCTCTACATTTTATTGACTAAAGAACTCAGGGGATTTTTTTGCATCTCATTCATTCTTTTTTTTCCGTACGTTCAGTTCAAGAAGTTACAATAAGTTTGAACGGAGTGGTGTCCTAGATATAGTGCACCAGACGCTTTGATCAACTTTATAATGTTCTACAGCTAGTGCACGGATAGTCAACTTTTTTAATTATTTTTGGCGCAGATTTCAATAATCATCATCATCATCATGAATGACTGTGATTATGAATAAATACTTACTAAAAACAAAACATGGGTCTACTACTTAACATTTTTAGCAATACCGACATTATCTTGATGGGTTTATCTTAAAATACTAACATCGTTGATGTCAAAGTCAAGGTTGTTTTTTCTAGATAAACAACGAATACAAAGCACAGACAAACATTAACGATGAACAATTAAATGTTATTAAATTTGCCTTCATCATCACCAGCCTTTTGCGTCCCCAACTCCCCACTGATGGTTCAATAGCCTTGCTTAGGTATGGATGGAAGAATATAGGGAGAAAATGCCATAACCCATCACGCTCCCATAACGATGAACGACTGCAAATGCAGCCGGGACCAAAGGCATAACGTGATTTCCAAAGCACGCACTAAAAATAACATTATGTTTGGTCACCCATAAAGTTGCCCAAATAGTTTCCTCAACCGAACGCGCTAGACACAGCATGTATAGAACGCCGCCGATATACCACCAGCGGTAGAGGTAGGGGTACATGCCTGGCCTTTTTGGGGGATAGTGATGAGATAATTGTATCATCCTGCCACCACACGGGAACAAAACACTAAACGTAACACGCATTTAATATTTCTCTACTCTTACTATTACAACGATTGTAGCGTGAGTAATCAGTGTTATATTGACAGTTTAAAAACATTGAGATAAGAAACTTTAGATATTGAATAAAACTTACATAGGTAAATCACTCCTATATCTGCGAAGTGGTAAGCAGAGGTGAATTAACACCCACATTTCGCCATTTAAGTTAGGTCCCTTAATAGTTGGCGAGTCTATTGCCAAATACCGGACACGTAATTCGCAGTATATTCCTAGGCTGCTTCCTTTGCTGCCCATTACTCATTTCTGTCTTAAACTTAGTCGCCTTGTAGAGGGAGAGATGGGGTATTCTACTCTGCCGTCTACACACATACTTATAAAATAACTTATATTATAAGCTTTCTAGTACTAAGATAACGTTAAGGACCTGTTTCAGAATCAACGGGTAAGTTCTGAATATCTTACTTGGCAGTTCAATTGACATATATTTCATATTACAACTGTCAAATGATATGCCAAGTAAGCTATTCAGAACTTACCCGTTGATTCTGAAACAGACCCTAAGTTGCCAAAATTAAACTACAAAATGTTTTCACAAAATAATATTTATTAACAATATATTATACAACACAGCACACTTGTATATTTGTGTAGTCACACAACACACAATGCATATTTCTTTCATAATGGCGGCCAATATAGCGTGGCTTCGTTGTGAGCCGATTCTGGTAACCACTTTAGATACTCGTCCAACAGATCTGAAACCAAAATTAAAATTATAATACTGGAAATTATAAAATCCGCCGTGTGGTGACAGCAGAGCAGAATACAATTGTCATCACCCCAATCTTTCCCGGGGATGTCGTACAAAGCGACTCTTATACCACGTAGCAATATGCCGAGATTTATGTGCCCGATAGATGGCAATAGGCTCGCCACCTATTACATCGGACCTAAATTTACTGGCGAAAAGTGGGTGTTTAATACACCTCTGCCTACCCCTTCGGCGATGTAGGCGTGATTTATGTAAGTATGATTTTTTTCTGACCCATTTAGTAGCAATTTTGTAACATACATACCTATTCAATATTCAAATAAAAATCAAATCATAATAAAACATCAACTCACAACTGGACTCCTCTTTCCAAACAGCCGTCAGCGCATCTCTGTTGCCAGCTCGCTTCATGATCAGCGCCTTCAAGATCAACTCTGTCCTGGGCTGGAGTTTGGCCCAACTCTTGATCATCGTCGACGGGGGAGAGAGTAGAGAGCTTGAGTACTTCTTCAGCTTCGGAAACACAGAACCTTCCAGAAGGTACTTGGCGAACCATCTGAGCAAACGAAAAAATAATATAAGCACAAGAGTAAATAAACGGAACAGAGAATAGCTTACTTGGCAGATCATTCGACAGTTGTAATATGAACATTTGAAGCATTACCTAACCTACCCGTCGATTGTGAAACAAGACCTTACATATCCTCATATCATATCAATCAAAAGGGAGTGGGTGGATGACTTGGTGACGTCTGTCCTATATGAATGGATTAAGAAACAGAACAGACAGGCCAGAAAGGTGATGATTTTTTAATAACTGTCTTTTTTACCCTTAGTCGCCTTGTACGACACCCGCAGGAGAGATGCGGGATGGTGACAATTGTATTCTGCTCTGCCGTTACCACACGGCCTCCGCCTTATCATCTTTCATCAATCAACTTTCAGAACTAAAGAACTAAACATGTCTGTTGATGTCGTGGATATCACTTACTTATATCGCTCAATTTTATCCGGAAAGTCTATCTCCACAATGGGCAGCTCCCAGCCAGCCTTTCCGAAAGTTCCTTTGAAATGACACTTGACTCGCCCCGTTTTCTCGTCATACCTCGGTTCAGGGTCTGTTAAAGGCTCTCCTGTGAAGCGAGATTTTAAAAATACATAAAAAACTTGCCAACTGCCATCAATATTTGCCTTTACTCTTTATCGTACAATTAATGTTGTGTGTGAGTGATATATACCAGAAGACTTTTTGGTCACTGCAAAAATTTTTGGAATTCGTTCAGACCATCAAACTGAACAAATTTCACCATGGCAGCAACTCCAAATTCAGTGACCAAAAAGTCTCCTGGTATAGAGAGAGTCTCCTGGTATACAGAGAGAGAGAGAAAGAGAGAGAGTTGATGAGTTTTTTATTTTAAAATACAAAATTACATACATACATATGTAACGCCATTCTCCCGCAGTAGTAGGCAGAGATCACGTGTTTCCACTTACTACAATCCTTACATCTTTTGCTTCATCCAATCGCATTAATGTCTTTATGAATGCCCGTCGGTTTAGGGTTCCCTTGACCTGGCCATTCTTTAATAGACTTTCAACTTGATTATAAAAGATCCGTCTAGGCCTTCCCCGTCCCATTTCTCCATTCACTTCCGCTATATAAATAAATCCTTGTTGTTTGTCATTCTCCTTTCATTCATTCTTTCGACATGACCAAACCATGCGAGCATCCCTTTCTCAACTCTCTAAACTAAACATGATATATTAGCATAAACATTTCACCATCCCCACCATGCTTACCCAAGTTGCAAAGCTGCGGCACGTACACCGGAAGCCACTCAGGCTCGATGGCCGTCACGTTCCTCATCAGCATCTTCTTACTATCATCTACGCCCGCCTCGTACACCTCCTGGTACACCACCCACTCTGGTATGGTCTTGCGCAGTACGGAGGACGAGTGGAGATGCACCGGGTCGTCTAGTTCGCCGCAGTGGTACGCGTACTTGAATTTGCGCTTGTCTTCACCTTGGGAGAGTAAGAAAAAAGAATTATCAAAATCGGTCCATTAGCGACGGAGTTTGGCGCGGACAAACATTTAAAATAACATAAGGTACGAATTGAGTAACCTCCTCCGGTTTTACGTCGGTTAAAAAAAGATGTGATTTTTTACGAATTTAATGTTATATAGCACTAAAATGTCCATCTTCACCAACAAAACTTAACTTAACATCGATAAATTTTGACACTTCGTGATTTATAATACAGTTTGAAAAGCAATAACAAATTTTAGTTAAAATTTTTTGGTTGGCATTGGAGCGAAAGAATATCGTAGAATGTTGTGTCGTAAAAGTCGACTAATGGATATTGCCCAGTTTAGGAGCACCCGAACAGAACGCTGGAGGGCAAAACACGAACAATTTATATCAATACATTTTGGTCGTGTAGGTATTGCACTTTTGTATGAAACAGCTGAATTTTTTATTCACGATTTCAATGTTGGTCCCATGGTAAAAGCTGTTTATTTTGATCAATCACAATCAGTCCTTAAAGTGTTTGTAGTGTATAAAAAGTAGTGGTGTATAATGTTCAAATTAAAATCGAAAATAGTATTTGTTGTATTGTTTTGGTTTTGTTCACCCACTGACCTTCTTTGACCTCGTCCAGGCCGATCTTCCTGCCGACCTGGTCACCCAGCCCGCTGAGGACCAACTGACGCAGCAGCCTCGCCTGGTTGTCGTCGGGGGGCGCCATCTCAGGGTCCACCGCCACGTCCACGCCCGCTATGCTCAGGTTGATCTCTGACGTGAGCTGCTTGCGGAGCTTGCGTATCTCTTTTATGGCCTAGAAAGGTAGCACAATAGGGTAGTATGCCTTTTTTGGACACTGCTTTTTAATCAATCCTGAAGGCGAGATTCCACCAGTGTGCTGGACTGTGCGGCACCGCAAACAAATCATTTGTGCCGCACAGTTCAGAACCAGTGTACAGTGTACGATATTACTGTTTGTTTACATTATGTAATTGTTCTTTGTGTGTTCTATTTTATACTGTGTGTGTGTGGTGAAAATGAGCATAAACATTATTTTAGTGAACAAGTAAAGTGCACCACCAGCCCCCACTGTTCAGCACACTGGTGGAATCCCAATCATTTAGGGCCTTTTTCACTATCAACGCATGAGTTCTGGATAACTTACTTGGCAGATCATTTGACAGTTGTAATATGAAATTTATGTCAATTGAACTGCCAAGCTATCCAGAACTTACCCGTCGATTGTGAAACAGGGTTATACATTTCTATCTATACATTTGATTTCTTTCTTTTTGCACGATTTATTTGACTGTAAGGGTCAAATAAATCATGCAAAAAGAAAGAAATCAAAGAGGAACCGACTTACCATCTAATTCTATACATCAGTTATATAGATACTACTAACTAATGTATAACACCAACCTTTTCTCTGAGACCGTATTTAGCATAGAACAGCTCCTCTTCGCCCTTCACGTAAGCATACTCCGCTGCGCCAACCACTCGCAACAGAACTCCAGCGTCGCCGAGCAGAAGAGTGTTGCCAGTTGCCGGCCAACTGTCGGACTTGCCAGTCATCAGCTGCGACATTAAATATAAAAATAAAAAATACGCACTTATTTTTGATTTATCTATGGAACAACTATAATCTGAGAACAAGTGATTTTTATCGAATCTCCTTGTCCTAAATTATTATTGTAAATCATTTTAAGTGATTCTTTGTTAGTGTCATCATCCCTATTGTAAAATGGATATAAAAATACTTATGGCTCGAGTTCACCAAAAGGTAAAACAAGCGATTATTATTTAACCGTCGTTGATTTTTGACATTTTATCGAATGGAGGAACTGTCAAAAACTAACGGGTATTTTTGATCATTTGTTTTACGTTTTAGTGAACTTCAGCCTCAGTGTTTCTCACCTCTTGCACTGTCAGAGCAGCCACTAAGGCTATGGTGTACGGCAGCAGACCATGTTGGTGACTTAGCGCTAACATCTTGCCGTACCTCGGCAGAAGTGGGAACGCCGACACCGCTTTCCCTAGAGGGGTAACCTTCAGCATCTAATGATAAATAACAAAGCAATTTGTTACTTTATGGCGCCAAACTATATTGCGGGAATTGCCGGGACTCTATTATTAACAAATCACAATATGGGGTATTACCTACACAGATATTTTTTTACTGTTTTAATTCAATCATCATCATCATCACCAGCCCTTTAATGTCCCCACTGCGGGGGCACAGGCTTTCCCTATGGATGGAAGAATATAGGGAGAATGGGCCATAAACCCCACGCTGGCCCAGTGCGGGTTGGTGGGTATTAGCGACTGCCGATACAGCCGTTAACAATGCCCGTGCCTTCCGAGCACGGAGGAACTCGAGATTATAAATTAATGGTCATCCAACCAATGACCGGCCTTAGAGAATATTTTTTATTTATTTACTTAAGGGCAATCAACAAAAACATGTACTTACAATAATTACAGCTAGAAATTTGCTACGAAACCTTAATTTTAATACAGTTTTTAATTAAAGACAGCCACGGCATGCAATATTTCTCAGTTTACGCAATAGCAGGCTGAACGCGCAATAAAATGCCACAGCACTAGCGAGCTCTTCCATTAATTTATTACATATTGCAAACTCGTGACATTATTAACTCTCGATTTCGGCTCGGGCTATCAATGACAGGTCGTATGCAATAACCTACATTCCACCCTTTTACCACAATGTACTAGGTATATAGGCTTCTAATCCTGTAGGTTCTTATTAATAAACTGGTGGTAAGCATGGTACAACTATTCAGCGTTTTGTCTTCATCTCACAAACGTGATTTTGAATGCGAGGAAAAGAGACAAAACACTGAGTAATAAGTATATACTTAAACCGTGTTTATTAATAAGGCCTATAGTGCGTTGTGTAAACACTCACCTCCTCGTCGTTTCTTCTCCTAGTCTTCGGCTCAACCACTTCTAAGATGCCCAGGGTCTGGAGACGTTTTTCTGCCAAACGCAGCTGCATTCTGTCAGGAGCCGTTGGAAAGGGGAAGTTTACAACCTGTAGACAGAAACTAAAATTTTGCAGCATCGAAAATAATCTAGATTTATTTATCGTGAGCGGAGCTGCCTGCCACAATTATAAAATTAAATGTATACTCATTTCAGCTGCTTCAGCAAATGGTACTGTATGGATATATGATTTCGAAAGAAATAATAGTAGATTTTAAACCAAGGGTGATGAAATAAAGAATGTCTCAGATCGCAAGTATTTTACAAACTACAAATGGTGATCTGAATCTCTCTCTTGTAACGCCCGAGGTCAGATCATAGTTTTGTCACCCCCTGACCAGAAAGAGGGATTTATCGTACGCGTAGTAGACGGAAAAGTTCACTATACGGTCAGGTGTCACATGAAATATTTTTGATCTTAGTTCCGGTGGGCGAACCACTATAGTTCGACAACTTCATCCGCGCGCATGAGGGTCGCGCACGGACTTGTCGGACTATAGACAACGGAGGAAGACCTCACCTTGTCAATGCCCATGCATCGCATAGTGAGCACCGTAGTAGACGGAAAAGTCCACTTTATACAGGTGATAGCGAACCGTGCAGTGGACTGTACAATGATGAAGGCTGATGAAGGAAACACCACTTAATCAAGGAATTGATGTTGCTCTGTTTTACCGGAACGGTAGACAACGCAATAATAATTACAACAGAACAATATCAAAGTGACGTATCAAAATACAAAGAATTATAAAACATCGTACAAAAAGATTGAATTGCCAGCCAGTCGCTGACAACAGGTGTGACATAAACTAATTTTGATTTACTAGAAAATACTAGACGACGGATTAAGACCTCACCTTGTCAATGCCCATGCATCGCATAGTGAGCACCAGATCGTCCACCGGCCGCCGGCACAGGTCCGGGGGATGATGGGGCACACAGTCGTGCTGGAACACCGCGCTGCTGTACAGCCGGTACGCGTGCCCGGGCCCGACTCTGCCCGCTCTGCCCGCGCGCTGTTCCGCGCTCGCCTGCGATGTCCACACCACTCGCCACGCGCTCGCGCCGGTCGCGTGGTCGTACACCCTGAAATAATAAATTTTTCACTTCTCATGCTCTGAAAGTGTTTAATTGTGCATGATATAGGCTGCACAAAATCCAATTTTGCGCTCTAGAGCATTAACGTATCTACTCATGTGTGTTTATTAAGGCAAAGAAAATGAGCCATGCAGCCAAACACAATAAGAAATTCAGAGATAGAATTTGTTATTTTAAAACATTTACTTAAATTTATTTGCCTCGTGTGTTTTTTAAGACATAAAAGATGTTAAAATTTTACTTCAAGTAGGTACGGTAGGTTATTAAACTAATTTAAGAAAATTATTATTTCAAAATTAATTTAATACTTGGCTGTATAGGTCTGCAGCCTAAGCCTAATATCAATGGGAAAAACAATTTCCTTCAGTGTTCAAAACTGTACTAATTATAGTTTGAATTTTAAGAAATGTTATGATAAACTACTGTTATATTTCCTCGCAATCGAAGTGAAAAGCAGAGTTTCTAACTCGTCCACAAAACCATTTTTATCCTCGACATTACTATCGCTAAAAGTCTCAAGGTCAAAAATGATTCGTTTTGTGCACTTGATGGAAAATCTACTAGTTATCATCATCCGTCACGTCTTACATGCTGGCCTGGGAGCGAAAAAATAGCGTACAATAGGGATGATGACACTAACAAAGAATCGCTGATATAACGATTTATAATAATAATTTAGGCCATGGAGATTCGTTAATATTCACTTGTTATCAGATTATACTTGTGATTGATATTTATTTTATAAAAATAAAAGTACAAAACTTAGCAATCCGCCATATTGGCTAAAACGCCTCGTGACGTGACATTATTTAGTTATCTCCATTTTGACATTTTAGTTGCCAATCAAATTCTCTAATAAAGAAACTGGCCTTTTTACGGAATAGTGACGTCACGCAGACGCCATTGTTATTTTGGCGTTTTGGCGGATATTTTAAATTGCATTATACAAAACATGTTTTTTTCTATCAAAATCAAAAGTTTTTACAAAAATATAATTTATTTTGGGTTAAGTAGACACGTAAGAAAAACATGGAGTAGTTATAGGCATGATGACTAATTTTGAAAAATATTACAGGCATATTTATAGGTTTTCTTACTTTTATCATAAAATAAATAAATAGTAGTAGATTATTTAACAAGGGAATAAAGCATTCTAAACAGACGTAAGTGCCAAATGACGTCACTGGCGTAGACGAATGGCGAAATTACTCTTGACTCGAAAAATAAAAATATCACTGGTCAAAATTGACTAACTGGCGTTTCCGGTGTCGAAAATAAATCATTTTATCTGAAATGTTTGAAATTAATTTCAAAGTCAAATACGTTTTATTTTTAAAGTTTATGAAGAATTTTATTTTATTGCTACTCGAATATTGTTAATTTCGACGATGACAATTAATAACATTGGATTTGATTTATGACTGACGTCTGTCATCATGTCTATGATAACTTTTTTATTCTTCCATCTAGGAAGGCAAACGCTTTAATACATACATCCCCGCCCGTGACGTCATCACATGATTTTTACATTTTATTTTTTTTCTCTGTAATTAAGTAATAAAAAAAAATTATAACAATATTTTCGAAGTCAGGATTGGAAAATAAAGAAACGGTATTTTTATTTTGGGAGGTTGTCATTTTTGAAATGTTGTCAATTGTAATAGACATGTATAATGCTCGATCCCAACTTAATTACAGGTAGTACTGATCAAGGTTATGGCTTAGGATTTACTGCAGTGAAAAGCTGAAAAACTCACCTCATTTTCTTCTTGCCCGTGTCCACCACATACTTGACGGCCGGTATGGTCAACGACGTCTCCGCCACGTCCGTGCTGACCACGCAGAGCCTGGCGCCGGGCGGCGGGGCTTCAAACACCCTCGCTTGCTTCGCCGAACCGAGCATGGAATACAGGGGGAGCACCCATAAAGGCTGTCTGCATGACTTGATTACTGGGGTCAGGCTGTCTTCCTCTGCGTCTGTAGGTACATATTTCATGGGATTGCAATAACAAGGGATCGGGCAAATTTAAATTTTCAGAGAGTATTTTAAATAAATCTTGCGGGGGGCCGTTGAACACCCTCGCTTGGTTATCTGAACAGAGCATGGAATACAGGGGGAGCACCCACAGAAGCTGCCTGCACGATTTGATCACGGGGGTCAGGCTGTCTTCCTCTGCGTCTGTACATATTTCGTGTGATCGTACATACAGTAAAGTGCCAAAAATCCATGACCACATCTCCACCACGTTTCCCCAATTAGCTTAGGTCCTAAATATTAAGTAGCGAAACTATTGCCATTTATCGGGCACAAAAGTCGCAGTACATTAATGGCACTGCCAATTCCTCATCGCTGTTTTATCCTTAGTCGCTTTATACGACACCCACGGGAGAGATGGGGTGGTGACAATTGTATTCTGCCCTCCCGTCACCACACGGCATTTTTAACTACATCAGTAATATTTACAAGATAGTCATCATCAACCTATTTTGCAAATATAGTATCAACAAGTTAGTCATCATCTCTCAAACAAGACTCCTACCTGAATCACTAAGATGCCCCTCGCTGTCATCATCCTCATCCACCAAGTCCGCTTGCCCATCATCCGCAGGCATGTCGTAGTCATCCAAGTTGATCTTTGGCAGTGTTTTCGTTTTGAGCCTGGCCTTCCGTCTCGCTTTCCTGGCTCGCTTCATCTCTTTCTCTACCTGTCAATGTTATAGGAATGGTATCACCAAAACATCTTGCAGTATGAACTGGTTAGACTGTTGTAAACCCAACCACTCTAACTCTTAATGGGTGTAATTGGGTTCCAAGGTGGTCAGTCTGCTTGAGTCAAGCACGTTCATTTTCTGTGTTTCTGTTCTGTTGCTAGGTCAAACCAATCAAACAGACAAAAAAGATTTGTTTGACCTAGCAACAGAACAGAAACACACAGAAAACGTGCTTGACTCAAGCTGATTGACCATCTGAGAACCCCATTATGAGTTTCTAAGGATTGAATGAAACCCTTAGTTAAGAGTAATTAAAAGCCCGAAATCAAAGTCTCCGATACTCTGGGGAGTACAAATTTGTAGTCGGTTTGGTTTTTCATTGTGTTCCGACAATGTGTGATAAGATAGCCAACACCCCTGTGCAAAGATTTTTGAAAGATTATGGTGAAAAATTAAGACCAAAATTTTTCGAAATTCTTCTTTTAACCACCAAAATCTTTGTACTAATTTTTCTAACATATATATAATGTTGAAATTAAAATAGAATAACCCCTCTGTGGTTGAGGGTTCCATGTGAAGCTCGATTCCATCTTCGGCCCTTTTCGTCGCTCGCCATCAGGTGAGATGAAGGGCAAGAGCTTCCCTGTCTAACATAAAAAAATCTCACTAGGAAGGAAGAGGAGCTCGGTACAGATATGGCATAGCGCGCTTGGCCTGCAATTGCGTAAACTAAGCAATATTCGCTAAGCCCATTGACTGGGCTTAGCGAATATTGCTTAGTTTACGCAACGCGGTGACCAAAAATTTATTATCTCGAGTTCTTCCGTGCTTCGGAAGGCACGTCAAGCCGTTGGTCCCGGTTGCATCTGCAGTCTTTAATACCTACCAACCCGCACTGGGCAAGCGTGGTGGGTTATGGCCCATCCTCCCTATCTTCTTCCATCCATAGGGAAGACCCGTGCCCCAGCAGTCATCAAAAGGGCTGGTGATGATGTGATGAGGAAGGAAAAGGAGTCATCAGATCAATACTGAATTCAAATGCATACCTCATCATCATCAGACTCAATATCTTCGGGTTCCGAATCCAAAGCCGCATCTGCCTCGCTCACTGGTTGAGTTTTCTTCGTAATAAGCTTCGAGTAATCAACGTCTTTGCGATACGGAAACGACGCCTTGAGCTTGCGATCTAGATACTTCACCTGGAATCGTCTGTCTTTTAGTTTGATTTTTTTTATTTCATTAAATTAGACCACTAAGCAATCTGATTTACATGAATACATATTTCCTGATTCCCGCATCAAGATTATAATTTTTCGAACTTATTCTAACCACAATATTCAACATTTTCTAACATTTATATAATGTTTGAATTAAAATCAAAATAGTTAATGCATATATGGGCATACGATTACGTAAACCAAGCAAAGTTCGCTAAGGCCGGTCATTAGATGGGTGACCAAAAGTATATTTATTCAACTATGTATTCATAAAATTTCAACACTTTGAAGAAAATAAAAAAATATTATTATGATGATGCGTATCCTACTATGACCTAGTGTCTATCAAAGCAAATAGAGCGGTGAATTCACTACACGGACATGCCCGCCAGACATGCCTGCGGGGACCTCGTTTGTATAGGCCAGCCTTAGGGTGACGGTCCTACACTAGGCAAACATCGCACTGACCTAATAGAAGCGAGGTCCGGCGGGCATGACTGCAGGTATGCCCGCGGGCATGCCCGTGTAGTGAATTCCCCGCTTAAGTGTCACATTTACCTCCTGTTGTCCTGTAACAAATATCAAAATTCCCCCGGCTGGTAGCCTTGTGTGTATTTTGACGGTTTTCTTGAATGCCTCCTTCAAATAGTCACTGTAGGTGTGTTTATTGAAATGTACTGTCACTGGGAACTGTCTTGAGTCTATCTGAAAATTTACGGATTCAATTAATAAATTTGACAGACAACAAATTTAAGTCGAGGTTGCGTAAACTAAGCAATGTTCGCTAAGGCTGCACATTGGATGGGTAAACCAAAAATTATTTATCTCGGGTTCGACCGTGCTTCGGAAGGCACGTTAAGCCTTTGGTCGCGGCTGTATTTACCCAACCAAACCGCACTATGGTGATGGCCCAATCTCCCTATATTCAGCCATCCATAGGGAAGGCCAGTGCCCCAACAGTGAGGACATTAAAGGGCTGGTGATGATGACGATGATGAAATTTAAGTCTGTGGAACATAGCACTGGATCCTGAAGACCGGGCAAAGTGGAGTAGGCTTAAGCGGAGAAACAATTACCATCAGCCCTACCATGACCACTGAAACACGATATGATAAAGCAATTTATCGCTTTGAACTGTCAAAACTCCACAGATTTTAGACCGTTCCAAGCGATAAATGGCTTTATCATTTCGTATTTCGGTGTTCATGCTAGCCGGACAGGGCAGATGAAGGGCAAGAGCTTCCCTGTCTAGAATTTTAAAACAATACATTTCCAAGATGGTGCTCCACACAATCCACTTACCTTTACAACCGGTGGAGGTTCTTTGAAAAGCCTAGTGTTCTCTGTGAAATCCTCCACTCTCAGCGTGGCCGACATAATTATGAGCCGTAGGGGACTGCCCCGTTTTACCCGCAGCGGTACGATTCTCGACAGGAGACCCAACAGTATGTCCGTGTACACACTCCTTTCGTGAGCCTCGTCGATGATCACTACAGAGTACTTGCTCAGCAGGAAGTCTGATTGGATCTCTTTTAAGAGTACACCTAAAAAAAATCAGCATTCGAGTAATTAAGTTATGATTATTGTACGTAGGGAACGGCGGCATAATGCATGGGTACATTGCCTATAACGGTCACTTGCGTGTATAAAGCAATTTTAAGGGCCTATTTCACAATCGACAAGTAAGTTCTGATTAGATTACTTGGGCGATCGTTTGACAATTGTAACATTAAACTTATGTCAATTGAACTGCCAAGTAAGCTACTCAGAACTTACTTGTCGATTGTGAAACAGGCCCTAAGAATTGATACAATACTCGGAACATAAGTTGACCTATGCGCAGCGCAGTAAAACGTTTTCAGGTATTAATTGAGGAGCTGTATGAGGTGCAACGTGCGTCTGTAACCATAGCTACGTAGGGATACCCACTTCTGCGCGTTCAAAATTTAGTTACAACACTTTTCGTTCAATTAAACCTGACTTTCAATTAGCGCAGACGACCGTCATTTTGGTTCAACTTATGTGCCGGGAACTATATTCCCGTAAGCCTCATTATCAACTCCCTACGGAGACCTGGTAAAAATTTAGTGTGGCCGCTTTAAACAGCATGCCCGTTATAGCTACATTCGGCCTTGTATTGTCCTTTTTTGCTTATTCAGACGCCATCAAGCCATTCAGTCTCTTTTGATTCCTGTTATTAGGAACAAGCTAAATAATATACCTTAGAGTAAATAAAAGATCTAAAAACCGTGTGCAAACTCATAATATAAAAATAATCTAAAAGAATTATGACATAAAACAAAGTGACATTTGTTTCAGTATAAAAAAAGAGCACAGCAGGTTCTTGGGATGAGAACATTCCACTTTATACTGCTCAAGGGCATGGGTATATCATAGTCATAAGATAAGATCTTATCTTAGTCATTATCACAGTATAAACAGTAATATTTGACGGCCGCCTTGGTCGAATGCTCAGATTGCTGGGTATTGGCCAAGAGGTCCCGGGTTCGAATCCTGGTAGGGGCAAACTTTGTGATGACCACAAATGTTTGTTCGAGTCATGGTTGTGTATATGTTTATGTAGTATATTTTCAACATTTATATACATAATTATATTAAAAAATATGTCCGTCATCAGTATCCAGAACACAAGTGCTTAGGCTACTTACTTTGGGCTAGATATGATAGGTGTGAGTGTAAAAAAAAAATATTATTATGTCTTCATACAAATAGCCGCTGCACATTAGAATGTGTGCTTTCGTACTCGGCGCCGTGTAGGCACGCACTGTAACGCACACATTGACATAAAATACGGGGCAATATGGGGGCCTATGGGTGCGGTGTGATCGCGCGTGTACAAGGTGATTACAGTTTCGCTCGCTCTCGTTCTAGCATCAACGCAGAGTAGGCTAATAGCTCGCCGCCAGGCCGCAGATAAACTACGGGTTCTATACTGTGTCATTACGTTGCAAAAATACATCAAAACACTCACCATCAGTCATGAACTTAATCCGAGTGTCCTTCGTAACATTGCCCTCGAAACGCATAAGGTACGAGACCTCTTTGCTGCTCAAAGCCAGCTCCTGGCCGACCCTGGCGGCCATTGCCACCGTGGCTACTCTACGGGGCTCTGTCACTGCTAACATTTTATCCTGGGCATAGCCTGCTTCAAACAAAAACTGGGGTATCTGTGTTGTTTTACCGCTACCTGTAGAACAAAAACAAATAGAAACAAAACTAAACACTCCGATAATTTGCTGTGAGGATGCCGGGTCCATTTGGGATTTGAGACCCCCAGTTTATGTTTAAGGGTTAATAATTTATGAAAACTTGCTTACACTCCTCTGGCTTCACTCACTCATCATCACCAGCTTTTTAATATCCCCACAGCTGGGGCACATACCTCATCCCTATGCATTGAAGACTATAAAGAAAACGGGCCGTGTGGACGGTGGATATTAACAACTGCAGATGCAGCCGGGATCAACGGCTCAACGAGGCTTGTGGAAGCACGAAGGAGCTCAAGACAATAAATTGTTGTTCGCCCCTCACAGGACCAGCCTCAGCGATCATTGCCTAGTTTACGCAATCGCAGATCGACCGCGCTAAGCCACTGCAAGCTCCTTTTGTCTTTGCCTATCCATAGTTGATAATATTCTACAAGATACAATTCCGGTACGGAACTGACGGTAGTTCTAGAAAGCTGAGTGTGGTAGGAGTCTAAATCATGAGATCAAAAGACTATAGATAAATGTAAGCTAGTCTGTAAATCCTAAACTTATCCTTCTTGAGAATAAAACTTTATTACCAGAACACTAAGGCGGGTCGCTCACTGCAAAGTCGAGGCGACGACGCAGTCGACGCAGTCGCGGCACGGTCGAAGCGCCGTATTTAGATCGAGTCGAGGCGCGGACTGACAGTGACACTGACAGAGTCTTGGTTGGCCGAGCGGTCAGGCCTACCCAGATAGCAGCGGTCGCGGGTTCGATTCCCGCATCAAGACCATAATTTTTCGAAATTCTTTTTCTAACCACCAAAATCTTTGTACTTTCTTTAGACGTTCCATTCAACATGTCGTCATAAAAGGATGAAGTGTCGAGGCGAAGTCGAGGCCGTGTCGCCTCCGCCTTGACTCTTCGGCGCCCGTGCCGCGACGCGGTTAGTGGGCGAACTGCCTAGCTATTTTATAGGAAAGCTAGAAGCGGGGGGCCACTTAGGTGCCCGCGCCTCGACTTGTGCGTCTGTGGGCGACCCGCCTTAAACACATACATACATACATAAATCACGCCTATATCCCCGAAGGGGTAGGCAGAGGTGAACTACCACGTTTCGCCAACTATGTCTAGTCCCATGTAATAGGTGGCGAGCCTATTGCCATTTATCGGGCACAAAAGTCGCAGTACATTGCTAGGTGGTATAAAAGGAACGCTGCTGCCCATTCCTCATCACTGATTTATCCTTAGTCGCCTTGTACGACACCCACGGTAGAGATTTGGAAAGGTGACAATTGTATTCTACTCTGCCGTCACCACACGGCAAAACACGCAATACATTAACTTGTGAGATCCACTCACATGAAAATACACACAAAACGAGTTCCAGAATACAAATGATGACTCATAATATCTATCTAAGCTAAGTATCCAATAAACATATTCAACATTAAAAGTAATTGGTGATCAAGTTTGCAGCATGTGATCAAGTTGCAGTGATCAAGTTTGCAGTAATCTATTTACCTGTTTCACCAGCTACAATAAGAAATTGATTTTCGTAAACAAGCTCCATTATTCTCTGTTCTTCACCTAGGATGGGCAATTTCAACCTTGACACTTGAACTTTAGGGTCTCTTTTTACTGTAATATGTTGGGTGGGGTGTTGAAGTAACATATTGTTTACTTCCACTTTCATTTTCTCTGTTAATGTATTGGGTTTATCACCTTTCGTTTTATTTTTGTCTTCGATTTTAGTTTTATTTCCTTGAGCAGTAGCATCATCTTTAGTTTTTTCATTACATTCAACAAGTTTGTTATCATTGTCCAATACTATACATTCTTCATCATTACTATGTGCATTTTCAATTATTTTTGGTTCTTCAACATCACTACTGTCAGATTCTGTACTAACATCCTCAGATGATACTTCTAATCCCACTACATTAGGATCATATTTTCTTTTCTTATTTTGATCATATTTATCTAATTTTAAAAGCCGCAATCGTTTCTTAGCTCCTGCAGATGAACAAACAATTATTATTTTTAATCAATAAATATAGTATGTATATTTTTTTATTTTACACTCACACCAATAATCTAGCCCAAAGTAAGTAGCCTAAGCACTTGTGTTATGGATACTAGATGACGGGAATATTTTAATATCATAATAATTATGTATGTAAATGTTGAAAATATACTACATAAACATTTACACAACCTTGACTCGGGAGCAAATATTTGTATTCATTTTCCGGTACCAGGATTTGAACCTGGGACCTCTTGGCCAATACCCAGTGATCTAAGCATTCCACCAAGTCGGCCGTCAAGTAAAATGTTATATTATCTATTTAACTTTATACTCTTTCAATATTCTTACTTCCATAGGGAAGGCCCAAGCAGTAGGAACAGTAAAAGGGCTGGTGATGATGATGATGACTAATTGCAAGAAAGAAAATATTAAGAAATAAGACAAAAATTATATTAAAGTTACAACTAACTTAATTCACAGTGAAGAATCAATAATATAACATGGGTAAAACAGTAATGGGAACGGGCAGCAGCATTCCTCTCATACCAAATAGCAATGTACTGAATTTTTCATGGACGATAAAGGGCAATAGGCTCACCACCTAACAAACATATTTGGCGAATCATGGGTGTTAATTCACCTCTGCCTACACCTTCGGGGATAATTGCAATTAGTGTTTGATAAATATTACAATACCCAAAGATGGTTGGTGATGATGGTGTCAGGCAGGCGGCATACTGTAAAACTTAAGGCAAAACCTTGAGCAGTATGGATTGGAATGTTGTCATCCCAATTACTCTCTCCATTCATTGGTCTCCCAACCAGTCCTTTCTGTTTCTTTGCTATAAATTCATTCATCACTAGCACCTTTCCGGTGTAATGGATAATATAAAAAAGGAGTGGATGGGCTTGATGACGTCTGACCAATATTAATGGATGAGGAAACATACTGCACCAACCCCAAGAACATAAAAATAATGATTACCATACCACTGATACTACTAAATTTTCTCTCCACCTGGTCAGTGGATGTAGGGTGTAACTCTAAATTGAATTCATTGAGTTTTCTGAGTCCCAGAGTTTGCATGGTTGATATTGCAGTCATCTGACTAACTTCATTAGCTGAGGCTTGCACTTGAGACAAAGATTCTAATAAAGTGGCCCTCTGAAAACAAGTTTTGTTTAAATACAGTGTTTAATTTTAGTGAAATCAATTGATGTTAACAATTAAAATGTTCATTCACATGAAGACACCTAACAGCTATACTCAGAGACGTCAATTAACGTTAATGAATACTTAATACAAAAAAATGTCAATTCAAAACTTTATAGTCACTATTCATGCCGGGTCTATGGTTAAGTTCTGATTTTAATTTTTTGGAATTAAGTATTCATTAAAGCGTAATTGACATCTCTGAGTGCGGCAGTAACAGAGATAGTGACTTCATAAGTGCCTTTATAATTATATTTCTGAGTGAGATACAGTTAGTTTATAATTGTAAAATTTTAAGGCTTTTGTTATTTCTTCCTAAGTGCTTACTTAATTAATAGCCATCAAAAAAGTATTATATTTGGTAGTTTTAAATTGTTTTTAAAGGTTTTAATGTAATACTTTTACTTGAAATATCTGATTTATTGTTATTCATCTCAACCGATACTCACATTTTCTTTCTTTTTTTTCTTGTCCACAATTTTTTCCAATCTTTTCCTGTGTGCTTTAGACAGAAATCTTGTTTTTTCTTTTTTCTCAGATAACACCTTTGACTTTCTCTTCTTTGATGGCAATGCCAATAAATTGCTAGCATCTGATGTTCCATATTCACTGTTTGAGAACTCTAATTTTATCTGAAAATAAAGACACAAATGGATATCACTAAAGATAAAGGTCGCTGTGTAATTATAAAATAACATATATTTATAATATTGTTAATAAAATAAATAAAATAATTTCTATTACTAGAAAACTAAAAGAAATCAATCTACAATACCTCATTAGTTTCAGTGTTATCAACACTAGTTTTAACCACTTGTCGCGCTTTAGAATTATGTTTAGGCTTTCCCATTAGATATATTAAAATACACGTAACACGTCTTTGAAGACGAGTTATGTGTACATCAAGATAAAAATTTATTTAACTCTTTTTTTGAAGACTATTCAACAATACAAAGTATTGTATTCTCTTTGCAATACAAAAACTTTACTGAAGTTGACATATTTGTCAATTATTATCACAACGTGCTTTTGACTTTTGTTTGCAAAGGTTTGTGTGAGCCTTTTGCCTTAATTTTTGTATTATTTTTTTGTTTTAATTCTTCATTTCAAACAAAGGTTGAGAGCCTGGAATCCCTTTGCTTTCCTAAAGAGAACCTCCTCATGGAGAATTTAAAGACCACTATAAAAAGTGGTTTTGTCCACCTCATGGCACCGTCATGAACTCTATTACCATCAAATTCGCGCCAAGCACTTCCTGAATGCATTAAAATGTCTGATACCCATATTTTAACGTAAAATTCATTTCATTCATACTTTCACCAATCATTATTTTATAAGACTACAGATAAAATATACACTAAAGACATGGCTGTATGCGCTAGACCCTTTGCCTTCCCTAAAATATAGGGAGAATTAAAAAAAAACAATAATAACAAAATTGGTGACAAAATAGGGTTTTTAATGTTGCCAACTACGAAGAGCGAAGTGTTGTTAATTCGAGTGGACTGTATTGAACTATTTAATTCATCGATTTGATTTTAATAACTATTCAATAAAAAAAATATTACAAAAGATGTATAATCCGCAAGTTTACGGGTTTCAAATTAATGCGCGTGCAAAGAAACCACAGATTATATGGATGACACGAACGACGACGTTTCTAGATAACCAAGTGTCGTTCAACTTGTACGGTACAAGTCATTTGTCTTCCTTTCATCACGCGATTGTTTTTACTTTTTTTGTTAAAGTCATTTATTTGAAACCTTTAATATTGAAATCCACATCACAAACAATGATATAACAAACGCGCATAGTTATTGGCAAACGTTTGTAGAAAACTCATTAATCAACCCACTTATCACTGGCTGTTTTTGTTGTTTTATTATTATTCCTTGTACCTACTCTGTTTTTATACCAAACTCACATTTGTACGTTATGTTATGTACTTTTAGGGATTATAGACCATGAAAATTTTAAATTGTGGAGTTTGAATTTTGGACATACATGAGGATATATGCTGTTCGCCGATGAAATCGTATTTGTCCGCGAACACCTATTTCCGATAATATTTATGAGTACTTGGAGTGTCTAGACGATTAAGATAAGATAAAAAAAATTATTTCTTTAAACTTATTTTAAATACATAGTATAATCTAAATATAACACAAAAATATAGGTATAGTTACAGAAAAGTAATAATTTGGTATTTTGGTGTGTGAAAAGTAAATGAATAATCCAACTCACAGTATAACAGTCCAAAGCTTATATTTTTGGTTCTCCAGTAGAGGAATAACATATACACACACAAATACACAATTTACATTAAAAAAAAATTTACAATTAATATTTAAGAGAGAGCAACGTGGACTTCGCGTCGTGGTGTAATTTCGAGACCTTGTTGATTCGTTGCTAGGCAACGCGATGCGGCGCGGGGTGCACGTCAGTTACATAAATAGGTTGTATAGGTGATTATTTATTTTATGTGTAATATATAGATACAATGATAAATAGTTTAATAATATATGTAATTATTATAAATAAACTAAATAAATGAAGGAGAGTAGCCTACATCACCCCCCTCCAAAGACCGTCAGGGCGATAAAAAATCAGGAAATTTAACCCGACGTCCAGAACGAGTGATGTAATTTCTTTGGACATCAGGTGAGGGATGATGGGTGTTGTTGTGATCAGTCAGTATGAAGGAAGGCTTGATGCGGTCTATTGACACTGTGACCTCTTTGCCTTTCAACACGATTTTGAACGTTTTATCCCCCCTAATTAAAACCTTGTGAGGTCCTGAATATGCAGGTTGAAGAGAACCGCGTGATGCATCTTCTCGAAGGAAGACGTAATCACTGGTAGCAAGGTCTTTGAAAATGAAAGTTTTAGGATGACCGTGGTGAGATGCTGGTGTGGGGCGCAAATTTTGAATTATAGCCCTGAGACGAGCAGAGAAATCCGATATGTCGGTAGTACCATCCGATGCGTTGTGGAAGAACTCGCCTGGAAGTCGAAGTGATTCGCCGTAAACTAAGTGCGCAGAAGATGATTGTAAATCTTCCTTGAAAGAAGATCTGATGCCCAACAAAACTAATGGCAAGACCTCTGTCCACCTGTCATTACTATGGCAAACTATAGCGGCTTTTAGCTGTCGGTGGAACCGTTCCACCAAACCATTGCACGCTGGATGGTATGCTGTCGTTCGCTTGTGTACGAATCCGGATATCTTAGACAAACACTGAAATAAAGCCGATTCAAATTGACGACCTCGGTCTGTGGTTATGTCAATAGGACATCCGAATCGAGCGATCCAGGATGATAAAAGGGCCTTAGCGACAGTTTCTGCCGTTATGTCGGCTATCGGTACTGCTTCCGGCCAATGTGTAAATCGGTCAATAGCCGTTAGACAATACCGATACCCTTCAGAGACCGGGAGAGGACCAATAAGGTCAATGTGAATGTGCATGAAACGTGCACGGGGCAAATTGAAATTGCCAAGAGGAGCGCTGACGTGGCGATTCACCTTGACCCGTTGACATGCCAGACAATTGCGAGCCCATTCCCGGCAATCTTTCCTCATCCCAGGCCAAACAAATCTTTCTGCGACGATCTTGGCAGAAGTGGTAGTGCCTGGGTGACTGAGTGAATGCAAACTACGAAAAACTTGCCTACGGTAAAATTTTGGGATATAAGGCCTGGGTTACAGAGGTATACGACTACCAGGTACCTGAAGTTTTTCGAGGCGCAGGGAAGAACTACCAGAAAAGAGTTGTTGAAGTTCGGGGTCGGATGATTGAACCTTGGCTACATCCTCGAGGCTGACAGGCGATTCCAGTTCTTCTATCCGAGATAAGGTGTCGGCAACTACGTTATCCTTACCGGAAATATGCCTGATGTCGGTGGTGAACTGGGAGATGAAGTCGAGATGTCTATACTGCCGTGGCGAGCAGTTCTTTTTCCTTTCGTGGAAAGCGAAACTGATCGGTTTATGGTCAGTATAGACGATAAAATGCCGAGCCTCGAGCATGTGCCTGAAATATTTGATTCCCTCATAAATCGCCAGCAGTTCCCGATCGTATGGAGAATATTTGACCTGGGATGGGCTGAGCTTACGGGAAAAGAATGCTAAGGGCTGCCACGCACCATCTTTACACTGTTGGAGGACCGCGCCAAGAGCCCTATCAGAGGCATCTGTCACCAGGGCATGTTTGGCGGAACAGTCGGGGTGGGCAAGCAAAGCAGCGTCAGCAAGACTCTTCTTACACGCATCGAAGGCTGCTAATGCTTCTCCTGTCAAAGTTACTGGATGAGAGCCTTTGACTGCACCTGTCAACAATGCATGTAATGGAGCTTGAATCGCGGCAGCTCTAGGAAGAAAACGCCTGTAAAAGTTGATCATACCAAGGAAAGCTTTAAGTTGTTGTACCCTGGTGGGAATGGGAAACTCGTTGATCACCTTCACCTTAGAATCCAAGGGTCGAGAGCCGTCTTGTGAGATGGAATATCCTAAAAAAGTTACCTCCTTTGCCCCAAAGACGCACTTGGAAACGTTGATGAGCATACCGTACTCCTGCAGCTTGCCGAAGACTTGGCGCAGGTGCTCCTCGTGCTGAGACTCATCCTTCGAGAACACCAGAATATCATCGATATAACAATAGACAAAATCTAGGCTTCTGGTGATCTCGTCCATGAAGCGTTGAAAGGTCTGACCCGCATTTCGAAGTCCAAAAGTCATAAATGGGAACTCGTACAGACCGAAAGGGGTAGTAATCGCTGTCTTCGGGATGTCGTCCGGACTGACAGGTATCTGATTATATGCCTTCAAAAGATCGATCGTGCTAAACACTTTACATCCCACCAAATTATGCGCGAAGTCGTGTATATGTTTAATCGGGTACCTGTCAGGCACGGTTCGGGCGTTGAGCATGCGGTAATCACCACAAGGACGCCAGCCGTTGTCCTTTTTTGGCACCAGATGTAGCGGCGCAGACCAAGGACTCTCGGAAGGTCTGGCAGTTCCACTGGCGATCATTGACTGGAACTCCTGTTGGGCTATTTTAAGTTTATCCGGAGCTAAGCGACGAGGTGTGCTGGAAACCGGAGGGCCTGGTGTTGTGCGGATGTGGTGAACGGTGTTGTGTGGTATCATGCGGTGTATGCCAGTGGGTCGAGTAATATCAGGAAAGTCATCAAGCAATTTGTGAAAATGCGAATCGCCAGTCATAACCTTGACAGAATACAAATTACAATTAGCTAGCTCAGCAATAGCAGAAACAGATGTCGTATTATCTAAAAGACGTTTGTTGCGAATGTCTACGATAAGGTTGTAATGATTTAAAAAATCTACGCCTATTATGGGCTTGGTGACATTGGCAACAACAAAACGCCAGGTAAAAACTCTGCGTAAGCCAAAATCTAAGTTAAAATACACATAGCCATAAGTACTTATACTAGAACCGTTTGCGGCACACAACTTATAGTCCGTACAGGTACGATGATCACTCAGCATGGAACGGGGGAAGACACACAAATCGCTACCGGTGTCGATTAGAAATTGCGTCTTCGAAGTTCGATCCACAATGAAGAGGCGACCAGCAGCAGATGTAGGGCAATCGTCAGTCGCCATTACTGATCGCCCGTGGCGTTTCCCGCTTTGTAGTCGCAAGGGCGGATGCACTTGCGGGCATCAGCACCGAAATTGTTGTGGTACCAGCATACTGGAAACTTGCGATAACTAGACTGCGATCGTTTTTGCCTCGGCGATGATGTGCTTGAGTCACGAGTACGGCCAGTTGAGCGGGACTGTTGTCTGTCATTCCTCTCCATAGCCAAGTTACTAAATTGCCTTCGTAGTTCGGCAACCTCTTTGACCAGGTCGCTTAATGCCGAGTTAGACGTCGCCTGGTTGACGCTAACAGCAGATGTAGACGGTGATGCAGCAGCTAACTCGTTAATTCGATCGGCCAGGTCCGCCAGGTCTTCCAACAGCGCGGTAATTGGCTGACCAGCAAGGACGGTTTGAATGCTGTGCGGCAGTCGGCTGATCCAAATCGTCCTCAGGAAATCGTCCGGAACTTTGGCGCCAGCGAGACTCTTGAGGTGGCGGAGAAATTGTGAGGGTTTCCTGTCTCCGAGCTCCTCGTGCATGAGCAGTTGCTTCAGCTTTTTCTCATTGGAAGCTGACAGACGCTTGATTAGCTCGGACTTTAGCTTCTCGTACTTGTCGGTTGCTGGTGGACATATTATTATGTCTTTGACCTCCCTGGAATACTGGTTATCCAGTTGACCGATGACGTAATTAAATTTGGTGGCGTCACTATTTATCCCAGCTAAAGCAAACTGCCCCTCAATTTGTGCAAACCAGATTTCGGGTTCCTCCGGCCAGAAAGGCGGAACTCTGACGCCGACTTTAAAAACATCGATATTCTTAGTCGACACTTGTCCCTCACTATTGTCCAGATCAGGGACGCGTGAACGTTGTTCATTCTCCATATTGAAATTTACGGGGTCACCAATTTGGTATTTTGGTGTGTGAAAAGTAAATGAATAATCCAACTCACAGTATAACAGTCCAAAGCTTATATTTTTGGTTCTCCAGTAGAGGAATAATATATACACACACAAATACACAATTTACATATAAAAACAATTTATAATTAATATTTAAAAGAAAGCAACGTGCACTTCGCGTCGTGGTGTAATTTCGACACCTTGTTGATTCGTTGCTAGGCAACGCGATGCGGCGCGGGGTGCACGTCAGTTACATAAATAGGTTGTATAGGTGATTATTTATTTTATGTGTAATATATAGATACAATGATAAATAGTTTAATAATATATGTAATTATTATAAATAAACTAAATAAATGTAGGAGAGTAGCCTACAATAACAATGGAAGTATAATACATATTTACATAATAAAAATCTACGTCAAGGAGTACTTAGTTAATTTGACACCTAAACTAAGTAAAAGTGTTTACTTGTGTCTAAGGCATCTAAAATAATAATTAGTCGTATGTGCGTTGATGTAGGTTAGTGCTTATGTGACAAAATTAATTTATAACGATTAAAAATATGTGATTGGAATACTGTTTATTAATCAATTAATAGCTACATATTAACAATTTCTCTGTGTCATCATGTCATTGTCGGCATTTCGCTTCAAGTTCGGCAACCTTAATCGCAGAAGATTATGTTTGAGTGTTAGGTCACTGCACCATTCGATTAATATTCAACAACAAGTATTTTGGTACAAATTTTATCAGTTTTACCTAATTCAGGTTCTGAAAATTTATTTTTCTTAAAGCTATTAGATAAAATATACTGGTAGGAGATTTAGGGCCTGTTTCACAATCGACAAGTAAGTTCGAAGTCGCCTACTTCGCAGATCATTTGACAGTTGTAATATGACATATTTATGTCAACTGAGCAAAGTAAGCTACTTCGAACTTATTTGTCGATGTTAAACTAGATCTAGATAACACATTTCGAGTATTTTGACTTTACCAATGTGCTAAATTGAACTAATAATTGAACTACAATTGGGTAAGGGTACGACACTATTTTTTATTTTTTGTAAAGTGGTATCATTCCTAATGTCACTCACTTTATTTAATTTTTGACTGATTCATTTATTTCGATTGAATTGAGAATTTAATTTCAGTAACAATTTTTTAATAAAATTTAAGCATAAATGGAGAACAATCAGTCGATACAAGAAATTTCAAAATATCACATTACAATCAACAAATATGAAGAAATTGACTTGATATGGCATAGATGCTACCTTGCAATACGTGTTGATAAATCTCTTCGTGTATTCGAATTTTCACACAATTTAAAATGTTCGGACAAATATTTAGATTTCGTTCACTGCTCAATGAAAGTCCCCATAAGTAGTCCCGCTTCTGGTTTGTTTGACTTTATAAAAACTGAAATTAATGGCTCCGATATGGCTCAACTAATTATGGATCCTGCGTTGTGGCCACATAGCAACATCATTCTGAATGAAATGATTGATATTGTCAGTATTAAGTGGTCTCCAAACAATCTAGTATGGAACTGTGGAAGTCTTTTAGCTGTGTTGAACAATATAGGTCATATTGAATTTTATAGAAAGGTAAGGCACACTTGGACGACTGGGTTGAACCTAACCTCTGCCATAAATAAACATTATAAATCAACTTTAAATGACCTTAAAGTTAAGCCTCAAAGCTTAGAAATGGCAACAAAAGCAGCTTATATTATAGAAACAGGTGCTATCTGTTGGGCTCCATCAATAAATGATGATGATTCAGTTTTCTTCATTACTGCCCAGAAAAATGGTGTATTATTACTCTGGTTACTAAAAGAAAAAGAAACTAATATTATGCCAGAATTATGTAATGAAATTCCCATCAATTTTAATGATATTGTTGGTACAGTATGGATCCAAGATGATCCTAAAACATTATTAATATGTTCCAACAATTTAGGTCAAATGCTTTTGCTTGAATGTGTAATTGCTGAAAAAAATCTCAAAGTATTGAACACTCATATATTGTGGATTCATACAGACAAGATGGTGATAAAGAATTTAAGCTATATGAAGAAGGATGACAAAATGGTATTGGTTTGCAGTAAACACAGACATTTATTGGTAATAGTGATGGACAGTGAATATAAAAATGTATCCCAAGTCATTAACAACATTGAGGATCAGAAAATAGTTGGTATAAAAAAACATATGGATGATTTTTATCTCATTACTATCAGCAATTTGTATAAAATAAATATTAGTACATATGATGGCAAACTAATTGTTGGTTGGGACATGATTAGTATTAAAGAAATCAGTCCAACAAGTGAATTGCTTTCTATAGGCCTGTCTAGTTCTGGAGCTATAATGACATTGGGGATAATTGATCGCAAAATCTTGTACAGAAAAAAGCCTCTAAAGCTAAGCATAGTATCATATTATTATATGGACGATGACATGTTAGAAATTAATAAGTTATTCAATAACTCTAGTAAAAAACTCACAGCTTATTGGGACTGCATAGAACTAATAAGATATAAAGCCATGAAAACTAGAAAATTACCAGATATGAACTATAAACAGTTGTGGCAAGATGCTGATTCCGACATATATAAATTGAAGCTGTATCTAGTTATAGCAACCATTTATAACAACCTTTTGTTAAATTTTAAAATAACCAAAGACATTCTTCCAAATATAGCACTTGAATTTATCAAAGAAAAAATAGGTGCAACCCATGCAGATACAATTATGAATAATTTATTTAAAAAGTTTAAGAGCAACAACAATGTACTATCCGATTTTGAAATGGAGTGTTTTATGGGTTGTTATAAATATTTAAACTATTTTAATGAAAAGTACCAGGACCATCCAAATATTGAAAACAACTTGGTTGACTTCATTAACAAAGAATTCACCTATACCTGTCAGTGTTGTGATGAAAAACTTAATTTATTCACCTGTAAATATGGACATTTAAATTCTTTCTGCTCTCTTTCCTTTACACCTATAGAAACTGATGATTATTTGGTTTGCAAAGGATGTGGTGCAACAGCCAGAAAAGAATTGTCAGATGAGAAGCCACTTTGCCTATACTGTGATTTATATTTAGAAGACACAAATATATTGGAGAGATATATAAAAAGTTGAAATAAATAGTTTTTATTTAATCCTCAACACATATTTACACAATAGACAATTTAAATGTACCTTTTCATCAGATTATAGTTTTTTGCATGAATAATCACGCCTTTCCCTCCTAAGGGGTAGGCAGAGGTGCTTTACCACCCGCATTTCACCAGCATATCAATGTCAGTCTCGTGCACAGAACACTTACTCTAACAGGTCTCGTGTATTTTTCCTGACCCATCTTGGTGAATAGAAATAGAGGGCGGGCCTATTTCGATTGTCTTGTGTTTAGATTTTTTGGTATAAGGATGAATGAATTAATAGGTGGCTATGGATGGCTTAATATTTCATTAGTATGTATTTAAATACATGTTTTTGAAGATTAAACTTCAAAAACATTTAAATGTAGAAATGCGAAGAAATATAATGAGGCTAAGGACATGGTTGTGTGGGCTATTTCTTCTTGCCTTTTTCATGAAAAAAAACATACTCATTCGTGCTTGACTTGACTTTTTTTGAGTGTTTGGCGCGTTTTCAATGGCGGCAGTCAGATTTTCTTTTAAGCCGCATCCACACGTTTGCTGTTTGTCACAATCACCGAAAATAATGCCAAACACCCAACACAAACAAGCATCCCCACGCTTGGCGAACGTGCTAGTCTATTCCGGATCAGAGAGAATACAATACTACATTACTACGTCCAAAGAGTATATAATATACGTCTACGTAAGATCCCGGATTGGCAAACATAGCGGACGACGAGCTTGTTGTGGCAGCGATTGCATTTGAATTGGATTGACCTATTTTCATTAAAAAAAAAGAAAACTGAAAAGTTACGTATAAGTCCTATCCAGACTCGCGAGGCGCCTACTAGAGGGTCTCGACATGAGTCTTGGCGAGCGGAGGCGGCACGAGTGCTAGCTAGCATCACAGAACACTATTACATTCAGTTGCCCGCTACGACTACTCAAAGTCAAAGTCAAAATTCATTTATTCATATCTGGTATGATTACAATACACTTATGAATCGTCAAGACGCTAGATACCGAAAACCCGTGTGTCCAAGAAAAAAAAATAGTAGAAAAAAAACAGTGGAGTGCGCAGCATGCCTCAGTCTGTAATGATAGGTCTCCCAAACCCGCCCACGCCCCGGTCCGCAACGAAGCGCCGACTCTGCCGCGTTCAATACCAAGATGGTACTAAACGCATCAGGGCCCAACGCTCCGCTAGCAGTAGGCCTATTCCCTAACTTTTTTTGACAGTTGAAAGTGATGATCACCGAACTATTTACTAATACATTGCTGTTATCACAGGACAAGTGTCACAATAGCATTATAGTAAAGTAGTAATGGATAAGTAAATAGTTCGGTGATCATCACTTTCAACTGTCAAAAAAAGTTAGGGAATAGGCCTACTGAACGGCACGCAAGTAGGCTGTAGAGAAACCCACCATTGTCAACGAGTTATGACATTGCAGGTACATTGTAAATTATGCACCAAATACAATCCCACAACTCGCCAATCACATAAACCGAAACATGCCGCGCACTACCAATCAACCCCCCATCCCCCACCCTACCTATACGGACACACAAGTTTTCAATATCTAGCGAAAAATCTACGCCATCCGTTCGTAAGCTACCGGGAGGCCCTGTTCTGAGAAGAACGGGCAAGAAACTCAGTGGGGTATTTTCCTCCCTTAGTTACATATATAATATATAATCTAAATTCAATGAAAATTTAATGAAAGATGTCAATAGCTTTAACGTCAAGTAATAATAATTAGAGTCACAATTTCTGAAGCTATCAACATCCTTCATTACAGACAGAACAGCATATTAATCATCGATTATATAAAAATAATAGTTATTTGTTGTACGTGAGTGCAAAGTTGTTTTTTAACCGCGTGCTCAATTTTGATGACCGAGCTAGCGAAGGATTCTAAAATTGAATCACGAGCGTAGCGAGTGATTCAAAAATTAGAATCCTGAGCGATAGCGAGGGAATCAAAAGAGCACAAGGTGAAAAATCTTTGCACTCGAGTGCAACACGTAACTTTTCATCCCCCCGAACGAGGAAATTGCAAAATACAAAAAAAAATACAATCACAACAGTTTCTGTTTTCACCCAGAAACTTCCACAACACCCTCCCATTAACCCAAACACACTCTCAACACCCACCCAGAAACACCCACAACATTCACACCAATCCACTCAGACACACCCAAAAAACACCCATTCACCCAGAAACACCCACAAAACACTCATTCACCCAGAAAAACCCACAAAACACCCATTCACCCAGAAACACCCACAAAACACCCATTCACCCAGAAACACCCACAAAACACCGATTAACCCAGAAACACCCACAAAACACCCATTCACCCAGAAACACCTACAAAACACCCAATCACACCCAAAAAACACTCAATCACCCAGAAACACCCACAAAACACCTAATCACATCCAAAAAAAAACCAATCACCCAGAAACACCCACAATACTCACCCATCCATTCAGACACACCCACAAAAACCCATTCACACAGACACACCAACAAAACACCCATTCACCTAGACACACCCTCAAAACACCCATTCACCCAGACACACCTCCAACAGCCACCCATCCACCCAGCCACACCCACAACATTCATCCAGACACACCTGTAAGTCCCTAATAAAAATTACCGTCCCTAATGGAGTTCCAAGACGGTCATTTGAAATAAAACAACTTTTACGGATTAGACTCGCGTATATTTAGATGTTTGGCATTATTATTTATCCCGACGTTTCGATCACTTTACAGCGGCCGTGACCACGGCAGTGACCACGGTGACGCGAGTCTAATCCGTAAAAGTTGTTTTATTTCAAATGTGTAGTGCTCGTGCAAATATAAGAGAACATTATCCGAGACGGTCAATCAGCTTGAGTCAAGCCCGTTGATTTTCTGTATGTTTTTGTTCCGTTGCTAACGTAAACAAATCAAACAGACCTAAAAAGCTTTTAAATACTTGACTCAAGCATCCAGCAAGCGTTGTTGACGATCAAAATGTTTAAAGCAAGATTGACGCCAAGCTGATTGACCGTCACGGAACTCCTAGGTTTTAACAAATTTGTGACGTGAAAAGAAAATGGCGCGCGCAAAGCAAATCACGAAAAAAGTACACCAAGAAGGTTCCGAGTCTGAGTTTTTAACAAATTAAAATAGGTTGCATGACAATTTCGGCACCATGGAGGTAGAAATAAATATGTATAATGATGTTTTGAATTCACAAACTCATTGCACACGATGTTCTAAATTCAAATTTACTTTAACCTCTAGAGGATAAAAACGGCTTTTGCACTCAGATATCGAAGAGCAAAAACGCTTTTTCCGAG
This sequence comes from Cataclysta lemnata, assembly GCA_963931975.1. Lineage (NCBI taxonomy): Eukaryota > Metazoa > Arthropoda > Insecta > Lepidoptera > Crambidae > Cataclysta > Cataclysta lemnata. Next base: position 5,853,474 of record OZ008357.1, read on the forward strand.
ATGGTGGGATGAAAAAGTTATTTATTCCAAACATCCTTGTCATCTAGATAATCCTGAATTTTATAGTATCCTTTTGCCATTAGTACTTTTTTTACATAAGGCTTAAATTTGTGTTGAGGCAGTTCAGTCAAAGATCCTGGTATCTTAAGAAGAGTATACATTTCCCCATAAAAGAATTAGCAACCTTGTGCAATCTGAATCTAGTAAAGGCAAGTTTATTTTTATTTCTAGTGTTGTGTTTATAAATATCACTAATTTTAGCAAATGTATTTAAGTATTTATAAACATATAGAATGCAATCGTATATGTATTGTGAAGCAAGAGTGAGGATATTAATATCTTTAAACAGACTTTTAAGTGAATCGCGAGGCTTTAATAGGTAAATAGCACGTATAGCTCTTTTTTGTAAAATAAATATATCCTGAATATCTGCAGCTGTACCCCAAAGAAGTAAGCTATACGACATTACACTATGAAAGTAACTAAAATAAACAAGCCGGGCTGTTTCAACATCAGTTAATAGCCTTATTTTTTTTACCGCATATGCTGCTGAACTTAGTCTCTCGGATAAAGTTGAAATATGAGGATTCCATTGCAATTTGGAGTCCAACTTTATTCCTAAGAATACTGTAGAATTAACACATTCTATCGTTTCATTATTAATTGTAATCGGACTACTAACTTGCCTAACATTTGGTAATGAAAATTTAATACATTTGGTCTTCTTAGAATTGAGTAACAAGTTGTTATTTGTAAACCAATCAAGAACTTTGGAAATAGCTATATTGATGTCATCATAATTATCTTTACCTCTGTCTACTTTGAAAATTAATGAGGTGTCATCTGCGAATAGTACCGTATTGAAATGACTGCGTTAGCTACTTTATGTGCCCACCAATATTATAATGTCTTGCGTCTTATGACCTAAATAAAAAGAGAAAGTTTTTTTAGAGATCTTGACCATTTGATAGAGACCTATAAAAGGGGAACACAAATTGTTACTCCACTCAGGCATTGATGTGAAAAAACGCACGCGTCCTTACTCTGCAGTAGTTGCAGCTGCGGGCCTAGAACGGGGACGTGGAAAAATCTCTCTCCACCACTTGACAGTGTTTTGTCTCGGCATTTAGTGGGAGTTAGAGCGAGAGGAAAAGATTTTCTGTCCCCCGAAAGAGATGTGTCCACGTCCCGTGCTACGGGGGCTGCACAAAGTGAGCGTGCGCGAGAGTGGTTGATTCCCTCGCCTCACCCTCTCGCGTCCGAAAAACCGACACAAAATGGAACGACAGCGAGAGCATACGAGCGCACCGTCCACCCACACTCTCGCACTCGCGTTCCCTCGTGTCGCCTCGTCTAGTCTGGAATTCTGGATGGGGCATAAGAAGGAAGGAATCAACTTTAAATAAAGAGTGCGTTTCATCTTATATTTCCTATGCCGTGATGGTGGCTGCCCTGTCTGTCAACAGCATCAACTCGTAAGTCATATTTGCAGGTTTTTTTACGTTTTATAGAAAATCTTTAAGAAAATCATGTCCAAAACATTGAAAAGTGATGAAAGATTAATTGTGTTAAAAGCTAAGGTCTTTTGTGAACGTGAAAAACGTAAGGAGGTCCCGCATAATCCTTAATAGTGTGTATAGGTCTACCAGAATCTCATAATTGGGAAATTGGAAAAAAAAAATTGTAGAGAAGGAGAGGAAATACAAGGAAAATTTGAATAAATGGTCTTGATACTTTTTAATTTTTATTTATTTTTCAGACGTAGCAGTAGTAGATAGTACTAAGATTTTGGTGGTAAGAAAAATTTCGAAAAATTATGGTCTTGATGCGGGCCTATACCGCTCGGCCAAACAAATAATGCCATGAGATTCTGGTAGACCTATACAAGTTCGGATTGCCGCTATTTAATTGGGTTACCAGTATCAGTTTTATTAGGTGTTTGATAAATAAATTAAATATATTTATTTCAGTTTGATAACTGTAAATAAAAAGTACTAATAATGATTTAACGACTGACAAGAGTGAGGAAATGTCAAATGTAAACATGTTGGATGAACACAATGATTGTTATTCATTATAAATATAATATTGTAAGCGGCAACCCCATCATACGGCGCAGCGCCTTATAAATATTCCCATCCGTCAGCCCGTCCCACATAGAGGACAATAATCGTCCCATTTGCGCGCGGCATTCGGCCGTAACGGACGTGCTTACTCTTTTTTTAGTACCCAACTACCCACTTATTGTTATGTCGTAATACTTCTACTTGTTAAGAATTGATCTATAATTTTCATGATTAAACTTCTTTACTTACCGTCGTTCTTTATTTTTTAAATCAATTACGTTGCTGGTTCCTAACAATATTTTATTATAATTTAACCTTTTTTTTACTTAATGAGTCTATCCTACTTACGTCACTACAATTTGTATTTATACAGGGCGTCCCACGGCCATGCCACATGGAAGGAGAGTATATTAAATATTGAACGTAGGATATTTTACTAAAAGAAGACATCGTTTTATTTTTAATAATAAGTAGAACTGCATTCACATTTTTTTTAAAAATCGCCTACCTCAACCGGGAATCGAACCCGCCAAATGTGATAGAAAAATTACTTGTATTTTATAATAGTGTTTGAGAGGGCTACTCATAAGCATTATTTTTTCCTAAATAACCTAGCATATTAAATGAAACTAAGATCATAAAATTTTTCATTTTATTTAAAATTTTGTTCAAGGAAATTTCCTCTGACTTGGCCATGCTTCCAACAATTAACATTATCATTTCAAAGTCCTACCCACTTGAGATACGAGATTTCCGGGGTGTAAGTACATGATAATAATAAAGCGATACATGAAGTGTAGTAGGTACTTGTATGCATTTCTTCATGAGCTCACAATTACCATGCAACTGGCTGATATTAGTAAAAATAAATAATTCGAAAATGGAACACGTAAATTTTCAAGCGTCTGTTCTTTCGTTTATTGTGAGTTTCATTTTCGTTTATTAGCAATTTTTGTGTTAATTTACTTACCATGGCGTACCAAAATAATTTGGATTTAATAGAAGCATACTTTTTAAATCACAAAGACATTTTATTAGCTTTGCGGTGGTACCGCGAAAGATATCCCGATAGACGCACACCATCTCGATATGTGTTGAAAAGAATGGTGGATAATTTAAAAAATTTAGGACGTTTTGATCATCGCTTACAGCAACCACAGCAGCAGATAATAAACGTCAGCGATGATGACCTCAACATTCTGATTTACTTTGAAGCGTACCCGAAGAGTTCAGTGAGGGAAGGTGAAGAAGAAATTGGACTTTCAAAGAGTAGAATACATCGCGTTCTGAAAAAATACAAGTTTAAAAGTTATGTTGAAGGGCGATTAGTGCAAAAATTACGGCCGGGAGATGCTGAAAGACGATTTAATTTCTGCCAACATATCGAGAGACTCATCCTTGAGGTACAAAATTTTTTGAACACCATTATTTGGTCAGACCAGTCAAACTTTAGTAACAACGGTATGTACAACCGGCGTAATAATTGCATTTGGTCCAGACAGAATCCCTTACGAATCCGCGAGACTAATGATGAAGTGCGTTTTTCTTTCAACTGTTGGTGTGGGATTGGAAGTAACCGAGTTCTCTTAATACATTTTTACGAAGGAACTCTGAACACTGTAAGATATCTAGAAATACTTGAGATTTTAAGAAATGAGATTAATAATCTCCCTGATGCAGATCAACGAAATCTCATATTCCAGCAAGATGGGGCTCCGGCTCATAACAGTAGGAGAACAGCCGAATTTCTTAATGAATATTTTCCTTCCTGGATCGTCACTTTTGGACAAATTAGATGGCCACCGAGATCGCCAGATCTAATCCCACTTGATTTTTTTATGGGGTTATGTAAAAGATTTAGTTTACAGGAACCGGTACAACAGTGTGCAGGAGTTACAAAATGAACTTAGACGTATTATTTCAAACATCCACCATGCAAAAATAAGTAAATCGACAGGGAGAGAAATTATCAAAAGAGTGAGAATTTGTATACCGGCTTGTATACTATACGGATTACATTTTGAGCATCTGATAAATTTTTTTTTTTTAAATAAAATGAAAAATTTTATGATCTTAGTTTCATTTAATATGCTAGGTTATTTAGGAAAAAAATAATGCTTATGAGTAGCTCTTTCAAACGCTATTATAAAATACAAGTAATTTTTCTATCAGATTTGGCAGGTTCGATTCCCGGTTGAGGTAGGCGATTTTTAAAAAATCTGTGAATGCAGTTCTACTTATTATTAAAAATAAAACGATGTCTTCTTTTAGTAAAATATCCTACGTTCAATATTTAATATACTTTCCCTCCATGTGGCATGGCCGTGGGACGCCCTGTATATCTAATTTCTATCATACTATTATTATCATGAACTAACTGTTCTCGCAAATATTCACGACTAATATTCAAAACTAATATGTAACTACTACTTATTACCGCTAGTATTTATATGTAACTTTATAAGATAGATGCATAATTTGTTTATATTTTTAATTGAAAAAAATCTCCCTGAATTAAAGGTAAGACAATAAAGTTGACATGGTATCATTTTTTTGCAACACTACCAACTTGACGGCATAGAAACTATAAGCAAAGAGTATATATTAGGTTGGGGAAAAAGTCTTCGCATTATAGTATGTATAAACTTGTAATAAAGTCTCTTTGGCTATACTATTTGTATCTGGCTGGTTTTGGTATCATTGAAAGTTTAAATTTTAAAGAACATAATTCCAAATTCAAATTAGGAAAATGTGTGATTTTCAATTGTTTTTTGTACCGCCAAGATGAGTGAATCTAATGAAGAAATTCGATACATTTTAAAATTTTACTACAAAAAAGGTAAAAATGCAACGCAAGCCGCGAAAAAAATTTGCGATGTTTATGGACCTAGTGCAGTGTCTGTGAGAGTAGCACAAATTTGGTTTAAGCGTTTTCAATCCGGAAATTTTGATGTCAAAGATGCACGTCGCTCTGGTCGCCCTATTACAGATAAAATGGATGCCATTTTTGAAAAAGTCGAGCAAGATCGGCATGTCAGTAGTTACGACGTAGCTGAAGAACTGGTAATTGACCACAAAACAGTTTTGGCGCATTTGAAAAAAACTGGGTACACAAAAAAGCTCGACATTTGGGTACCTCACGAGTCTCACTGAAAGAAACCTAATGAACCGTGTACTCATTTGTGATTCTTTATTACGACGTAATGAAACCGAACTATTTTTGAAGAAGCTGATAACTGGTGATGAAAAGTGGATCACGTACGACAAGAACGTGCGAAAAAGGTCGTGGTCAAAGGCCGGTCAGGCTTCACAGACTGACGAAACCCGGGTTAACTCGCAACAAGGTGATGCTGTGTGTGGTGGGATTGGAAGGGCATTATTCATTATGAGCTGTTACCACCAGGCAGGACCATCGATTCTGAACTCTACTGCGAACAACTGATGAGATTAAAGCAAGAAGTTGAGAGAAATCGGCCGGAATCAATCAACAGGAGGGGTGTGGTTTTTCATCATGATAACGCTAGACCTCACACATCTTTAGCCACTCAGCAAAAATTAAGAGAGTTTGGCTGGGAGGTGTTAATGCATCCGCCGTATAGTCCTGACCTTGCACCTCCAGATTTCCACCTGTTTCGGTCTCTTCAGAATTCTTTAGGCAGTGTCAGGTTAACATCACGAGAGGACTGCCAAAACCACTTGTCGCGGTATTTTGACCAGAAGTCCCAAAATTTCTATAGCAATGGGATCATGTCCCTACCTACAAGATGGCAAAAAGTTATCGAACAAAATGGTTAAACTTTAGTTAAATGTAAATAAACTATATTAAAAAATGTTTTGAATTTTCTTAAAAAATGCGAAGAAACTTTTTCCCCAACCTATTAATACACTACGTTTAACTATAAGATGAACCGTCTTATTTACTCTGAGGATGAACCGCACTCTCGGAGTAAATAGAACTGGAGTAGCCTTTGCCTAACATTCCCCTCTGCCAAACGCACAAGCATCGGATGCCTGTGCGTTATATAAAACTAGTTGAGCCGCCATTTTAAAACCACAATAATCAGAACGTCTTGCCGTGCAGAGCTCCCACTAAAATGCTTGCCTGTGCTGTTTTTTAGCGTTAAAAAAATTCGAAAACATCTAGTATTCAAAAAGATGGCGTCCCATTTCATTTTTAAGTATTATTTTTAAGATTTGATATTTATTTACTTCATAATTTCATGTTTTAGCATACTACAATTTCAAATTTCGAGCCATAGTCTCGTGGGGAGTCGGCCGTGACGTCATCGAACGATCTTCCAGCGCACTCCCCACGAGACTACCTAGGGTTGAACATTATCGCATTTCAATTAATTAGACAATAATTTAAAAAAGTTTGTTGTTAATAAATAATTGTAATTTTGTAATTTCGTATTAATTAATTACCAATTATAATTTCGTTTTAACAATATACGTTGCGTGTTTATATTTAGTTTAGTATTAAGTACATACCTACCTACACTTTTGCGACCGCTTGAAGCTTATTTTTTGCCACACTACATGGAAATATAAAATCATTAGTGAATTAATAAAATAAAATAAGAATAAGACTATTTTGCCCTTTATTCATGCTGGGCGGCGCTCATAAACATTAAGAGTACCTATGCTGTAGCATATACAGCGTCCCTGACTTTATAAAATAAGCAAGGGTAAAAAGGTACCAGCACAACCGATTATTTCTGAGAAACCTAAATTTTTTTTCGAGCCACAGCACAAATTGTTTTTTTTTGTTGTAATCAGCAACCCTAATTGAATTGCACTTCATTAATAGTGATGTCACGTCATCGATATTGCGATTTTACGAGGGAGTAATGAATGAATGAATGAATGAAAGTAACATTAAATTTAAAATATGTATTATGATTTAAATCTATACATTGTGTTCCTGAGGTTATACATTAACTTCGGCATTTTATTCAGACTATTAAATTGATCATTTTTTAATATGGATTAAATTTATGATACTTTTATGAATTGAAGTTCCTTTAATTTTGAAATCTTAGAATAAAACTATAGAGATATAGAATAAAACAGGTCAAGTCGACCTTAAGCCAAATGGCATATATGATGTTAGTAATTGCCGTGTGGTCACGGCAGAGCAGAATATAATTGTCACCACCTCAAATCTCTCCCGTGGGTGTCGTACAAGGCGACTACGGATAAATCAGTGATGAGGAATAGGAAGCAGCGTTCCTCTTATACCACCTAGCAATGTACTGCTACTTTTGTGCCCGATAAATGGCAATAGGCTCGCCACATTTTACATGGGACCTAACATAATTGGCAAAACGTGAGTGTTAGTTCACCTCTGCCTACTCCTTCGGGGATATAGGCGTGATTTATTTATGTATGTATGTATGAGAGAAGAGGAAGTAAAATCTCCAATTTTTTAACATTTTGTCTGTATGTATGTTTGTGCACGCATCATGCATAAACTACGAGACGGATTTTGATCCCATTTGGTATGATGATAGCTAAATGTCATTGTCAACATTTAAGTTAAATTTATTTTTTATTAATATTTAAAAGCTCCTTTAATAAACCCGGTGGTCCAAGTGCAATACTTCGATTTACTAGGAGTTAGGTATGTGGCACCAAAGTCTTCCGTACATAAATGAAGCTTTTGGAAAATATTATTGTAGTATTAAAATCAAAAATGATCGGTATGTGTAGTTCAAGCAAAAATACCTCTGCCCCTAGCCGGTATCCTAATTGCTAGTATTTATACTGTAAGCTTTCACATTCCCGAAACAGCTAATTTTTAATTATAATTTTCAGTTTTCCTAAAGAACACGAAAAAAATGGGTTGATGCTTGTAATAGGCACGTCTCTTGGGCATCTACAAGAACAAGTACTATTTGTTCCGTAAATTTTGAGCCGTCTCAGTTTCAGAAATTATCTAACAATAGAAGAAGATTTTATAGAATACAAGTTTGGTTTTTCCTCGCAATTGTGTTGAAAAACGTCGTATGCAACTCATATGCATTGGTCATTACACACTCAGTTTCCTTACCGCGTTCGCTTGCGGCTCGCGCTTGCAATAATGCCTCGTATATAATGACCAACATAGCATACTCGTAACATAATGTACTATTTTAACTTTTAAGATCCACACATTTTGATTTTTGATTCCCCTTAAAATTAATGCATTCATTCATTGAACGAAACTGATTTATCGATATCGATATTCTCGTGCTATGTCATGTCACTACTCACACAATGACATTCGTGTGTTTGAATAGAACGTTAACACACTATTTTAAGTATGTTTGCGTGAATTTTAAATATGTGTGTCGTTTTATGCATGTGTGTGTTTGTAAATACGCAAAAAGTTTTTGTATCTGTGTGCAGCCTTTCAGTGTAGTAGTAACCTCACCCCCCGCAAAAAATGGCAGAAAAATATGTACGAGAAATTGACTAATGGCTACTCCAGTCCTATTTACTCTGAGACCGCACTCTATTCACAACCAATTGTCTGAAGCGTCCGTCACCGGCTTAAAGGACAATAATACTACGTCGCCGGTAAGCTCGAAAACGCAATGTTTATATACTCTGGTACAAAGCGTCTGGATGCATCGGATACATGTTTGTCAAATATCCTTTGATTTGTGCAGAAAAACCGACACCGACTCCGATCACCGGGACCAACAGCAAACCAAACACCAAACAAAAAACAGGCAAACACCCATCCACATGTTCGTGTTTGTTATTGTTTGCCAAGCGTATGGACGCGGCTTTAAAGATACGACTGTATGGGCTAGATCCCTTTGCCTGCCCTAAAAAAAGGATAATTAAGGAGAGTGTTTGGCGCGTTTCGTGGTGTCAGTCAGACTTTTATTTCGATAATTCTTAAATTGGTTCAGAGTGGATTTTGTGCAGTTATTTTGATGCACACGCATCCGTGTTGATGTACAATTATGCAGAATCATTGAAAACAAGTCTTATGATGTGTTTGTTGTTATGGTCAAGATCACTATAAAAAGTGGTTTTATCCATTTCATCAGTCACCATCATGAACTCTGTTACCATTCAATTCGCGCCAAGCACTCCCTAGATGCGTTAAAATATGTGGCACCCATATTTTAACGTAAAATTCATTTCATTCATACATTTCACCCACTCATTATTTCATACTACTACAGATAAAATATACACTAAAGACTTGGCTGTATGGGCTAGACCCTTTGCCTTTCCTAAAATATAGGGAGAATTTTAAAACACAAAAAAACTGACTTTCTTTTGTTTTGATTGTTGTTGTGTTATGTTAGTCAGTTGAGCAACGTCGTTTTTAAAATGTATCAAATCTATTTACCTTTTGAAATATTGTATGGATAATGATTTGTAAAATTATTATAAAAATTGTATATTCCTGAGACAATTGTGAGTGATGGAATGTAATGAAACCAAAAATCATAACATACAAACTGAAGAACCTACCACTGAAGCGGGTGTGAATCCTGTTATACTTGATTATTACAAAAAAATTGGGTGGAAAAGCGACTTGGAACAGTTTTTCTCGTTATCAACAGCTGAAAGTGAAGTCAGAGACATTACCAGTTTGTATTGGAGGAGGATGAAGTCTCAAGATTCGTCGGATACCAGCGAAAAAAATAATGAATCATGTACTGAACTCTGCAGGATTTCTATTAAATGCGCCATACCTGAAGCTTCTTCAAGTTCCCAGGTATTTTGTTTTTTGTCAAGCCGATATTGAAAGACTATATTCGTCGCCAGAACTTTAATGTATCCACTGCTGGGCCCAGGAACTTGAGATAATATATGTTTGGTCACCCATCCTATGGAAATCTTTGAGATGAACAAAAATTATTGATGAGTCATGGTTGTTCACATATTTATGTATGGCCTGTGGGCCTAATACACCATATTAATATTAGGTCAGGTGCCTCTAGGTGGTGATTTTAGCCATGGGCCCCCCATGGCTAAAATCAGTGTATGTGTGCTTAGGTCACCTACTCTGCAACTAGAGTAGAAATGAAACTGTTTTGGCTTTTGGAACATACTGAATGAATGAGGCTTCAAAGTTAAGGGACCCCTGGACTAGATAATAGGTGCGAGTTCAAGAATTATTTATCATTTAAGTTATTTGCAGGATGATAATACAAGGACTAAGAGTGATTCCGAGTCACCACCTATTATCACAGAAGATGGTCAATCTAGACACACAGATGACGAATCTATGAATGATGATAATCTGTCACAAAGATGTAAGTAGTAATAAATTACTTATACCATTATTATTACTTTTGCCAATATGATGAGCAAAAATAATAAAATTCTCAATTAATGTGGATTCACCACCTAATTTATCAGGGCTATACTACAATGACTTATTCAGTATTACGTATTTCTGTTTCAGCTATAGATGCAATATTAGACTCTTCCACTAACAGACCACAATCACCTACAAGTAGTATCACATCACAGCGCAAGTTAGAGTGGGATTCATTAGCTGATGTTGGATATGCAAATGAAAGTGATAGGAAAACTTCAGCATCAAGTTTAAGTACACTAGAAAGGCTAGCATTAAAACAGCAATATACTATTAATGATTCTAAACCTGATTCTGATATAGGTCAACCCACAGCTCATTCTACTCCTGTGGATAATGACAATAAATCAAAATCTAAGAAAGGTGCTGTAAAAAAGACAACCAAATTTTACAAGAAAGATGTGGATATTGTTGAAGTTAATTTACCTAACAAATCTGATACAGATCCTTCTCAGGGCATTAGTGTTAACTTAACCAAACACATATCTTTTAATATGGATAAAAATGGTGAAGTTACTGTGGAGAACATTTCAAACGATCTTAATGTCACTCCTGACAAGCGTTCAATTGGATTGGAAACTAGTCCACTCCTAAAAACAGATAAAGAAATTCAAACTTCCTTGACCAAAGTGAATGACGCTTCTGTTAGCCCAGATTTAGATAAATTTGAAAATATTTATAATCTGAAAACTCCAGGGCTCATAAGTTTGAACACAGTTAGAAGAAAATACAGACGTAAAAAACCTAAATTACTAAGAAAAAAGATAAGAAATAAAAAGATAAATGATAATGATAAAGAAAACATTCCTGTTCAAGAAAAGAGCAATGATCAAGTTTCTGCTGCTGAAAGTTTCGAATATTTACCTGGCCATATTTACAATCAAAACCAATTAAAACTTGATCAACCAGGGCCATCAATTAATGTTGAAATTAAATCAAGCTCACAAGACTCTTGTGGTGCTGTTACTACAGACTCTAGTAAAGACTCGAAGCAGTCTTTTACAAGGGACTTAGAAAGAGGTGTTGAATTCTTAACAGTCGCATTAAATAAAAAGAATTACAACAATTCAGAACTGAAAGACAAGTTAGTTAAAGAAATAGTTCGAAGGCTTTTAAAATCAAAGTACCGTGATGATGACAGTGCAACTGAATTTCTTTCTGGACTTGGTTGCAGTAGCAAAAAGGTAAACTTGGGTGAAAGTCGAATGACCACCAGTACATCTGATACTAACACTGAGTCTAATAACAAACAAGCAAGACCTCAAAAATCCATTTTGAGACTAGACAAATTTAATTCTAATGTTATAGCATCTATTTCACAAAGTGCCCCAAACTTACCGTCAGTATTAGGTAGTGAAAATAAAACACAAGAACCACCTGTTAAACAAAGAGTATCAAATACTGAATCGGATTCATCTAGAGGTAAACACTCATCTGATACTGCATTTGCGAAAACATCGTCGGAAGAATTGTATCAAAAATACTTAGAAGCATTAAGAAGAGAAGAAGCATACAAACAACACTTAAGAAGTAAAGAAATGTTTTTAAAAAAAAAGTTAGTAAGCTCCGATACTGCTTTTAAACCACATTTAGATATAAAAACTAACACTAAGCTAAGAGACTTGATAAAAGATTTGACGCGAAATAATTATGACGATGGTTCTGGTGATGCAAGTAAATTGGAAGGTGGTGTTAATCCCAATCCTGATGCACAAAACATGGGTATGGCGCGCAGCCAAAGAAGTCATTCTGTATTTACTCTTTCATCTGGTAATTCTGATGACAACAAAAAGGGTAATCTTAAAAAAAGGTTACAAAAAGAAATAAAGCAGACAAATAGTAGCTATAGCCGAAATGAACACCGCTGTTTTTGTACACATCATTTTATAGCTCCTAAGGTTGGTGTTACGGACAGTTCAGTACAAGTAAATATAAATAATTCTACCCAAGATAAAAATCCTACTGAAACTGATAGAGGTACCGAACATAATATACAACCTTGTAATTTACATAAAATTTCACAAGGTTCTCTAGAAAAATTAGCTCATGTAATTTCAGACAATGTAACTGGTGATATAAAATATGTTTGTTTATGCAATCAGAAATGTGCTACTTCACAAGAAGTTCCCAATAGTATGCTTATTTACAAATGCTCACGCTTGATCCCTCGAGATCTAATTGAAGACACTACTTTAAGAACGGGTAACGTTATTGACGTTCAGTGCATTGATAATTGTCAGTCTTCCCATGACGAAAAAATTTATTCTCAATCTACTTCAGAAATTCCAAAAGTTAATAAAAATAATGAATTAGTTCATACTGAACAATGTGATGAAGTAGTAAATTCTGAAAATAAAGTTGCATTAAAAGGTAATTCAAAATCTTCTCAAACCAATCTAGCATTAAAAGCATTTTTAGAAGGGCCATCTAATGAGGGAACTGTCCAATCAACTGTAACAGAACAAAAATGTCAACGAGAGTCTACGATTTTCAAACAGTCCAAAGTGGAACCAATAAGTAAAAAAAATGTACATGAAGCTACCAGATGCATTCAAACTGAAATAAGTATTGACCCAAAAATATCTGACCCGTCTCTTAGTGACATCCATTTGATAAGTGATCAAGATAGTGCTAAATTAATTTGTGAAGAATATAAACAAGATTCAGAACAGATGCCTGATAATGACGGACGGCCTGTCATTCAAGTGAATTCAAACAATGATATCAACAATAAGGGCTTAGATAAAATTGTCGTAGAAATTGGTAATGAACCTAAAATTGAGCCACAAATGACTAGTTATGCAGAACCGTCCAATAAAGACATTCCATTAGATACAGAATATAAAAATAATGAAGTAGAATTTAATGTTAATAATAAAAAAAATAATGTTATGGATGACTATACAATACCTATTCAGGGGACTAACATGACTTTAATGGTAAGAATAGGTTCCAATTCTGGTCAAAAAATAAAGAGCAGTCAAAAAGATGACATCAAATCTGACTACTGGACTGGCACTGAAAAACCAGAAGTCGCTGAAAAAGGGACTTGTTTAACTGAAGAATGTTCTAAAGGGGTACAATCCTATGCTACTGACATTTTCACCCAAATAATTCAAGATTCACCCGATTCAAACTTTGTTTCTGAAGATCTGACTAAAGAGAAGTCGATTCCAAGAAAGCAAGCAGCACTTAGATCTTTTTATCGTAACTCCCAAAATAACCTGACAGCTCCGGATGGACATAGTAACACTTACCCAAAAGACGCTCCTTTAAAACCAAAGCCTTTCCTTCGTTCAAACACTGACACTGGAAAATTTGTGCAAACAGATATTGTCAAAAAGACAGATGCTATTGTCCAGGATATTTATAAATCCAGTTCGACTCTTTCAAAAAATACTGGTTCCGAAAAAAGCGAAAGCAATAATGCTGCTGCGTTAAGCACTGAAAGATCGTATAAAGCAACCGTCGGAAGCAGTAAAGAAAATAAGAATACATCATCAAACACAGATACTGACACAAATATCCAAAGTTCAAAGTCAAGTATTGGGTTTGAAAAAGATCCCATATTAGATATAATTAAAGATATCACAAAGCGCTATTCAAAGCAAGACATAGATAAGAATAAAAAAAAGAAATGTTTCAAAGAAATTATAAAGGTTTTGAATTACTTATTAGATACAGAAGAAGGCACAGATATTGAAGATGTAAAGTTCTCGGATAGTGCGAGTACTGATAGTAATTCCAGGAAATATAGTAAACATAAAAACAATATGATAGAACAAGCCACCAAAAATGTTAATGGATTACAAGAATCTAGAAATGATGTGGATCCTAAACTGCCTATGAAAGAAAAACCTATATTTAACGAAAAAACAGAGCAACCCAAGAATATAATATATAACCAATCATTAAAAAATAATAACCCTAAAGTAAACTTACCACAAACTGTAGACAAAGCCGTTCAATCTTCCATAGATAAACCTAATATACGAACTAAGTCAACAGAATCGTCAGAAATCCCAGCGACTACAGAGTTTCCGGGCACATCGTCTGATTCAGCTACATGCAAGGTTTTGAACAAAATTAAAAGAGAGTGCGATAAATACCACCAGAAGAGATGTAAATCACGCAATTCCAAAAAATGTGAAGCCTCTAGTAGTACTTCGGTAAAATGCGATCAGTGTAAACGTGTTCATTACTGCCCATGCCGAGCTCATAGAGGGCAACAACACAAATGTGAGAAAACTAATAAGAAATGCGTGGCATACAATTTAATAATTCAAACCTCTGACAGCATGATTAGTGAAGACACAACAGTTGATAGAAACAGCAAACCTTTGAAGAATGTTATCGTTAAGCTGCCTCACAAACGGGAGCACATGGTTAATGCGCCGTTTAAAGAAGTATTTACTAAAATTGAGAAGATCTTGCCACATAGTCCTAGAGACGAGCCTAGGATGTGCAGATCTCGGAGTTGGCCGAACGAAAGTGAAATGTCAAGCATGGACAATTACACTAAGACGAACTGCGGCTATACTGTAAGAGAATATTTGGAAATCAACCGACCAGATTTTGTGGAAAAGTGCTCGAGTAGACAGCAATGCCTGAAGCGTATCAGCGAAAAAAGGTATCGTATTAAATATTAGACCTAATTAATTTTAAACGTAATGTAAACTAAAATGTTGTATTTAAGATATTTTATCATCGAAGTGGAGGGTTTTATCCACATACAATATGTTCGGTTTTATCTATAAAACAAACTCTTTTACAAAATTAATTAGTATGATTAGGAAATTTCAGAGTCGTTATCGAGTTTGTTTCCTCTATGAAAATATTTTGAGTACCTATATTACATTTCCAATTCTCAATGTAGTTAACTTAAACTCACCAAGTTTTCTTACTCCAGAGAAGAAGATCCATGTGCGCCTTCTCATTTGAAAATGGTGGTTGTACACAATCCAACTTGTATGAGGCCAGTGGACGCTCGCAAAACTTACTGCGGAGGTAGATTTTATAGATTACCGAGTTTCCACTATAATAATAGTACAGAATACAGATCGACCACTTTATGTATGTAGCTTCGGAGCAACCTGTCTGCGCAGAAATGCTGCAAACACGTTCGAATATTTAAACATTTTAAAATTTTGGTTGACGTTAAAAGGTCGGTGATGATGATGATTTAAAAGGCTTCTGCGCGGAACAGCATGTCAGATCATACAAAATTGAAATTTCCTTA